>OZ017786.1:4483159-4753507 GCA_963969325.1 Lycopodina hypogea | reverse complement strand
GAAGAACTCCACTCTACATTGCCCTCATTCAGAGTCTTGGAGGAAATTTAAGTCTCTATGATGGGTCAGGGTCACTGGCTGGTGTAAAAGTTGCGTTGGATAGGATCAATGATGATCCCACTTTGCTTCCTGGCTACACTCTCCACTACACATTAACAGACTCTAAAGTAAGTTGGTAACATAGTTGCTATATGCCTTATCCCAGCAAACTCCAGTACCTGGCAAGCTTATTTTGCATGCTAAAGAGCTTATCTAGCCCAGTTTCTAGGTGAAAGCATGTTCTAAAAGAAATCTGTTAGAACAAGTACTGCATACAGTTTTTATTGCTTGCAATAATTATTATAGATTTAATTTTCAAGGCATTAATTACCTCGTTGGTGAAAAATGAGTACACCTGCCTGCATTTCTTTTCTTTCTTTCTTTTTATCATTCAGTTTATAAATTCATCAAGTGATCTTAAAATGCAATTTCTCTATTGCTTGAATAAATATATGGAAATAATTTTGACTTGGTTTTCTGTATATATATATATATATATATATATATATATATTAGAAGACCTATGTAACTATGTTCATCCATTTCTCAAAATCCCTCTGTTAGATTTTGACCAAACTTTTAGGTATGGAGGAGATCCACCCTGAGATGGTTTTAAGCCAGGTGGCATGTCTGGGTAAATACAGAATTTGTCTGTCTGTCGGTCTCTCTGTATGTTTGTACCATCATTCTGGCCAAACCGGTAGGTGGATTTCTCTGAAACTCGGCATGATAATAGATTTTGACCCAACTTAAAACATGGGCTAAAAATTTCGCAAAATAGTTACCATGGTAATGAGAAAAAGCCAAAAATGGTATTTTTTCCAGAAAAAACATTGGAGCTAGAGATCTAAAACTTGGTATGAATATACAACTTCACTCTGGGAGTAACATGGGCTGTGTCCCACCTGGCCACACCTCTTCCTTTCTCTGTGTAAGGCTATTAATGCCAAAAATGGTATTTCAGCAAAATCACTTTAACCTTGGGAGTTAAACCAATGAACCCATATACATTTAGAATCAATACAATCTGAGGAATGTTTTAAGTACATTTATATGACCACACCTACTTCTGTTTTTGTGTCAGGCCCAAAAGAGGATAAAAATGGTACTTCGGCCAAACAAACCCTTGGAGCAACAGATTTGATATATGGTTTGTAACTCAACTTTGACTATAATGTTTGATGTTGAAATTGGCCGGGCAACGCCGGGTATATGCTGCTAGTATGCAATAAATAGAGGGTGGTGCAAGCATACAGATAACCTTGTATATTTCTTATCTTCTCTGAAAGAAATTATGACCTGAAATGAAAAAATCTTAAATAATGAGACTGTAAAACTTGCTACATCCAATCACAAATCCCACCTTTAACTATGCGCTTCAAGTCAACTATTAAAATAGTGGAAGTGAATCTTGGAGTGAACTTCAATTTTACATTTTTATGCTTAGTTATGGCTTGTTTGTTTTACTTGGGTGTTTTGTTCGCAGTGAAATATGTGAGGTGTTGTGGTGCAGAAGTATTTGGTGCTGGCTTATTATACGCATTCTATGCTTACAAGAAAATAAGAAATGAAACATCCCTGAAATTGAATTTCAGTAGGAGATTGTACCCCTCCACGATTTTTCACGAGACTACATTTTACAAACTTGTTTGCTTCCTCATGAAGGATAAGGTCATTCTTGAAGTATTTTGAATATTTATGAGCATCTTCATCTAGGCAGCTGAAATGCTATGCATGTGACTTTTAACTGAGGTATAAGCTATATCTTTGGTTTTTGTAGGGTTTTTGTTGTTTTTTTTTCTATTTTTATTGTACCATTTTGAAACTGAGTCATTCCAACACATGAAAGAACAAGCTTGAACTGTATTAAGCATACCCCGCTCGCTGTGTATGCTGGATATGTCATATGACATGCATGTCAAGTGTACTAAGTGTAAAAAATGTAATTTCCGCATTTTGCAATTTTCCCATATTTTTCTTATCTGATGAAGTGTCAGAAGAACAACAACAGCAAAATAACTTTTAGACCCTGTGAGCTCCTGTGGAGCTCGCAGGTAAAAAGTGTAAGATTAAAATGATATTCCACTAGTATCACTGCCCTTAAAACATTCAGCACAAGCAGAGAGAGACTTATTCAGTGTAATGTAAGACTAGCAACCTCAAAACAACAAGAATGGAGATAATGTGAGTGAAGCACTCCCACACCCCACCTAACCCCACACCCCCACCTCACCCCACATCCCCACCTCACCCCACATCCCCACCCCACCCCACATCCCCACCCCACCCCACAGGGAATTGCTCAAATCGAGCATGATCATTTGTTGGATGAACAAAAGTTAATCTTTCCAAATGGGAATGCATAAATAACAGGTATCCAGTGAGAGACTGCAGCTCCGGACCATAAACCATGTAGCATCCCTTCACACGCCTCTCCCCCCCCTGCGTGAATAACCCAACACAGTGTTGAACATGAGAGAGTTTAACTACAATGGACAGCTATATGCTCAGTTTTGGTTGCACCACATCCAACCATGTGTACTGAGACTGTCATTTTGTGGACAGAATAGGAAGAACTACAACAACCAAAAAGAAATCAAGTTTTTATAATAGTTTTCAACAATTAACATTTACCATAGTCCCATTGCAGCTTCACTTGCAATAATCAAGCCACTGCTTATCCAACAAACAAAACTATTGCCCCCTGAGTCAAGTTTAAATTTTTATTGAGTTTTTCTCATGAAGGTACACTCCTTATTTTTCACTTCCCACTAAGACATCATTATAGGAATCTATTTGCAGGCCTTTTCCACTTTTGCTCCGTAATTGTTAAGTTTTGCTGACTATCATGTGTTTTGTCCTCAGCTGCACACATGTGCAGATTTCCGCAAGTTTTCATTTCTTGGTTGGGGTTGTCAGTTTATAATCCTTTACCTACTTTGTTCCCAAAAAGTATCCAAAATACCATATTTAGTAGACCTCTAACTTGACTCCCTATTTTTCCATTTTTTTTTCCGGCACAAAGTGATGCAGGGAGCTGATGCAATTTGAATGGTGGTTGTGGGTCCTGGGTCAATTTTTTCCAGAGTATTTACGCATACAGGGATGTAACACAAAAAATAATATAGTGATAATTATTTCTATATACATGTACTCATTCTGTCATCAATTTGTAAAAGTGTAATATTGTTTGTTTCATTTTGAATAATTTCTCTTTTATTCACTTGCAATTGTCCCTGAATATGGAGTTCAGTTCTTATAAAATCAAATTATCATTTCAACTACGCAAGATCACATATCAAAACACCACAGACAAACAGAACTAAACCAGATTTTTGTAATTACCTTCCTCATTTTATGGGATTCTGTTTGCGCTTCTGATGCCACACATGGAAGTAGTGAATCCACTTTACACATCTATCTTAGGAAGCAAGAACACAATTTACACAGTTCCTCTAACAATTAATTGTACAGTTTGGGTTGGAACAATTAACACTATTAGCTGTTCTTGTCTGCTCAGGGCAGGTGACCCAGGGACTTCTTGTGTTCTCTAGGCCTGATGTCTTGTTTGTGGACTTGGCACAATATTTTGAACTTATTCATTATCCCCCTGGATGGCTCTGGTATTAATTTTGGTTAAAACATGCAAACAGGATTAAATATATGTCAACTTGCAATGGATGTGAATATGCATAAGAGAAGATTGATATTTATAAACATGCAATGAAAAAATTTTCGATATGTAGATTTTAGTGAAGTATGACTTTTTTAGGAATATATTTTAACAGGAGGTCAAATTGGTGACCTCTTACTTGTTGGAACCTGATATTCAATGAAACCAACTTTACATAACAGAATTACTGATATATGGCAAAATGGCATGGTGAGCTTTGGTCGGTTTCGACACATCTTCCTTATGTGTTGAATAGATCCAGCAAATCCAAGAATTCCTGGACTACTATTTAGTAAAAAAAAAAAAAAAACAAATTTGGTTAAGATTGTAACAGAAGAAGGAAAAAAATTTACTCTACTGCTTCTTATAGCTATTTGCTGCTGAATGATTGCTTGTAATTGAAGGTCACTCTTCAAATGGAAATGCACACATGTTATTCACGAATGATCTCCTAAACCTGTCACTGCATTGCAGCAAATAGAGGGGGGGGGGGGGGGGGGAGTTTGGCTTCTCTCAACTAATTGTCTTGGCTATATGAAAACCAAATTGTCTCTTTGATAAAAATTATTTGTGTATTCAATCAGCATCTCTCACTAGGTAAGAGTTTGTTTTTCCAAGCAGTGGTGTCCATTTGTTTCCTCATTTGGCCTATGCGTTTGGCCTATGCGTTTGTCCTTCATGTGTGATTGTTGCACTATAACTATTGCCATTGTCTTTTTAGTTCTTTCTACCTGAAGAGGTCCTTATTCACTTTCTGGACAGTTGTGTAACCTGAGTGTGCTCTTCTCAATTAGCTCTGTGGAATTAACTCCTGATTCAATATCATGATGAAGAAACATCTGCACATTTCTTTATCTGAAATGTTCCAGGCATTTGGAGTCTGTTAGCAGTAGTTCTTAATTACGGAGAAAAAGTTTAAGCACAAAAGTTTACCACATTCAGCTAATTGATGTTTTTACAGTGCTCCCAGTCTGTTCATCCGTGTTTCTTTTTTTTGGAAAAAATGTTTTTATTTTTCTTTCCGCAACCTAGCTTTTACACCTTTGCCAGTTACTTCAATGCAATTTTATGTATATTTGTTTTGTTTTCTTCCACCATTCCCTAACCCAGAAGTTTCTAAGTATTCAATGTAAGTATTCGATTTTTCCCTTCAACATGTTATGCACGTATATATGCATGTATATATGCATGTATAACATGTTATGCATGTATATATACACACATATATACATGTATAACATGTTGAAGAACAAAAGAACATCTTATCCTAACTGTGTAAGTGAAGGGGTTTTGTATATTCTCATTTTTTCCTGATCAATCCTAAAACAATTATTAGAATAGTTGTTATTTTTACAGAACTTGTTGTGGCTGTGAGGTGCTGGCCCAGATTCCACTGGGTCCTGACATCTAAACAAGTGCCTAACATAGTCTGTTAACTTGACTTGAGTTCCTAGAGGTCAAAATGACACATAGTAGCTACCCTTGTGCCTGCCTATCAACTCCTTCATAGCAGACAATTCCTCAGTCAGTCAGTCAATGGTGTCCATCTTGAACTCAGCGTATAGTAAACAATTGAATCATAGTTTTACACCTCTGACCTATCAGACATTGTTAGGGTTAGTGCCTACACATTCAGTAGGAGTATTACTGCAATCAAGAAGGCTCAAAACGAGCTAACAACCACTAATTAATGTCCTTCTACACAATACACAAAACAAATGTAGTTGGCAAATGTTTTTGAACATGGAGGAAATTCCATCTCAGACATTCTCAAACGCATTCTGCACACTAGGTCCTGCAGAGCATATATTATCTTATCCTGTAGCTTAGCATGTATGTGTCAAGAAACTTTCTATACAGCAGAGAGCAGTTTGACATGGTACTCACCATACAGCCTGTCAGTGTTTCCAGAGAACTTATTTAGAACCCTTAAAAGAACCACTGCCTTAGCAGTGTTGCACTCCTCACAGCAGACACATTAGTACCAGCAGGAACTAACTGACTTTGGCTGTACAGCAAAGTCTCTGTAAAGCAAAGGTTTCACTCACAGGCTTGCTCTATGACCAAGCTGTACTGTGGGTGGGCCGCATGAGCATCAAGTGGTGTTACAGTTCCGCATAAATTTTCATCACCTTGTGTTAACACAGAAAGAATTACTCTCCTATAACATCGTGTACCTAGGAACATATCAGTTAGTTGTTGTGTGCTGGCAGTGTTAGCTCCACTCATTTTCTCACAACTGCTCCCACCTCCTCAAATTTTGTATCTCTTTAAGTTTTGACATGCATGCGTATTTGTATACATAGAGAGAGTTGTAGGAGTATGCCTAGTTGTGTAATCCCCAAATGATGGAAACTGGGTTGGTTTTCATTTTGATATTTTGTTTTACCTTTCAGATGTGATAATCCCAGCGAATTTACCAGAGCTGCAATTTAGAATAAAACTAAAAGAAAACTTTCTTTTCAAAAGATTATTAATAGGATATGGTCTACTGGCTGTTCTTGGGGATTTGTATGTTCTCTAACACTAGTAATTGCATCTGAAGGATAATCCAAGTTAAAGGTATTCTGTTTGCCAAAAATCTTCTGTTGTCATTTTTTCAAAAACAGAAGATAAACAGGTGGCAAAATAGAATGTGAACAAAGATTTTTGTTCATACTAAGAAAAAACCCGCCCTATAGGTGGTTTTTAAGTTGGCCATCTGCAGTAACAAACATTGCTTTATGTACATTGTAGGAATTATTGATACTAAACTCATTGATCAAACATGGTACAATTAATAAACATGTCAAATTTCAGGTATAGTTTAGGTGCTCCATGTCACTAAACCACACCCATTGACAAAACCACACCCATAACCACCCGATCGGAATGAAACCTTCACCAGGACATGCAGTGGGGTGCCCTAATTAATCCCTGAAAGTTTAATGATGATCCCTCCAGCAGTTTGAGACTTAGAGTCCGCACATACAGACAGACAGACAGACAGACAGACAGACAGACAGACAGACAGACAGACAGACAGACAGACAGACAGACAGACAGACAGACGAATTGTTAATTATAATAGTAGAATTAAATGAAATTTTTTGATTTGAATTTATTAAGTAAAATTGTTTTTGTGTGTGCACTGTTAAAATGAATTAGTGTGTGTGCAGTGACTTCTGCTGCACACATGGCAATAAACAGGAAAATTGTGGAATTTAAGCAAGGGATGCATCAACTTAGATCAGGTGCAACCACACTGGTCCAACTACAGATAGAAAAGAGCTCTCAAAATTCAAGTAAACACACTTTGGCACAATATTGTGCTGTTAAGCCACCGGTGCCCAATAAGGATGAAGCTACTTCTAGACACACTACAGAACACACATCCTTAATAGTTTGTTGCCACAGCTGACACCTTGAAATGTAATTTAATTATCTGAGTATTATAAGCTCATTAGAGGTGACATTTTTTTGTTTTGTTTTTCATGGTGCCCTCCAATACAATAGGAGACTTCCTGGCTCATGATTTCAGTCATGGAAGTATGTATTCAGTTGTACAGTCACTGATTCTCTACTTGTTGGTACTATAATAGACTTAATTTAATGCAAACAACAAGCGTAAGGATTTACAAATTTCTTTCTCTTCTATCATTGAACTTCTTGATCAAATTTTAACCAGTACTATTATTTGTTAATAAGGATTGAAACATTGTGTTGCAGTAAAACTTTGTTGTTTGATAGATAGAGAATGTAGAAAACGCATAAAAAAAAATTACACATCAAGTTTCATTTGGTACCTAGCTATGCTCTTATTATAAATATAGTAGCTTGACATAACCTGGATATTAACCTGTAGTTTCTGACTACAAGCTATCCACAAAAGGTCATTTGAAAGTCTTTAGTGTAAAACACTGTTAGTTGTTATTTTTGTTATGAGAAATCAACTGTGATATCAGTGACTATTTCTTTATAGTATTCATTCACTGCTTCATATTACATTATTTAATTTTTTCATGAATTTTTTCACTTATTCCATTAAGTAGAGTTCCTGCTAAAGATATTTCATGCAGCAAGCAACAGTCCCTAAGAATTTCAGATTATGTATGGCCAACCTGTTCTCAGTTGTTGTGTGTGTGTGTGTGTGTGTGTGTGTGTGTGTGTGTGTGTGTGTGTGTGTGTGTGTGTGTGTGTGTGTGTGTGTGTGTGTGTGTGTGTGTGTGTGTGTGTGTGTGTGTGTGTGTGTGTGTGTGTGTGTGTGTGTGTGTGTGGTGAATACATACTGTCCTTGTGACAGGAAGTTTTCTGTCCACCTCATCACTAAGAGCTGCCTTGATAAGCCAATTAGGCTTTATGCCTTCTGACAAACAAATATTTTGTCTATCTCATTTCACATTCGGATTAGGCTGAATTGTCTTAAGTTTAATAGCAACAAAAAAACAACAAAAAAAAATTTTTTAATCTTTTTTTTTTAATTATTTGAAGTCACCAATGGGCACTGGTCTTATATTAAGATATTTAATAGCTAACAACACCTACTGCTGTTGTAAGTTCTATTAACATAATTGAAGATGGTTTGGAACACAACATATTAGTGCAAACAGTAAAATTTGTTCTCAATTACTTTTTGTTTGCTTGATTTTTTTTTATAAAAAGACACCACAAAAGTTTCAGAAAAGTATTCATCTATTATCAACAAGTTGGTGCAGTCTAGGTTGATTTTTTGATTGCCACAGCATTTCTTGAGGCAAGCTTTGTTCTCTATCCTTGGCAGAAAGGACAGACAGTACTGTTAACACACTTCAATTATTGCAATGGGTGAAGGAATAAAAATCTAAGCAGCTTTAAATTGAGCTATTAGGCATCTCGTATCAGAATTTTGAGGAAAATCATCTAAATTTTTTTAACTACTTAATCTGTCCTTACCACTTATAGCATCATAGACTTGTTTGTTTTTTGTGGATGACTTTTTTATTGTTGTTTTAATGTGTTAATTATATTAGTTTGTTTGTTTTTTTTCTTTTTTTTTTGTTATAATTATCGCAGTGCAATTCAACTGAGAGCTTGAAGGCATTTTTCACTCAAATCATCAATGATCCTCCCAAGATGGCAGTGATAGGGTCTGGCTGCTCGCCTGCCACTGAGGCCACTGCTTCTATATCTCACTTCTATAACATCACACATGTAAGGAAAAAATTGTGTTTGTGACATTTCATATTGTGCAAGGGTCAAACTCTGTATTTTTCTTCCTGTGTCATGATGGGCCACTGATAATATTATATGCATAGATCAGATAGAATCCAAATCATAGCCTTGCCATTGACCTTGCGTTAACTGTATTATATAATCCTAACAATACTTTTGGAGATCTTCCAGTGACACCCATGGTTGGATATCAAAGAAAATTTTTCTCTTAAATCAGTTCCTATGCAGTTGAAGTCAAAGAAAACTATTCTCTTTTCCTATAAAAGGAAATAATTGATATATTGTATATATTTTGGGTGATTCTGAGATTACCATACCAGTGACTGACCTCAAAGGAAATATTATTGTAATCCAATTTTCATGTATGGAAGAATGATTTTAGAAGATTACTATTTTAAAACAACTTAAATATTATAACTCATTCCAATGAGAAGCATGGAGTGGAGCAAGAACAGACTGAGAGGTACTAGTTGAAGCCATGCATTATCTGATGTGCTGCATACGACTGATTTATAATTGCAAACTATTCAATTCATGATTAGTTTATCAACTGAGTAGTTTTTTTGTTTACCATAGCGAATTACCACATACCTGCAAACATAATTCAGTTTGGTTTTAATTAATTGAATAACTATACTGTTTCTGTATTCCCATCAACTGCAAATACAACCACACACCCACAGACATATAGTTAGTCAATCTTCTTTCACACCTGCAAGGGTTTCAAGGCTAATTTAACAAATATGACCGGCATTTACTATTGAAACATTTTTAACATTTTTTTTATTCAAACAAATTAAATCCATCTTTCCAATATCAAATTACAATAAAAGAAATTTTGGATGCTCTAGCCCTTACCCTAGCCCAAGCTGTTACACTATATTTATACCAGAGCTGAAACATCTTTTTTATAACTATAATATCAAAATTTGTTTCCTTTGTATTTGTTGTCTCTACAGAATTTGCAGGCATTAGTTTTCTGTGAAACATCATCACTAGTGTATGAAACAGATCATTCAGCAATTGATCTTCGGGTATACAATTAACTGTATTGATAACTTATGCCAACAGAAACAATAGACAGGGAATCAGTGGAACAAAGGAATCAATTAGAAAAGTCAACCTTTTTAATTGGTAAATTAGCTATGACTGTTCATTTTAAGAGGAGGATCATGTGATGAAGTGCATATGAAAATACACAAGTTTACAACTAACTGCATCACTAGGCACAACTCCACCCACCACACATCCTCCGTCCACTCTTGCCCAGAGAGGTATCAAACCATTTATTTAAATGTGGTGTTAAGACGTTTTCATTGTTTCGTGGATAGAAATCTTTCATAATCATGTACAAATTTAATTAGTCACACTAATTAGTTTACATTGAAGTATGTTTAAACATTCACTTTTGTAACCTGAACTCTCTGTGGAGGTCACCCCCACTCTATCCCATTAGTACGGAAGTGTCAATAATTATAAATTTGGATTTATCTGTGGAAAATAAAATTGAGGGAAACAAGACTACACACAGACAAACACATAATTGCATCATGGTTTTATTCAATGCAGTGATTTTATATATATATATATATATATATATCAGGTTTTTTGGTAAAGTATCATCAATAATGTGGTCCCTGTTGGTTCAATATTTCTCCTTTTATTTTTCTCTCATGTCATTCCAATATAATCACATGTTTCAAACAATCATAAAATATTTTTCTTATCTATCCATGTTGCTCTCTGTCTGTCTTTAGATGTGGAACATACAGTTGTCACTACTTTATACACAGAGAGATGACATGTTCATTTGAATGTGACAATGTATAGACTGTGAAGTACCGACTCATTGTATGCACGGATTATGTCTTATCAGGGACCAGCTCAACAAACAACAGAAATATGGACAAAAAATTGAGATTTACAAATACCTCAAACAGACATTATTTTAGTACCAATCTATTATAAAAGTGATTTGGCTGCAAATGTAGCAAATTGACAGTGAATGTGTTTATGTCACCTAAGAGCTGTCGTACTAAAGAATCCAGCTTTGTTGACAAGGATAAACTTTGTGACGAGTGTAGTAACTGATACCATTACTGTCTCAATAAAACAGAATATGTGATCAATGTGGACTCTTATTTGGCAAGTTTATTTGTAGGAATTTTCTCTGCATGACATCTCATAGTTGGTATATTCCTGTCAATACAGGATGAAAGTATGATATCAGCCGTTTGATCTTAGACTGTATAACACTACAATTCCAAAATAGAATGTTCAAACAGCTTGTGGTTAGGTTGCTAGGTTACTGATTGATCTAATTAGATGCAAGAGTAATATGACTCAACTGCAGACATGTTATGTATCATGGGTCTAAGTTTATGTGTACGAACAAGGAGGGCTCTGTATTCAGTGTGTGTGTGAAGTAGTTTTACTGTTTAAATACTTTTATCTACTGAAGGCTCCATAATTATCATCTTTTGTCCTGCCAATAATTCCAGACTTGACGACCGTTCTGACCATTCTATTGTGCAGTATGCTGCTAGAACAATTGATGGAGCTATTCCATCAATTTCTTGACAGGAAATGTAATAAAAAATATATCTGGCACAGCATCGACAAGCAAGGCTGTTTCAATATGCAGAGTAGGTAGCAACAAGGAAAGAGGTGGATCAAGAAAGTGGAGCAAAGACAGAGCAGATTACTTTAGCTCAAGATTATAGTGACCAACAACACTAGCAATGTTCACAACTAAGGCAAATTTGTGAACTGTTGTTACATTCACAATGGCTGTGTTAGTTTACATTCACTGATATAAATCATTGCAACCATGTAACATTTTGCTGAACACATGGAGGAAATTTTAAGCATTTAGGTGCTATACACACACACACAACAGTGCCTTTTTATTTGCTTCGGTTTGGAGATCAGACAATGGGGTGATACTGTACCTGGTTATACCGCTCACTGTTACTAGGCCACAGATTCCACACAGAGACTATTTGGGTGTGACTCTCTCACACTATCCGCCATATCTCCCCCTCACATACAGGCTATAGGGTAGATGCACTGACACCAATAGATAGAGTGGGAACATGAAACTGTTGTTGTGGTGGTGGTGGTGGTGGTGGTGGTGGTGGTGGTGGTGGTGGTGGTGGTGGTGGTGGTGGTGGTGGTGGTGGTGGTGGTGGTGGTGGTGGTGGTGGTGGTGGTGGTGGTGGTGGTGGTGGTGGTGGTGGTGGTGGTGGTGGTGCAATCTTTTAGTTAATATGAAATAATATCTTTTCACTTTAGATATCTTGTGTGGCCTCTTCCACTGGCCTGAGGGACAGAGTGAAATTTCCCTATTACTTCCAGATGCTGGTCACCGAGGAGACCATGGCTTATGCATACTACAGCGTCATCCAGGAATTTGGCTGGAGAAGGATAGCTCTGATAGTTCAGGACGAGAACTTATTTACTGTTGTAAGTACAACATATGTCCCAGTTGTGATATTATCCATATCCATTTATGATAGTTGATTAAATTATACTCCTCTCACCTTGTTAGGAAAAAAAAAGATTTTTATGTGTCTCATGCAATGAATAAAATTGGAATTAAAAAAGAAAAAAATTTAGTTTAACATGACCAGGAGTTGAACTGAGAAACTCAGTACTTTTGGTCGGAGGAAGTTTCATAATAACAGCAACAGCAACAACAAGATTCCCAAGAAAGTAATATTGGGACTCCACAAACTTTTAAAAGTTTGCGGGTACTAATTCTTATTTTTCATCAGTGAAGAATTTTGACAACATGTTTGGAGTGACACTGGGACTCTGGTTGTCATTAAAGTCTTACCAATTCATATCAAAGAGAAACAGTAACTATGCAAGTTCCCTTTCCCTCTTGGTTCATTCCAGTTAGTGTTGTAGCATGTCAATAATTGCCTGAATTTAGGAGCAGTGATCAAAATTTATTCTGATATCCTTTTAAACCACTATATCATTATTTGTGCTCTATGTAGACTATTAAACGCTTGAGGGCAATTTCTGGTGACAATGTCACGTACATACAGAAAACCTTTCGAAGTGGTGTAGGCATTCGTGATCTTGGCGATCCATTTGTAAGTTTGATCATGTGTACATATACATATATGTACATACATTCCACCTATATATTTTAAGTCAACCTGCCCACATGCACTGTATTTGTCTCATGTATTTACTCATACAGTTATGAATAGAGACAATCTCTGCATTACATTAATGCGAGTTATAACAAAAAAAAGTTACTCTGCCAATAAATTTATGCTACCTAATAATTAAGGATATATATATATATTGTGTTCAGGAGCCTCTAAGAAAAGTCTATGTCAAATTTCTAATCCAAAGAGCTCCCCCAAAAAGAGGTAGAATAAAAATATTAAAAGTTGTTTTCTCTTCATTCTCAATTATCATCTACCTTATGAGCCAGGCTACAGACAATTCGGTACATTAATGCTTGGCCCTAATACCATGATCAGACAGCTTCAACTGGTATACATCCATGACCCATTGGTTTCTTCATAAGCTTACACAAATATGAAGGTATATCAGGATGGACCAATGATACCCATTGTCATGGGCGCCATTTTAATTTCATTCTAATTACTGAATACGCGCATGAAAACTGTTTGCTGAACCCTCCACTGAACCCTCCACTGAACCTAGTCCTGCTTGCCAGACCCTTTACCCAAATGCTCCAGTGGAGCATTCTGGTAAAGGGTCTGGCAAGCGAGACTACACTAAACCCTCCACTCAGCCACTATCGAAAAGAAATCAAGTGAGTATTTGTTAAACATAAAAATACAATTTGTTCGGAAATACTTCCTAATTTAATAGTGTAGATTTTCATTTCATTTCTCCCTGACTGGGAAGATTGAATATTTTTTTCACTACTATCTTAGAGTAAAGTGAATTCTATTCAGATAATATTTTATATAGAGAGTTCAATTCCTTTCAATATAGTGCAAATAATTGCATGCATCAATTTGTGTTACGGATAACTCTTGCAATGAAGGTATATCATAATGAAACTATAACATCCTCTGTTATGGAAGCCATGTGTAGTCCTATCTAAAAATACATGCCCAAGTACTACCAAATTTCAGATTGCTGACATTGATAAATTGATTAGTTAACTAAGTATTTCTTTGACTGAACCTTACCTGAGAGCTGTGACTTCTGATTCTTGAAATTATTATTGATAACCGGAAGTCAATTATTATATGTGCCTAATTTTACATCCCTGAATCACTGACTCCAAACTCTATTTCATCAAGAGTAAAAAAGATACTATTGTCATGAGTAAATAATAGAATGAATATTTCCTTTCACAATATTGTAAAGAACCCCCACCCCCCCCATAAAAAAATTTTTAAAAAGTGGAATGGGGCGGGGGGAATAGATTTCTTTTTGAAAAAAAAAAACACTGAAGCTAGTAATAAAAAAAATTGTATGAATAAACTATAAAGAAAGAAAAAAAGTTTAGGGTTTCCCCAAAAAATATGAAAACAAGAAAGGCCTACCCAAGAATTATTGAAACAAGGCGTGTGCACTCAATCATTATGTGCCTAATTCTACATCTCTAAATCACTGACTCCAAACTCTATTTCATCTAATGTTGGAAAATGCTGTTATCGTGGATAAATAACAGAATAAATACTTTCTTTAGCAATATTGTAAAGAAACCTCCTCCCCCCAACCCCAAAAGGATACTTAAAAAGTATAGAAAGAAAATAGGTGACTCCCTCATCATGCATAATATGAGTACAAAATATCAAGTGGTTAAAATCTGAATACAGTGATTTGGGGATGTAGAATAAAGCACATGATAATTGAGTATTCACGCCTTATTTTAATATTTCTTGAGTAGATCTTCTCTTGTTTCTATACTTTTTGGGGAAATCCTAGATCTTTTTTTTTTTCTTCCCCCATTTATTTAAGAATGTTTTATTACTAGTAAGGATATATGAATGAGTGTTCCTCTTTCATGGCTGCAGGATAACTCGTCAAGGATTTTCCTGATTGCCTCGTATGCTTCATTTGCAAGAGAACTTCTATGCATGGTAATGAAGATGCCATGTCTGTAACATATCATTTAAGGGCTGTAGCATTTTGTTAGCACAGTGTGCATGGATTATGTTAATTTAATTTAATATATAAGTATGTTTGGCACTTAATAGAAGAACAAGGTTCTTGTCAATTTCTACTTGTTTCCTGTTCCACTGTGGGGGGTGATTGATAATGATATAATGTTCTTTTTATCTTTCTTCAGCGATATCTATTTTTTCTGTGTAATATAATGCTTACTTTAATCAACAATAAACACGCTTTGCACTTTGTGTCCTTATCTTGATAGTGTATATCCTAGTCTATATATGTGTGAAAAATAAACCTCGTTTTGGAGTTGGTATTCCCACTTAACAATATACACATTACCATGTTATCTTAAAGTTTACGTTTATTTTGGCTATGGAAATTACCCTTACACTTTAGGTTAGCTAAAAATGTTCAACTCATTAAATTCCTCCGACAATTCATCAAATGGATCCTCATTGTTACTGTTTCCCTCATATTATAAGCCGAATTTATAAATTATATTAATAATGTATCATCTCTGATTGGATGATCCTGGGAGCCATCAGTGTTACACAATGCTACCATGCACTGCACTATCTTGTGCTGGCACAAATTATGTACAGCTTAATCAGTTTAATGCATTAGTACACTATAATATACCACTATCATAATTATCAGTGTACTAGAAACATTGTAGGTGCTATATTTATTAATCATAATGACTATCCAGGCCTACGAGAGAAACATAAAATTGCCGAAGTACTTGCTGCTAACCATCGGCTGGTATCGTGGCGTGTGGTGGAAGGTACAGGATGATAATTTAAACTGCACTGCGGAGCAGAGGGAGAGTGTCTTATTTTCCTCCTTGGCATTTCTGAACTTCAAGTTTCTTGAGGAAGAGGATTATAACATTACAACATCGTTTGGGACTGTAAGTATGTTTGGTAGTTTTGGAAGGAAAAAAAATTGTTAATTTGCAAGTAACTATTTTGTACTAAGCAGATATAAAAGTATTATATGGAATAATGAAAATGGGAGGAGGGGATAGCTTGGTAGAGTGTTGGCTCCAGAACTACACAATGATTATCTCATTATTTATGTAATGCTAGAGCTAACTTTACTCTGGAAGTTATTTTACATCATTTCTTGCTAATCTGAACATTTTGCCATGATAAAAATTTAATGATATAAATAAGGATAATTAATGCATACATGTGCAGGAAGTTCATTCAGAGAGTGGCTCTAATAATGGAGAAAAACATTTTGAAACTAGAAAATATGAAAGGACATTAGAATATAGGCCGCTTTTCCTTCTTTCTCTTTCTTTCTTTCTTTCTTTTTTTTTTTTTTTTTTTTTTTTTTTTTCTTGTTTCCCTTGGTGTACATGTGGTAAATACATGTGAAGATATTATATGGATACATATATGCATAAAAGCACACACACAGAACGATCACTGAGTGTTCACTTTGCTCATCATTTATTAATTTGTATCATCACACTTACTTTCATGCAGACTGGTGGGCAGTATGTTGAAGAGGAGATGGCCTACATTGGAGAGTATCCTCTAGTGCCTTTCTTTGAATATTCGCAGTATTGTCATGACGGTGTTTGGACATTTGCCTATGCTTTGAATAGAACACTCAACGGTATGTAGGTCAGGCAGGGGAACATCGGTCAGTAACTCACATATTCACTTTACTGACAAGAGATGCTTAATAGATTTATTGTAATTGACGTGGGCCATTTCATGCCTTATAGAAATAACATTCTCTAACATGCTTAGACATTTCAACGAGCAACACACTGGATCAAGAATTGGCGGAAGCCTATAATGTCAATCAATCCTTTCAGCTGAATGACTTCACCTACGAAAATGACAAGTTATTACAAATGATTTTTAACTACATCACAGATACAGATTTTGAAGGAGTTACGGTATGTTACTTTATATAATATCGTATGATATTGATTGAATTAAATAATGTCACCATATCATCCAGGGATTAGTTCAGTTTAATGACCAAGGTATTCGAATTTCAACAGAGCTCATTATTTTCCAGTTTCGCAATGAAACAAGTCGTAAGCCAGATCTTTGATGGAGTAATAACTTGTATTTTGTTCCATGTTGTTTGTTTCTTTGTTGGTGTTTATGTTTTTGTTTTTAAGCATGATTTCCTTAAGTTAGTTATTATTATGTTAAATGTTTAATTGATCAGTACACATGATCAATGGGATATACTTGGATAAGTGCTTATTGTGCATGCAAGATTTCCAGGGTTCAAATGGGGTGGAGCCTTCAGTAAAGTAATGTCCACTGCTTTTATGCAAAAAAAAAAAAAAAAAAAAAAAAAAAAGGATATCAATTTGTTTTTGTGTTTTTTTATTGCATTAAGATCATGGAGGACTCCTAAATCTTACCACCATACTCAATTATCAGCCATGCAATCCTGGCATTTTTTTGCCATTCACCTGACCATACTATCATCATCTTTGTAAACACTTGACTCTCTCCACTAAATTTTGATTCTTGGTACTACTTCTGATGAAGATAATATTTGTGCTGAATAAAATGTCATTCACGTGAAATATTTGGGTGACTCTATTCAAGGAAATAAATAAAATTACATATTAAAAAAGATTAAGAATGGACTGTTCATTATGAACTTCTATTTTGAAAACTTTTTGAAATTGAAAACTTGCATAAAATGCCATATTAATGATTGGTTGCCAAGTTCCACTTATAGCTGTGTTTGTAGCCACCCAATGTCATAAGGAAGCCGAGATGGATATCCTATAATACATTGCATTATTCTGGTTGGTTTCGAGGCAACCATAAATTTGGTACTTGCTGAGATGGTATTGTGTTTCTTGTTTTGTTGATTTTTTTGGTACCATTATTTACCATTTCAAGTCGACATCTGTACCAGTAATTCTCACTTTTGTCTAAGTGTACAGGCACTTTTGCCAGACAAAGAGTACTACCAACTCATTGTGTGCAAGAGTGGCTTCTGCCAGGGAGTGATTTAGGATAGGTCAAGTGGGTTTTCATTTTCAACATCAGTTGAGTATCTGGAGGTTATGATGTAGGCACAGATAATTTGTTCATTTCCGGCAGAGTGTGTATCTGTATATGTGCCATATTGCAAGTGAGTTTGTATGCAAATTACTTTAAGTGATGGGAATAATTAGGTCATGTTTATCAAAATGGCAGGGTTCCATGTCTTATGACTAAGAGAGTAATATGGGTTTTGACTTAGAATTAACTCTTTCACTCTCTTACTGATCCTAGGTTTGTCACTCTGCCTGAACATGTTCTAACTGCCAACCCCTTATAGCTAATACATGACAACACAGCATATATCTGGATTAATTCTATGGCACTAGTTAGATATGATATGATGTTGATATTGTGAATTTTATATGAATTTATCCTTCCAAGGTTATTCTTAATGATGGATTATTCAACCTCCCTCATTTCACATGTGCGTGCGCACACGCACACACACACACACACACACACACACACACACACACACACACACACACACACACACACACACACACAGCTATTAACGACAGCAAGGTTTTTGACTGGGTTAAAATTGGTACAGCTGTAACCAACACTTCAGGACCAGAAACCTTTACCTTTATGTACGAGAAAAAGGAAAATGTAACTTCAGTGTGGCAAGGTATGGCATCAATGAAGTACATAAATATGCTGGGATGGAAGTAGGGATGAGGGGGGGCTGGGATGGGGATGGGGTATGGATGCTATAATGGCATATTCTGTTCCATCTGATACTACACCACAAATGTATGAAACCTTTATACCAGCTTTTTATGTTAGGAGGCATGTGATGTTGTTTAATGTGGACTCTGTACATAACTAGAGATATATTTCTATGTGTGCAGGAATGGTGCCATATGATGGCATCCCCTCTGAAGAAACAATCTCTATCAATGCTGCTGTGACTGCTCTCTTTGTGATACTGGCTACTGCAGGGGTTGCTTTCACTGTCATTTGTTTACTTTTCAACATCATCTTCCGGAATTCAAAGTAATATAATTATCATTGAGAAAATTTTATATTAAAATGAACACAAATCTGTACTCTTGATTTAATATATAATCTTGTCTGTTCCACATGATACTAGATTAGTTCGACTGGCCAGCTCAAAGCTCAACTACCTAATCATAGTTGGAGCCATGATCCTGTACATCACAATCATCTTCTCGGTCATCCCTTCCACTGAAGCTCTTACAGTCAGTGTGTTGTGTAACCTGACACCCTGGATGACTGCCATTGGCTACTCTCTCTGCTATGGGCCCATCCTAATTAAAATGGTGCGTGTCTACTACATCTTCAACAATCCTTCAACAACAAAAAAGGTATTTATGTAATGTCCTGTAGACAATATATTTTACATCTGTGTCAGTTTCTAGCCCATATTCATATTTCTGTGCAGAGTCTGAAGGATTGGATGTTGATTGTGGCAGTGTTACTAATGATTGCTGTTGACTTGATCATTCTGGTGGTATATGTGCTGGTGGCCACATTTTCAAATGAGCTCAGAGCTAAACGAATACCTCATAAGGAACATCCTACTGACATTGAAGGGGTAAGTGATGATAAATTTTGAAATACTTCAACACATACCAGCGTCATCTCTCTCTCTCTCTCTCTCTCTCTCTCTCTCTCTCTCTCTCTCTCTCTCTCTCTCTCTCTCTCTCTCTCTCTCTCTCTCTCTCTCTCTCTCTCTCTCTCTCTCTCTCTCTCTCTCTCTCTCTCTCTCTCTCTCTCTCTCTCTCTCTCTCTCTCTCTCTCTCTCTCTCTCTCTCTCTCTCTCTCTCTCTCTCTCTCTCTCTCTCTCTCTCTCTCTCTCTCTCTGCAGCCTCAAGAAGTCATTATCAACTATTTTTTGTATATCTGCGTCTCTACCTTACGGGACATTTTCCTGGGAATTCTGTATGGCTACAAGATGTTGCTACAAGTGATGGCTTTAATTCTAGCTTTTTCTATTCGCAAAGTGAAGGTCAAAGGTCTGGATGATTCCAAATATGTGGCTGCAGCCATATATGTGACTAGTTTAGTACTGGCTGTCGTCATTGTCTCCTCCTTCACTCTCGGAAGATTTATCAATGGCTTGACCATTCTCTTCTGCACCGGATTCTTTGTAGGGACCACAGTTATCCTTAGCCTTGTCTTTGGACCTCTAGTGAGTTGCTTACAGAATTAGAAGGAAAAGGTATTATGGCATTGCTATAGAGGCCATAGTATGAATTATAATATAATTGAACATGATACATGCTATGATTTGTTTGTTGTTGTTTTAAGTACAAAAACACACTTCTTGGGTGTATTACTACTATATTTGGAAAAATAAAAATTTTTATTTTTATTTTGCAACTTGTAGATGATTAGACTGTATAAGGATCCCAGTGGAGAGCAAATCTTCACCAAATCCACTGTTGGTCAACTAGATAACATGAACACAGCCTCCGGTAAAATGAGCACTTACCCCAATGGGTATGAGGATTTGGATACTCTGAAAAAGAAAGTGACAAAACTTGAAAGTGAATTGGAACATATGAAGGTGATGATTTAATGAAGACATAAAAAGAATGATAAAAGCTATACATAACTATTCTAAAGTGTTGATGTATTTTAGTTCTTAGTAATTATTTTTGTCACTTCCATTAGCTTCATTAATTAATCAGTTATTTACAAATGGTTGTATTCTCTCGTTTTTTGTTGTTGTTTTTTTGTTTGTTTTTTGGTTTTTTGGTTTTTTTTTTTTTTTTTTTTTTTTTTTTTTACTGTAGATTACAAACCAGAACTTGAAAAAGAAAGTGGCTCCAGAAAACACTATTATGGAAGACTTGCTTGCCTCTAACTTAGTAGATGAAGATCCCAGTAGTCATTCAGGCAGAACCATCTGGGACATACAAGAGGAGGAGCAGCATGAGAATGGAGGGATTGACCTGGCAACAAATTTTAAGAAAAGCCACAATGAATAATATGTCATCAACATGTTTTAATTATATGAGAGAAAGTACAATAACATTTCTTTCATCGCACACACAAACAAAAAAAAAACAGTCAACACTGACATTCAAGACACTGTACATATATATTTATATACCACTTTTTCTGATGGATTTTTTCAACACTTGTATAGGTTCATGTGTTTGTGTATGTTCATGTCCATTACATAGTTATTTATATAGCTAACAAGTTCACACTGAAAAAAACAGCAAATCTTTTTTGTATCTCTTATTCACTCAGGTCAGCTAAAAAGTTATATATAAAATGTTTCTATATCGCTGATAACCTTATTTTATTCTTGCTTGTATATTCTTTGTTTGTTTGATTTTGTTGAACAGCAACATGTATCTTTATAATTACCCCCTTTGACCTCTGACTTATGCTGAAGCTATTTCTCCACACCTTTAAGCCAAGAGATAATAGAATTATAATAGTTTGTTACTGCTGAGACAATCACAGCATTTCACTGCAAATGAAACACATCATGTATATTTAGTTGCCATTGGAATGAAGCATCAATCTTACTAGACAGCTACATGTAGCACTTAATAAGGAGGCATAAATGTTTATCTATGGGTACAGTGCTAAAAGGGAAGTGAATTTGGTTTAATTAACTACAGCCAATAAATTTCTAAACTTTGTGGTGCTGGCCTTATTTGTAAACACACACTGATTGAGTGCTGGCTTTGTTTGAGTTTAACTACAGATATTACCTTTTATGTTGGCATATAATTATGAATCTAAAGATTGGGCTCTACCATAACCAAGATGAAACTTTAAAATTTTTGTGGTAAGAGTATTTACATTTTTATTGTAATTAACATGCCTGACCAACCAGACAATTCCCCATGCACAGCAACCAAATCACATGACCAGCATATCACTTTGAGATTGATTTTGTAGGAGACTGGTGCCTGGACTAAATAATATACCTTGCCTGCTGCAATAAATGGCCACAACAGCAGGTAAATAAATACAGTCAGCCTGTAGCTTTGGATGTACATAAGTCCATGGGAGACTAAGCTGTATAGCTACGTCAACCAGCTAGTTCAAAAGGAGTGTTAGGCTCACTTAATACTGTGGACTGACCTTTAATAAAGCTATCAGTTTAGTTCAGCTATAGCTGAGTATGAGAAAAATTGATTTTCCTGGAATATTTTCCCTGCTAGCTAGAGAAGGGTGCGTTGTTGCCTTACAAATCCAATCAGTAATTAGCAGCTGAGCACCTCTCTGACCAACTACTAGCTTATTAATAGCAGAATATGTAACTAATCCTAAAAATTAGCAATATAGCTAGCTAATTGAATGCAGTAACTGTGCGTTTATGATACATGGTTATATAGCTACATTTATATGGAAATTTTTTTATTTGATTGTCTGATGCATACAAACAGGTCATCTCTCTAAGTTTGACCTTGCAGCAGTCCAGAATTATTTGGCCAGTATTAAACACAAATGGATTGATATTGGAATCCAGTTGGAACTCGATCCTGAAAAGTTGGAAAAGCTGTCATCCAGAGATAAATCTACAGATGGAGATAACTTAAGGAGAATGCTTCTGGACTGGCTGACAAGGGCCGACCCTCCTCCAACTTGGAAAGCTCTTGTTTGTGCTCTGAAAACACCAGCAGTAAATGAGATGAAGGTTGCTCTTTTGATGGAGAAGGAACAGGTTTACTCAGACAACAAACTATCAACAGCCATAAGACCTGAAACAGGTAAAAAAAAAAAAAATTTTTTTTTTAAATACATAAAAAATTTTAAAAAGATTTGTTGGCCATAAATGGAGTTGTTGTTTTTTAATAAGCATTTTTAAACATATGGGACAGGCATAAGGTGTGTGTGTGCTGGTGATTTAGACCAACCTCCACCCCCTCCTCCATCCTTCTAGGCAAAATTTATAACTAGTAGTATATACACATCTGAAAGGAAATATGTGTGGTTTGCCACATATAAATTACATGCCATTTACCCCCACCCCCCCCCTCTTCTTTAAATATGAAAATTTGACCTGGGTTTTCCCATGCTACCTGTCTGCCTGCTCCAACCTAAATAGGCTTCAAAGCACTTAGTGCAGTAACTCTTTTCATATTTTATCATTTGAAGATTTGTGAAGGCACCAGCTTAGCACCTAAAAATGTCACTCATTGTAACCTGCCAGCTTTACCTACAGGTGTCATAAATTTCAACTTGATGCATTGTCACTGTATTCCTCCATCCTTAATTTTAACTTAATGTTTGTGTATGTTAGGTGATCCATCACTCACTTCTAGTCAATATTTGCTAAGACTGTATCAGGATTTCGTGTTATTGCTTTTTGGTTGTTTTTTTTCCTTGAGAGATATAGCAAATTGGTTGACAATCCTCTTACCTTGAAAACTAGGCATGTTGAAAACAAGCTGCTTGTTCTTTTTTGTTGCCATTTATATCATGTGAGGAATGGATTAGTAGTTGTCCTAATTCACTGCATAGGATTATCACATGACCCCTAGAACTGACGTAGGCTGGGGGGGGGGGGGGGGGGGGGGGGTTGCCCTAAGATCAAATTAGGTCATCCTTTTTTATTGTACTAGGAAAGTAATTTTTGCTATACAAGTTTCATTTATAGTTTTTATTAAAATATGATTGATAGGTTCCCCAGACAGTCTCGGCCAGATGGGTTACATGAGTGTAGAATACTAACTTAATGGCATAGACTGACCTTCCAGTCCATTCAAAGAGCCAGTTGTGTGTAAGAGATTTTTTCTTTCTTTCTTTTTTTTTTTTTTTTTTTTTTTTTTTTTTTTTTTTTTTTAACTAGCCACTAGACTTGCTTCACTTGTCACACTGGAGCTTGTGAATTCACCAAAACTCACAAAATTGTATATATGTACCTACTTATATGGCTAAAGTACTGCCAAACTCGTGAAGCTAGAGACCTGATCCTTGACCAGCAGGGGAGCCACTTGGGTAATGTTAGAATCCCAGAGCCTGAAGGCCTCAGGAGCCAAAAAAAAAAAAAAAAAAAAAAAAAAAAAAAATGGACATTGAGTGGGTAAGATGAGTTTATCCATGACCCAAAAACTGGTCAAAATTACACTAATGCTAATTATCTCCATTGAAATTATCATTAGCAGAATTCTAAGATAAAGGGCACTAACCTTGTCACTACACCTATCCTCATGCCAAATCCATCTACCTTTGACCTCAGGAAGTACCTCTTTTTTTTATTTGCAAGCACATTTAGCATTGCAGACGGTTTGACTGACTGACAGACATACATATTCTTTTTATATAGATGGACATTGAAAGAAAAGCCAGATAAAATTTTTCATTTTGGCTGAGAACTGTGTGGGAGTGAGATTTTGACTTCTGTTATAAAAACACGTAACAAATTAGTTAACTTGAATACAATAAACTTTTGTTGCAATATTCTTTAATATCATATGCTATATTGTTACAGAAATGTTTATTTTAATCTGTTTCCACACCATTGACAGCTGTAAAAACCAGCATGCTGTGTGGACAACTCCACTGTCCAAGACAATCATTTAGGCTATAATCTGAGTGAGCAGATACCTGGCAGTGTGGGACTGCTTGTGTAGTATATAGAACTGCTTATTTGGTATATTTAATATGCCCTTTTTTTCTGTTGCAGATGAATCAACAATAATGATGACTATTGCTAAATATCTGATGCCTCTTTCCTTTACTGATTACGACTGTAGGACGTTCAGTGTTGGACATGTGCCCAAATCCATGCCATGCTAGGATGAACAAAATCATTCATTGCCTAGATATATTTAACATTATTTTAGTTATATATTTATTTAGCAACATCACAAGCAAGTGTAGTCAGTAGTACCCAATGTTTCATTGACAAGCACACATACTGTCCTTATCAATTGTCTCATAAAACATGGAGAAGCTCATTCAAATGCTTTTGTAATTATAAACTTCTTCCATGCATCTGAAGTACGATAATTAGTGGCAGTGTTATTTAGCAAGCTTAACTTCCTCTCCCTCATGTACAACACAATATGTATTGATGCATTATTAATGACATGTACATGTAAGGATTTAGGATTTTTGGCACAATGAATTTTGCTGTGCATACTTGTACAACTTTTGGTAGTTTGATCATGCCTCCTACACCAGCCCATATCTCTGGTGGTGTGAGTGCTGTAGTACTACCTAGTGTCAGAACAGTGGCTAGCTAGAATAGCCTGCAATTCAATATTTACTGTATTGTCCCAGCTAAAAGTTGCACCTGTGCTATTCAGCCACATATATGGGGATCTCAGCTGATGTTCCTCGCAATAACAAAAAATACTCCAAAGAACCTTGAATCGTTCGATGAGTCAGTAATTGAATGTGTGTGGTAAAGACCAAAGAAATTCAATTTAAAGGATCTATTCTCTGCCCGTCCTTTTTATTTATCCATGCTGTTCTTTCCCACGATTGACATGTATTGACAGCATGGCAAAACATATGCCAGATTTGTAATGAACATGTCAGACTTAGTAGAGAAACATATTAAAATCAATATAAGCAACAATAAAAATTGTCCATTCAATTATTATTTTATTCAAGGGTGGTTGGTATTCAATGAAACTAAGTGCGTGCTCTTCTGACATTATATTATTGAAATTTTATGAGAATGTAAATCTTTCTCCACAGAATTACAGTTATTCAGTGGAACTGATGTGCAAGACAAAACAACAGATGACATCAGAGCTAAGGAGAATTCTGTACATGGTGACATGGACTCCCCACTCCCAGGTACGCCGGTCACTGTGCGGGACCCTTTCCCCTATCTCGTCACCAGCGGCTTCTCTCTGGACGAGAAGAACGCTCTTCTTGAGAGACTGATGCTTGAATCCATGGATATTCGCTACAAGTTTGGCAGACTTTCATCGGATGTTCAAATGTCCCTTCAGGCCAGAAATGTCAGCATCAATGATATTAGTGATGTCGTCAAGATAGTTCATCCTCGTTATCATGATAATATTTTCAAACATCAAGCCACTGACGTATCAACAGCCATGGGATTGCTCAATGACAGTTGGAATTTCTATTTTTATGGAACCTTGGAGTACATGGTTGTTAAACTTGGAACAGCAGGGGATCAAGTAACTCTGAGAGTGTACAAGAGAAGTCTGGATGAGTATTCAAAACGAAGGCTCTTTGAATGTCCGGATGGTATCCTTGGTGGCTCGAAGAGGGAGGACGAGGAAGACATGGTGGTGAAGAAGGCAAACTATGACACATCTGTGTATGACACCACTCTCGGTGATGTGCGCCATGTTGTGAGCAAACTTCAGATGGTGATGGGCGTGGAGGAATTGGAGGTACGACTGGTCAGCACTGGGATTGAAGATCATCATCTGCTCCTCTTCTTTGCAGTGAACTCATCGTTGCGTCACTCTCAGGCTATTTTCCCATTGTCCCATGAGAGGAAAGAAAGGTTGATGGCGGATGGTATTTGGCACGTCAGCTGTGGGGACTTCATCTTCCAACGTAAACCTCAAGTGAGTTTGAATAGCATTGTAAAATAATTCTGAAACTGTCAGTGCATGTTACGCTGAAAGTGTTTGTGTTCCTTATACTCAATAGTGATACCACTCACTCCAAACTTACTATTTCAATGTCAATAATATTCGAGTAATGTTCTATTTCTTTCTTTCTCCTCTTTGTTGGTGTGCCACATGTAGTGTTCTGGAACACTCGAAGAAGGTATGATGCAGATACACAAGGAGGATGAAGAAGAAAAAGAACCTACACGATTAAATAATGCAGGAAAAGAAAGGAATGTTTACACCATGAAAGGTTTGTACAGGGTTGTCATTGTCTACACATTCCTCCACCTTGGAGAATATGCATGTATACTGACAATATTGGTAATTGAAAATGCTAAGGGGAGGGGGGGGAGGGGGGGGGGGGGGGGGGGAATAGATGACCATATATATTACTATCCCTGAAAAGGTTGTCCACTTGCTGTAAACTTCTGTAATGGCATGTTAATTCATTCATAGCAATACGTTTTTAGAGGGGGAAAGAAGATTAATAAACTACAACAATAAAATTTTATATTAAAAAAAAAAGAAAAAAAAAAGAAGATTGGCGTAATAGTACGCATACAAAGCTAAGAGTTTATCATGCAATTCCACTCCCAACAGTGTCCAGTAGCAACTGAACATCATCTCCATTGGCTTACAATTTTGATCTTGCCATTCTGAAACTAGTTTGTGGGCAGTAGTATTCTTAGCAAATATTGTTATGCTTTAAAAGATTGAATTGAATGCGGACTATAATAGATGTCTGGATCCATCAAGTATACATCCTAATACTCTTATGCCATTATTTGTACTGTACATCATGTTATGCTTGTGTACTGTAAAAACCACATGTGCTTCCAAAAGGAAATTAAAATATCGGACTATATATCTGTTTGGTAATATAATATATACACTCCCACTAAGGCACAGTTCATTGTAATATGATTATACTGTTGAAATAAATTCCTCATCTGTTTCAGATCCAGCAATGTTGGACCTGCGGAAGAACACAAGCTGTGTCGACAGCAACATTGGCAGCCACACACACTTATGCGTCAACAATGTACGACAGGTCATAGAGGTCAGCAATACCCCAAACATTTCCGGCCCACGCTACAAGTGTTATAAGATTGGATATTACTGGAAAGGAGTACTGGAGTGGGTCAGCGGTGTGAAGGGTATACAGTATGGATTAGGAAAATTTCCAAAAGTGGCCTTGAATGACGATGGCTATGTGGTAGAAGTTGATGAAGGAGAATCTGGCTTCATTTTCTCCAGAGTAGGTAAAATCCATCGCAGTAATGTCATCATGTGGACAGTTGCCCTCACCACAGGAATAACTGGCTCCCAACCTTGCATAGCTATCTGTCAGAGAACTGTGGTGATCACATTCATAAGAAACGGCAACGCAAACTATTGCGTGGGCACACTGCATGCTGAGGATAAGAAGATTCAGTGGTCCAATGAAGAGCACAGGTTTATAACTGGAGGCGTCACTGATCTGTGTGTTGCCCTGAAGTCCCCCAACCAAGTCGCTGTGGTGTATGCAAGGTCAACTCTCACAACCACAGTGACTCCCTTGTACTTTATCACAGGCATATTGAATCATGCAGAGCAGAGAATCTTTTTCTCTATCAAGAAGGAATCGTCACAGAGCTTTGCCGCTGCTGGTACATGTCCTTCGATAGGTCTTAAAGGCAACAGTGTCTTGGTGGTCTACACCCAGAAGAGATCGGTCACTCCGAAAAAGATTAAGTATAGCATTGGACAATTATATAAGACATCTGAAACACACAGCTATGACGTGAGATGGGCAGTAGGAAAGGATACCTTCGACTTCACTGGAGAAAGAGTTGCAATGGCTGTGAACGATAAAGGTGTGGTTATCATTAGTCACGCCCAGAATAGGAATTACACTTGTCACATTGGCAAGCTCTACCATGAAACTGTTATATAACTTTATTTTGTGTTTTGAATTGCATTGTGTTACTTTTTTAAAATCCATTTTTAACATGGCCATATCACAAGAAGAAATTTCATGACTTTATCGCATTGCTCATGTCATCAACTAATTATTGTTTCTTGAATTTGTTTTTGTGTGCTGCACTCAGCCATAAACTAACATGTACTAAGATAGTACTGTCCCAGTGCTGCACATTCTTTGCACCAATATCTTGACCTCCATCATTTGCCTGCATAGCAATTTCTGATGTGGACTTAGGCGCTGATCGTATCATATGAGTATTGACTGCACTGCCTCAATGTACAGCCACAGCTCTCAATTATTATTATTTTTTATATGAGCATATTTTTTTAAAATTATTATTATTAATGCTATTGTCAGTTTTATTCAAGTAGGGAAAAAAAAAAAAAAAAAAAAAAAACAGGAACAGAGTCTCAAGCTAGAGAGAATCTAAAATGAAATGATCCTTGAGTCATTTCTTAATTGGGTCAAAACTGAGACTCCCAACTATGGAAAGAGTGAGAAAACTTGAAGGTATAGAGTGCAGACATTTATCTGACAAACTTTTTTTTTAAATTCCAATAATGACTGTTAGCTCAGGGTCATGTATACAGCCTATTATTAATTCATTCCTTGAAAATTTAGGACTATCAAAGAAAAATACATTATCTCTCCCAAAGTATATCCAACTTTTCCACCCAGCCCACAGTCTAAACTCATTTCCCCAGTCACACGAGCTCACAGTCTAAACTCATTTCCCCAGTCACACCAGCTCACCTCCCTAAGGCAGGCAGACGGTGGACCCCCTCAGTCAGTAACAATACACTGTGGTGAGGTCTTCCACAGGCAACAGTGGATTTGCAATGCTTCACATGGTTCAATTGAACATTAAAATTCCCACCCCTACTCTATGATGACCACAGCAATATGGCATGTCAATAAGAAAAAAAATTCTTTATTTAAATTTTTACTTAAACAAGAGCACATGAACACATTCAATTGATATTTGCCTTAAATTATTGATTTTTGTTCATTTATAATTTTAAAATGAATATTCCATAAATTTGTTTTACAGTAAAGTACTATTTATTTTCAGAAAGACAATATCCATGAAATGTGGGCAATACACCCACTAACGCGAATATAACATGCATGTGTATTTTCCAAACTTTCCACAAACATGCTATGCCACTCAGAATAACCATAGGAAACTTAAGGATGTCGATAACCCTAGCAATAAAGGTGGAGCTATATCTCCCACAATTAAGACCCATGGATGGGCAATTGCTAATTATAGCAATTTAATAGAGTCAAGAGCTCCAGCAATCAAAATAATTTAAAATTGTTATTAAAGAAAATTTATTGCGTATCCTATAACATGGAAAATAAAGATTACAGATAATTACTTCAACAGTTTAATATTATGTCAGCGCATGTTTGCATAGTTACAGTAGTCACATGACTATGCCAGCATGTAGGTGAGAAGACGTGTGACCACACTCATGTCCCCATCTCCAGTCAAAACAACATCGTAGAGGTCAAGGTACACGGGTAGCATCTTATCAACCTATTGTGAAGATATGTACAAATTACATATATATATATATATAAATATAAATAATTAATAACTAAAACCCTATTTAATAATCAAGTATAAATATTTTATCCACACCCCATTTCAACTCCATATTTTATTTATTAAAATGTCATTTATATGCAAACTGATAGCACTACCAACAATACCATACGAGATAATTTAAAAAACAACAACAAACAAACAACAAACAAACAATGCTATCTACTGTAAAATAAATGGCATGGATATCTTAAAGGAATAGGTGGGCATGTATCATCAACTAACCACATGAATCAAATACCACAAAGAGAAAATAGTTACTTTCCCCCTTCCTTACATCACGGTTGAGAAACCCGATCTTGATGATGCTCTCGGTTGCCTCCACACCATTGAGCATGTCCGGGTCTCCCAGGGACTCCCCCAGTAGGACCACGTTAGGTCGGCCCTAAGCAGTGATGGGAGGGGAGTGGTCAAAGTCAGAGATGTACACAAAATATGGCACAACAATCTACTGCTGCTACATAATTCATTGTGTGGTACAAAGATGACGTATTTTGGTACTACATGTAGAGTACAAGTCCAGCCAAGAGTATGCAAGTTTATCACTGCACCATATCTGATATATGTAATGATATGAAGTACCTCAATATCCGCACTTCAATTGAAATACAAGAAGCAATTAGTGACTAGAGTGGGTAGCCTTCATGGAACAATTTTGTATGAATGCTTTTTCAATTAGCTCTCAATACTTGGGTTATCTCAAGTAGATAGAAATGCTAACAAGTGTATTTATTTAACATTTTGTGAATACATCAATAGCCACCACAAATATTTCAGTTATTCTCCTCTGCCATTCTAAACTGCATGCACTCACAAAAAGGGACCAAATAACGAAGTACACAATGTTTTGTAGGACATACAAGTCCTATAACCAAAGCAACTATGGATTAAGTGGTTGTAAGCTTGAATTCAATTGGTATAATCAATTTTTGTGCATTTGTGATGGCGCTGTAACTGGATGACACAGGAGAGAGTGAACTTTTCTGATCACTAAATGCACAGAATGTGTAAAAACACACATTTCAAGATCTGGAAGAAGAAGAAAAAAAACTCCTATTATTTTTCCTTTTACCAAACCCTAGCTAGTCATGAGGTAATTTCATATAACTTTTGATACTTTTGATACTTTTGTCACCAGGAAATGGTACAGTTCAAAAACATTGTATAGCCACCACACTATACCATATGTAGAGAATATCTGGTTACTGCTTACATTTTGTGGTCACAAGAAACTTCTTTTCTTCCTTAAAATTTTAAATAATTGAAATGCCTTAGTATTGTGTTAGAGAGGATGACATCAGAGTTTTCTCTCTTTTACCTTTACCAGACGTTGCATGGCTACATGGAAAAGGGGGAGAAGAAGAAAGAGTGCATGTTTGCCAATCAGCTGTAAAAAAATTTAACAGTCACTCTAGCAATTAGGGTTGTTTAATGTTTTCATAATTTCCAACAATCAACACAAATAATTGTGTGAGGTCTACACTAAAGGTCTGTCCACACTGCACACTAAAACCAGTTCACCCATTCTGGAACAGGTTCCACGCATCCACAATAAACTCTGTTTCATCCCAACGGGTTCCACCCGATTTCACCTGAAGTCTTCAGAATAGTAGGCTTCAAGCAGTTCATACTTATTTAACATTCTCGTGGTTTTATTGTTGATGTTCACTATAAGGAACATAGCTACTAACAGTTCTCTCTCCCCCTCTCTATTCTCCATTGGTGCATGACATTGCAGAGGGAAAAAGACAGAACAAAGTAGCACACGAGAAAATAAAATACCCTATTTCTATACATGGTAGAGGCAAACCAATTAATCAGCCCAGCCAATTATTTAGCCCATGCAGGTAATGTGGAGAGGGTTCAGCACTATGCCAGTGTGGATGCAAGAAAATGTTTGGAACCTGGTGTTGCTGGAGAGAGGTACAAACCCGTTTGTAGTGTGGACAGGGTTGAACACACTCTTTCAGGCCTCCTCCATGCAGCTGACATACAATATCATTTGCTACAGTTGAGAATAGCATAATTGTGCAAATCTGATCAGGTTAAATTATGTACATCACGAAAGCCACCACAGCAAATTCATGGCAGATGTCGAGGAAATACAGATGCATTAATGTAATATGACACCAACTAACATTCCTGCTCATTCAACTTAGCAAAACACACGTGTGCACATAAATATATATATATATATATATATATATATATATATATATATATATATATATATATATATATATATATATATATAAACTAGACTACCCTTACCCATTTAGCAACAGATATTGTCATTCTAACGGAGGATTTCCATCACATACCCTGATAGCATCAGCCACGGAGTGCAGTGACTTAGTGTCCCCCTTGGTGTAGCTGGTGATGATCTGCTGAGGAATATCACATGCCACGCCTTCCTCGTTAAACTTTAACCTGTTGGAGATCACATGCACATTCTTCCTGATTGATGATTGCTGCTGCAAAGTCTCCACCACAGTGTCTAATAATGGGGAGAACAAACACACCTGTGGTTAGGGAAAACTAATATAGGTAAGGGTTGGAGAGGGAGAAACAGTTGCACACTGCAGTCACAAGCCTAGTCCCTTCTATGTTGTCACTTTGTCAACTTATTCATGTTAGAGTTGATCCATCCATGATTTGGGAAACAAAACAGAAGTATCTAAGGTTTCTTTCTCTTATATTCTTTGGAGGTCCTTTGTGCAATATTAGGTTGTGTAAGCAATGTGTATAGTTCCTGTGTATTAATACACCTCTTATGTGATAGACATACAACAATATAACTTTAGTATTTGATCAGAGGGGAGCAGTGTATCGGTGGGAACAGCTTCAAGAAATTAAATCACCTCACAAGGTCAAGAAAGTGGCTGGGGGGGGGGAGGAGTTAGGTCCATAATACAGAGGAAAAAATAGGTTGTGAAACATTCGCAGGGTTTTTTTTTGTTGTTTTTAAAAAAAATATTTTTCATAATAAAAATAAATAAATAGAGAAGCATAAAGCTTAAAAGATGTACTATACAAGTGGGTAATGGATTCATTGTGTGAAGTAACCAGCATATCTGTAATGTGGTTTAGAAATACTCTCACAGAGTTGGTGGCCAATAGCCACACCTTAGTATCACTATTAAGCATTATATCACTTACCAATTTAGAATAATAGAGATTTCTTTAATCAAATAATAGGCAGTTTTAAGGGTGGTACATGGATTTTATAAAAGAAAATGTATTAAACATTGACAGCTGTTTTAGAGAACGTCAAGGAGGATGGAATATTCAGGAGGCAGGTTCTGTATATGCTGACTTCACAGAATAAAGACATTTTAATAACCTATACTATAAAGTGTGAATAGTCTCTGTTTGTTTGCCTGTCTGTGTCCGCAATTCACGCTTGAATGGTTCAAGTTAGACCCACAAACCTATATATATTTAGAATCAGTGTCACCAAGAGAATGTCATAAAGCATATCTATATGGCCAGACCCCTTTCTGAATTCAAATAAAAAGCCAAAAATGGGATTTTTACCAGAAAAAAGAATGGAGCTACAAGCCTAAAATTTGGCATGTAGACACAATTAGACTCTGCGAATAACATGGGGTGGGTCCCATCTGGCCACACCTCTTCCTCTGTGTGTAAGTCTAGAAATGTCAAAAATGGAAGTTAAAAAAAACTGTGATCTAATCACATGTTCACTTTTGTTTTAAAAGTCTACAACATACATCTTCAAAGCACACTTTTATGATTACAGCCCACCGGTTGAAAACGGATTTTTCGTTAGTATCTATAAATGTGAAAAGGTGCGTGTGTGGGCTCAATGGACAGCCAAATGGCTGAATGAATATTGACAAAACTTTGCAGACATGATCTTTGGGTACCAACTATGGTTTTCAACCAAAATTTTTTTTAAATGGCACCCCTGGTGGGGGAAAGAGGAATTTAAAATTTGTATTAAAAATAGCCCTTAAGAATTGTGGCTCAGTAGTTAAAGCGTAGATCTCTCAAGCTGAAAGTCAGTGGTGCAAATCTGAACTAGGTCTATTTTTCCCTTTTTTTCTCCCCCCCCCCCCCCCCTAATTCTTTCCTTTCTTTCTTCTACAACCCCCTCCTTTACCTCCCTTATTTCCTTCCTTCTTCTCTTCTTTTTCCCGGTCTTTTTTCCCCTTCTAATTCTGATATGGCTCAAAAGTTAAAAACAAATCATTTGAAAATTGATGTTACATAGAGAACACTCAGACATGCACACACATATTTCTTTATTGCCTATTTGGATTAGGAAACTGAATAGATTGTTATTTGTAAATGATGACTCAAGTTAATTTGATATTCATTGAGTTGATTGGTTATTTATTGAGTATATTTATAGTGTCCTCTCCATTGGTGGGAAGCCAACCTATTTAATGGAAGCTGCTGGCTGATCTTCAGAGGATATGGAATAGTCTCGAGCAGTGTTGCCACAAGAAGTGACATTTCGAAACAAATAGGAAGAGAAAAGGTTTGATTTGCTAAAATTCTTAAAATGAAGTGAATTTAACAGCATGAGGCAGGGATTTCAGACAAAGTTGGACCATAGCCAGCTGCCCATACAGAAGAAGAGGAGACTGGAAGAGATGCCTTCAAGATTTGAGAAAGGTATTCATAAGACTACAAAAGGAGTCAAGATCCTTACCAAGACAGCTCCATTCCAATTGTCACTGTTCTTGCAAGCTACACCTGAAGAGAGAATACCTGTGTCCACAATGTTTTCCATAAGATGTTTCATACCAGGGAGAGCTAGAGTCCCATGTTCAAGGAGCTGGCCTGGGACACCAGCAGCACAGAGAATTGCTAGCTGGATGTGCATTCATACAAGGATCCAGTGGGAAACTTCCATTTCAACTGTTCAACCTGGATGTGATGAAAAGGTTCTGTCTTCCTATTTTGAATGAAGATAGTTAGCACATAAGGTAAATATCAAGAGTAGGCGTAAATTTGTGAGGAGTTAAGAAATTTCAAATTGAGCGTATCAAATCTCGCCCTTTGCAGTAAAATAAAAAGAGAGAGCAGAGGGTGGGGGGAAAAAAATAAGGAAAGAAGGGGAAAACACCTACAAGATCTGCTGTCCCCAGGTGGTCACCCATCCAAGTACTGAGCAGGCCTAACAGTGCTTACTTGAACAAAAAAGAGAGTTTTGCCCCAAAATTGTCTGCAGATTTGAGCAATAGTGAGGTGGTCACCCATCCAAGTACTGAGCAGGCCTAACAGTGCTTAACTTCAGTAAGTAATTTAAATTGAAATCAATTTGAACAATAGAGAGAGTTTAACCCCAAAATTGTCTGTGGATTTTAGCAATAGTGTATTATAAATGCATTTTTGCATGCGATTTGAATTGAAGCTGTGATCTGAAGGAAAAGCTGTAATATGTTCCCACATAATTTGTAATATTTGGTTTGAATCCTAATTATAATCTGTTAGTGTTTATGTAGTGATTTTTTGGTAGCTGAAAATATGTAGTGATAAAAAGTAGTGATTTGGAGCCGAATCCATCTGGTAACACTGGTCTTGAGTCATGAGTTTTTCAATAAAACATCTGGGAATGAAGAAGCTTGAATTACTTTTTATTGAATACTCTTTACTCAGTGTGCTTGTACCTATTACAATAATAGTGCAAGTAGTCATACTTGACAACTCTTGGACATGTGGTGGATCAATTTGGCCACACCAATTTTCTACCTAACCACCATACCATTTATGACCTGCTTTTCAAAGTAGGCACATAAATAATAATAAGTATCACCTGTCCACACCTCTTCCTGTGGGCAAGTCAGGACAAAAATGCAAAAAGTAATGTAATCTATTTATGGTACTTATAGATGTCAAATTAATGGATCGAGACCTGGATGCATGCAAACACAACTTGAATCTGATAGGGAAATGGGTTGGGTCACACTAGGCCACACCTTTCCCTGTAAGCATGTCATATCCCGGGCAATGCCAGGTATATGCTGCTAGTATAACCTAAATGCCATATTACTGCAAGAGGACACATGCGCCTTCACTGAAACTTTGAACTAAATCTACTCTGACTGTTGCATTAATCTACTCTGACTGCTGCATTAATCTACTCTGACTGCTGCATTATGCATATTTAAACATGTCTCAAGTCAATCAGCAGCAACATACATTCACCATCGACAACTATTTTTAGGATTTTGAGCGTTGACAAAAGCTTTACCAGCATATTGCCAGTGAAAATTAACATATTGGTATAGTATGTATGTATGTGTGTGTGTGTGTATGTATGTATGTATGTATGTATGTATGTATGTATGTATGTATGTATGTATGTATGTATGTATGTATGTATGTATGTATGTATGTATGTATGTATGTATGTATGTATGTATGTATGTATGTATGCATAATATATATATATAATTTCACAAATGTACTATGTTTAGTCTACCTCCAACTCCTGCAGAAAATATGACAAATGGAACACTGTTTTTCTCCAGAATATCAAAGACATCATTTATGCCATCTCTACACAGAATAAATATCATATTATTCAGCCAGTTACTACATCTAATTAGATTTCACCACTCGATACAGAAAACAACTGATTTTGTAAAAATTACTCATGCCCTTCGCAATTCCAGTCAACTACACACAATATTACGATATTTACTACATGAATAGTGTAATACATCTCATTTCAAAAATGCTTAACACAGAAAAAGATCAACCAATATAGGGGTAAAATATAAATTGAATATATGATGATCTGTCTGTGTGTGTGTGTGTGTCTGTGTGTGTGTGTGTGTGTGTGTGTGTGTGTGTGTGTGTGTGTGTGTGTGTGTGTGTGTGTGTGTGTGTGTGTGTGTGTGTTGTGTGTGTGTATGCGTGTGCGAGCCCACACATGTAGCCATATGATTTCAATCTAAATTGCATCATAACAAGAAATAATACGTGTACATATATATATATGACCCTATATATTTAACAAACTAATCACCATAAAACATCATAACTTACCGTAAGGAAACATTAGCAGATGAAACCATTTCAGTGATCAATTCCTTCTTCAAGTTGTACTTCACATGGCCACTATAGGCCTTGGTATACCTACAAGGGGGTAGTCAATATTGCACAGAGGTCTATTAGAGCACTCTAATAGGTGGGAGTTGCAGACAACTGTGCCCAATTTAGACCTGGCCAATCCAAATCAATCATTTCAGAAGGACTAATAATCATCTGTTTCTTTGATAGAGATATGTACGCTGCAGGGTATAACTTGGGCTGTTTACAAATCCCACGTTAGACAAGGCCATTCATTAGAAAATGTGTGGTTGTTTATATTTGTTGTTTGATCAAGTACTAGTCTGGAATTAATAGATAGTGTCCAATCAGTCACAATTTAAACATCTGCTGTGAACTGCCATGGATAATCACAGGCTATGTCACGTGCTACTAAGCAACTAAATCACGTGACAATATTCTTAAACTCTGTGTTACATGTGTGTGCATGTGTGTGCAACCTCAAGTGACATGAAGGCAGCATTAAAGCTGCTCAAAGTACTCATCAAACAATTGCCTTACCATTCCTCCATGGCTTTCTTTCTTACATCAAGCGAAAGCTCACTACAATTTATATCACAATTAAACTTTGACACCAACATAAATAGTAATTAGATAACTGCATAAGAAACAATTATCCAAATATTAACCCTTACGTGTTACTTTCCATTGGTAGGTAATGATCCATCAACGCTTTGGCCTGTTAAAAATGATAGACAACTAAGCATTAAAGTGCTATTAACATCGTCTCACATGGAAAATTACATATCTTCTGAATAATTACTATTAGGAATTGGTTTGGATTTGCATTTGCAAAAGTATTAATGCAAGTACTATAAATTCAAAAGCTATTACACCAATAAATTATACTTCCACACAAAAACTAAATAAGAGTTTGCACCAGAACTAAGGAGTTCACAGTATTTTGACACCTTAACATTCTGGGCTGTGGCATCCCAGAGTGCAGGGAGAGGGCAACAAAGGACCTGAGGGCCTCCACAGTTAGTCAATTCAGTTTTTCAAAATGTTTATTTGTTTGACTATAAACAAACAGTAATGTAATTATAGTGCCAGTTCCTAAGAGGATGAAATCTAAGGTCACTCTCCACAACCTGAGGGGGTGGGATGCATTTAATACAAAGTCTTCATGTGAGCAATCGATCAGATTGCTCAATTCCAACCGCTAAAATTGTGCTTTAGTTCATGCTAGATAACTATATAGATACAAGAAGAAATATTGATGGCAGTGGGTGGGTTCATTAATAAATTACGGTAAGTTCTAAAACTACATACATCTTTCTTGTAATCGTCTGGCATCAGGGGCGAATGGTCGATGATACCTGATATCAGTTCATAAAAACACAAAGGAACAGAAATACATAGAAGTGGACTAGTCAAACGCAATACAGTATTATACCCAACACTCAGTACGTCACAATTAATTTTATTGCATGTATTCCAGTAAGTGAACAGTGCTTATGCTACACTTACCATATGAGCAACACCCAACTTTTCCATCTATCATAAACTTGGTAAGAGTCATGTCAAATTCACTGATAACCTGAGGCATAAATACAAATGAATGCTACATGTTACACCCACACAACATGTAACAACAGATTACTTGCAATCATCGCAATATCCTTTAGTAATAGTGTTGTATTCATACTAAACAATATACAAAAAGTGCAACTGGAGAATACATTATAAAAAAAATAAATAAATAACAAAATGATTAAATCAAACTAGTTAAATCGTATGGCATGTGTTAGTATGCGCGTTTGCGTGTTGATTCATGCGAGAAACTATACTGCTTCCAGAAGTATAATAATAATTCAATTAAGAGAATGCTCACTGCTGGTTGGTTAATTTCTATTTATAACTATCAATGATTTTAATTATTAATAATTGTCACAAACCTACTTCACGAATTCTTGAACTCATTCAGTCATTGCACACACCATATTCTGTCCAGATACTACTACCACACCAAATTTTAACGCTTAAATAGTCCGGGTTCTGTAGAAATGCTATTAACATTATTGTCACCATATTTTAAGACTCCTGAACTTGCGATATTGAAATATTAACATGATCAGGAAGAGAAGCAGAAGGATAAACTCAATCTTCAACTATTTCAATAAACTGACAAGAGCTCAAGTTCATCATTGACACATACTACCAGATATACATGAGCACCACAGACCATCAAAATACGCCGCAAATGTAATGAAAGATGTATAATAATTGCTCAATAAAATTAATGCCACTAACTTGATATACGACATTTAACCATCAGATTTATGAGACAGGTAAAAAGGAAAATAATGAAGTAAATTATGGCAGACATGTTCTAATAGTTGTTTGTCAGCCCACCCCATTATAAGAGAAAATTTGGAAAATAGTAATTTGTCATGCTTTATGGACTGTTAAGATACTTAACACAATAGAACAATAGAGATCAATATTAAAACAGACTTTTCTGCAATATTTTTCCTAACTATAAATTTACCGTGAAAATTTGGAAATTACTTGAAACACATGATGATGAGCGTTTCCCTCAGTATTAGATAAGTGTAATAGGTGGTCATATCCTAGCAACTGAAGCATGGGTGGATGTTATACACACCGCATAACCAAGTGACCAGGATGATGGGGAGAGATTTGCATTCTCGAAAAGATAGTAGCTTCCGGCAAATCTTACAGCTTGGAGGACGAACAGGAAAGTCAGACACTTGACTTTGATCTGATGTATGAATGGACTGAAGAGAATAGTAATTATTGACTCTGTGTTCAGGTGAAATTATAGCTACTGACTGTGTGTTCAGGTATAGTCTTGCATCTAGATGGTGGATTGTTGTACTATCCACCTCAATATTCTAGAAATCATATATAATTAGCTCCTATGAACATTTATTTCAAAGACTTCATGCTTGTGATTGTGATTTAAGTTTTGTTGAATAAAACTGCAAAATGCAACACCACTTCATTTAAGATAGGAGGATAGAGGAAGAAGCCCACAAAAAGCTAGACTTCCATTTAACTCGAGGATGGCACTAGCAGACCACTAAATGAATAGTTAGTATGTTGCATGCTCAACAGGAGAGATCGCAGAAAATTCCAACCTCAAGAGTAAAACTTTACTAAGAAGATATAGACAAGAGAACTGTTTGAAGAGAAAGAGATTCAATAACCAGAGAGAAATGAGATTTCCATTTAGGTAGAGATTGGCATTAGAAGAAGCAATGGAGAAAAATAATGTGTGATGTCAAATGGTAGGTGTGGTTATGAGATGAAAATATTGCTGAGGGATCATTAGTACTTAGAGTGGCCGAGGAGGGAGGGAGGGGAGGGGTTGGGGGGGAGATGGCTGGTGAAAGAGGAGATATGATTGAAGGCATTCTTCACCATCTTCATTTCTCTACTGTCATCCAACCATTTTCGCATATCCTGCTTATCACTAAAGGCATCAATCCCTAGAATGATGCCTTTAGTGATAAGCAGGATATGCGAAAATGGTTGGATGACAGGAGTAGAGAAATGAAGATGGTGAGGTAAGAATGAGTTAACAATAAGAGGAATTGGAAAACAAACAGAATACTCACGGAAATTTTTCTTTTCTATTCCAAAATAATGGAAGAGGACCTTGTTCTTATGTCTGACACAGACATTTAAACATACCCCTTACCTACAGATCGAGTTTTAGAGATCACTGTCAGGTTACTCCCCCTGACAGGCTGACTCAGACCACCCACAAACATTAGAACATGAATTGTAACTCATAATAGTGAACTTGGACCCATGTATCATATTTATTGCAAAGGGTTTACTTCCAGGTATCAACACTGGACCATCAGCTAGTTAGCTTTGTGGAACCTATTCAGCAATTAACTTTGATTAAACTGAGATAATTTACTGGTCTTTAAGCAGGCAAGGGAGACACTTGCTGACTTTGGTGGCAGCAATAGCATTGTCATTTGTGGGGGCAGAGGGAAGAAGAATCTGCAGCAGTTACTAACCCTCAACCACAACCCAGGCACACACCACTGTCATGCATTATATAATGTTCACACCAATTAGGCCAATGAGTATTGCTAGCCTATGCTTCTACGCTTTACCAGGAGTTTAGACTGCCCCTTTTCCCTGATAGCCTTCAAGGAGTCTTGGATCCTCCCCAGGGACCCTTCCTTGATGTTCACTCTACCGTCGGACAAAATATCAGCAATACACTTCTCCATCTTAACGTAGTTATTCACCGACTTCAAACCCAGATTGGAATGTGTAATCAAAGATATTTATGGCGTTATCAGCGAAATTACCAACAATCCCTTTCAATTGTTTTTTATTATTTTTTTGAAATTTTATTGTTTTGTTGTATTTGCCAGAACATAGAAGCAATGAAAGGTCATCAATTTCACTGTGGGAGGGTAGCAGAGCAAAATGACAGAATCGATCATCTAATTCATATGGTAACAAACTGGACTACTCTTTGCAGCTATAGCTTTCAATATTTCTCTAAAATTATGTGACCCTCATTTTCCCACAACCTAACAACATGGTAATACCGAAGATGAACAGGGTTTCCAACTCAGGGTGATTATTAGTTCCTGATCCTCCAACCTAACTCCCACTGTCATCAGTCTGGACCATTTACTTCCTCTCTCTCTCTCTTCCCTCCCAACTCATGCATGAAAAATCATCATTTGACGTTGCAAAATATAGGTACTTTTCTTTTCTTTCATTTGGTCATCAAAGAATAGCCATCTATCATTCTAGAAAACCAGGAAGCACACATTTCCTACGATTTACATTTCCTACGATTTTGCAGTCTGTGACTTTCTACTAAACTTTCCTTTATTCTTTTCTGTAGTAGAATTTTTTTTCCAGTTATTCATATAATAAATTGGAAGTAGATGTACAATATTTACATGCAACACTGAACACTTGCAAAATATGAATTCAAAGGCTTCCTGAATGGCAATATTTGGCATTCAGCTTGCCACACCCATAAAGTAGAATTTTTAAAAATGAACTAACCACACCATGTCAATCAATAAAGTAATTTCAGTTCTTTGGATACCCATCTTGATTCTGTGGCTTCAAAATCTAAGGAATGTATGCTCAATACACTGTACACATACACACAGATCAAGAGCTACTCCTATATTAATGTCACCAATGATGAGCACCAAATCCTCAGTCACACGTCATGTCCAAGCCACACAATTTGATCAAGAAGTGCTCACCAATAAATAAATTGACAATATAAAACCAATGTTTGTGTATTTCAACATCTAGCTATTATGTCCAAGATGACCTTGAGAGCAGCTTCAGACTCCGGGGATGCCACCAGCTCTTTGAAGGTGTCAGACCTTCTGTAAGAGTGGGGCATGTCTAACAAAGTTAGGATGCAACTTTCTGCCAGAAAAGAGAATTGGTGCCGTAGAGAAAAGTTAAACATGGCCACAATATTTCCAGAGCAAAGATAGCAGGCAGCGGAAAGTTCACAGAGAGTGATGAGGTTTTGAAGGAAAAACTGACCGGCGCAGACAAGCACTTGAAGACAGCACTCGATCTCTGAAGCCAGATAGTTACTACTGCAAGGAGCTATGATGCTATTTATTAAGAGCTCTGTACCTTCAAAAGTGGCATCTGATGAAGAAGTTTCCTCACCAGTCACACCAATCTGGACCATTTCTGGAATCTGTGACTGCACACATCTACATGGCCAGCCACAGCCATAGATGAAGTGAATCATTGCGAGAAAGCCTTGCAGAGGAACACTGTGGATATGAACCACTGTGCTAACAGACTCCCTGTATTGCCCTCCCAGCATGACTCGAAACACATCTGATTCTTCAGCAAGAATTGACCTGTGTACTTGAACATTGAGATAGTCCCCAACAGGATTGTGGACAACGAGAGTGAGATCAAAAGGGTTGTGGTCTGTATCTACTAATCTACAATAGTCAGGTGGTTGAAATAGCTGACAAGAAGCAGATGGAGAATGATCAGGTTTGGTCAGCGCAATGTCTTGGAAGGAGGTATAAAACGGGATGTTTTTCGGATTTTGAGAGTGGTAAACCTTAAGAAAATGGTAAGATTCAATGGCGTTTTCCCCATGCAATATTTTCAGCATTTTTTGACCAAGATCCAAAAACATATCCAGAGCCAAGTCTTGAAATTCATGATCAGCATCATTTAAAATGTCACAGAGCACTTGGAATGCTCCATATTCCACCATTAGCCTCTGACAGAATCGTGGGGGCCTGCAACAATAAACACAAACAATAAAAACAACAGTAAGAAAAAAAACCACAAAAGGACAACAAAAAAACAAAAACAAATAAACAACCTCACTATATTTAATGAACCAGGTAGACTCACAGTTTCTCCAAGCATAGGGAGAGACAGCTGGCTTGTTTCTCTTTCTTGCTTCCCCTTCTAAGTAAGTGCTCCAGCACACCCTGACCAAACAGAGACGATGCATTGATTGCCATAAGCCGCATCAGCTCCGCACACATTTCCCCAAAACTTGGTTTTCTACCAGATGTAAAAAATTCCATTGTCTTTGCTTCTGAACTCGACCACTTTTTCCGTTCATGGCTCAAACAATTCAATTCACGTTGAAGAAAACGAATCCGCGAAGGGATTAGGCAAATGATGCAGTTTTGAAAACAGTCAAGGTTTCTCAAAATTCTTGTAAAAACTTTGAAAATAGTAATGCTTGGATCCAAATTTGAAGCAAAATAATTGAATATTGAGATCAGGGTGTCCGGGTAGGAAAGATTGCCTAAGCAGTGTTTCAAAGTAGATAAACGTGAGAACATCATAACGACCTGACCCTCTACTCCAGGTGCATGTCGACAAATTGAAGAGTCCATAGGTCGTTCGACAGAACAGCTGCTGATTTTATACGGACTTGGTGAAGAGAGAAGAGAATCAAGTAGAGTAGGTGAGGAAGACACTGACGAATCCACTGTTCTGTGCTCATCAAGACAAATCTTTTTGCTTGATGGAGGGCCTTCCTTTTCCAAAGAGTTACCTGTCTGGCTGCCTTCATCTGTGAATTCCATGGAATCTGAAATGGAAGGGAGTGACTCTTCTCCATACGAGACATGATCACAACTTACTGTGTCAGCATTCTGCTCGACACTCACACATTCCTCCTCGATACTCTGCGCAGAACTAGTTGAATCATTCGCTTCTTCTACCATCTGGTCCTCAACATCTGCACTTCGTTCACACACACGCTTAAGCTGGTAGTTCAAAGTGCGAAGAAATCCCATCCTAGTGACCATCTGTGTGAGCGTGACTTCATCAAAGTAATAAAACACCAAGGCGGACATCATATTCTCATGAAAAGCCACAAACTCCTGCTCAGCAAGCATGGTGATTAGTCTCTCTAAGCCACCACACTCCCTTAGCCTCTGGCGACAATTTACATCACGACAGCACATGCAAACAATGTAGACAATCTTCTGAAACATGGGACCACTCTTGTCAGATGCTGACTCCATTAACGTCACAATCATTTCCACCCCTCCAGCAATGCTGATAGCAACCCGGCTCTCCTTAGCTTTGATAGCATGTAGAAGAATTCCCAGAGCTCCTTCTTTCATCTTATCTTTGCTGTGTGAACAAACCTTAACCACACACTGCATAGTCTCTTTGTCACAGAGATGCTTAAGGATATCCTCATCTCCACTCATGGTGGCCACTTCGATAGCCAGTAAAGCACCTGTAGCGAGATCTGTTTCCTCAGATTTCATGCACTCTACTAATGCTACCATGCCGTTATTCTGTTTCAACTCATCACGGCACTCAGAAGACGTGCAGAGAATGCGGAGAGCTCTAACTATGCTCCGTTTGCAGGAGACATTCACATCACCCTGAGACAGCAGGTGCGAAATCTGGCTCACCACCTTATGGCTCTGTAGGGTCTTGACATGGGCTCCATCCAATGCAAGGTTTGCAAGTACACGCACAACATTTGTGAGAACATCGGAACTGGTGAACTTGTTCAGGTAACCAACTGGATGAGAAAGAGTTAATATGAAAAAAATGGTGTTATAAGAACTAACCCACAATAAAACTGATTCTACAACAGATTAAATTAGTGTCCACTATTATGTTTACCTATTTTTCCCAAAGAATCGCTCACTACCTACAGGGAGAAATAGAGAAGGAGAAAATAAATCATGATTGAATAATAAAAAAAAATTAAAAGAAAGGGAAAGAGAAAAAAAATAAAATACACAAAAACAAAATTTACAATTCTAAGGCATTGCTCTTGATGTATGTATTCAATGTTTTGCTAAGTCCAAATAGGTACCGGTTTTGCAAGACCAGAAAAAGTCTAAAATTTTAACAATGGGTTTCCCCACCATTTTTGACAAAAGCATTTCTTCCAAGTACATACAGTATCCCAACAGCTGACCAACAGGTAGGATGACCTCATTGTCATTATAGTGGCAGCAAGAGTGAAGTGGAGGCTTTGCGTTGGTGGACCAAAAGAATCACATGGTTGTTGTTGTTGTTGTAGCCAGGGTCACTCATCGAGCCACACCGATGGGGTCTGTCCAGACAGCCCCCAACTCGAGGTTTGTCGGGTTGCTGGCGCACGCAAACATGTGTTGCGTGTCGTGTGGTGTGACCCCCGCAGTCTGGGCATTGGTTGTTGATGTTTGGGTCGATACTGTTCATGTAGTTATTTAACATTCGGCTGAATCCGGATCGCAGTTGGGCCAGCGTTGTTCTCATCTTCCTCAGAAGCTTCTTCTCCTCGGCACTGATGTCAGCTAGGGGGGTCAGGCCAGCTGGCCAGACTCTCAAGGTGTACGCGCCTTCCGCCTCAGCCGCGAAGGACTGGTGGATGTTGGAGATGCCTTCTTTGTAGTGGCGCTCGTCCAGGTCCTCCAGAGGGGTGAGGTTGGCCAAGTTGGTCTGGAATTTGTCACAGAGCGTCGGCCTGATGGTTTGGTGTCGCCGTCGGGGGGTTGAATTGTCAGATGGTCTGGTCTCTCATCTTTGTGGGTGCCTAGGAGGAACTGGGTGCTGAGCATGGCGTTGTGCTGCTTGACAGGCATGATCTTGGCCTCGTGATGAAGACGGAGCTCTGATGCCATGACGTGACAGCCGATGATGGTGCGCAGCACAGCATTCTGCTTCCTCTGGAGGTCTTTACAGCGGCTATCACTGAGAGTTGGTGTCCAGATGGGGGCTGCGTAGTTGATGATGCTGCAACCGACTGCCTTGTAGGTTGTCAGGAGCACCTCCTTGCTGCACCCCCAGCTTGTCCCTGCCAGCTTCTTGAGGATGTAGTTGTGCTGTCCTACCATGGCGCCCACAGATGCTGGAGGTGGATCGGAGCCAGGTCATCTGGTCCTAGGGCTTTCGATGCCTTAGTTCACTTGAGCGCCAGTTGCACCTCGTCTGGAGTGACTTCCACTTCTTCTGGTTCAAGATGGTGGAATTTGCGAAAGATTTGCCACTTAGTCCTGGTGGTGGTGACGGGGCGGAGCGTGTACTGAGCATTGAAGAGCTTGGTGCACCGCTGGTTGTCCCAGACGAGCTCGTCGTTGAAGGTCACAGGCTGGTTGTCTGGAGCTCATCACATGGTCTACCTCCTTATAGAACAAAGAAATCAGAAGGTTCGAATTTTGGATGCGGCACCATTTGGCTATTGACTTGGTCAGGGGGATTGCTTTATATAATTAAAATCAGGATATCAGAGGTTTACATATTCATCATTGATTGTGCACAATAATTTTTGAATGTCAATTTAAAATTAATCAATAGTATCATTTGAGATGGTAAAGAAACAACAAAATTTTCCAAAATAGATGACTATATTGAATTGATCTACGACAAAAATATATTAGGGAAACTAGACTTGTAACATGTTGGATCACAAGTTAGACAATCCTTTACCAATTCAAATCAGATATACAAATTGCTCTCCATAAAATCAGTAAATATTTGGTGTATTGATTTGTACTGATAAAGGATCTGCTAACTTATACTTAAAATACATTGAGGATCTTGTGATCTATATGGGTACAATTTATATTTCCCCTTTTTTTTCCTTCTCACAGATCACTAAAAATAATCATACATGCTCAATTCATTTTGTTATTTGTATGGATATCAAAATAATCAAAACAAAACAAAAATCCAGCCTCTTGCCTTCCTTAGTGGATTAACACTTCATATTTCACTTTTATTTCCATTAATAATCCCTTTATAGCTTTACTAGCAGCATATACCCGGCGTTGCCCGGCCAATATAGGCTAAAATCCTACCATTTTTGGCTTTTTCTCATTACCATGGTAACCATTTTGCGAAATTTTTAGCCCATGTTTTAAGTTGGGTCAAAACCTATCATCATGCCGAGTTTCAGAGAAATCCACCTACTGGTTTGGCCGGAATGATGGTACAAACATACAGACAGACCGACCGACAGACAGACAAATTCTGTTTTTTCCCAGACATGCCACTTGGCATAAACCATCTCAGGGTGGATCTCCTCCATCCCTAAAAGTTTGGTCAAAATCTAACAGAGGGATTTTGAGAAACAGGATGAACATAGTTACATAGTCAGTTACATAGGTATTCTAATATATATATATATATATATAGAAGCTTCAAGTTACACAGAGAATTTTCAGAGATTCTCAGACACATCTTCCATTGGAATAATGGAGGAGCAAGAAATCAGATATAGCTAATTTTCAAGTGGACCATCGGAAAATAATTGCAAACCCACTTACAATATTCCTTGGCTCTTTACCGAGCGCACAAAAGTTCCCCACAGTTCCTAGGACTAACAGTAAGTCCTGACTGCCTTCGCAACCTCGCAGCAGTACCAATAAATTGCGCAGACACATTGCGTGGGCGCCCCGCCAATGACGTAATCTCTTCAGTGTACAGACAAAATCTCTTAGCTCAGAGGATAAACCTGGCCCTGTATTCCTTTTCACAAGTGCCTCCAGCGTTTCTACCCCCTGGTCGTTGTATTTGTCCATTGTTGAGCAAAACTTCAGGTTCCAGAAGAAAAAAATATATAGTTGTCAACAGAGGATGATTTCACCATCCAGGCATACACAGTTCCCAACCGGCTGGATTCTGGATAACAGGAAGCGAGGTCACGTGTACCATTTCCTGCTCGCTCTCTCTTTAATTTCCTTGCCGGCCTTTTGAAACTGTTAACTGCCATGCTGAAGCCCAAAGGGCAAGTTGTCCATGGCTGTATCAAAATTTTTTAAAATTATTATTCTCCAAAATGGCTGCTTCCTGCTGCCACTGCTCCCTTTAGTACATAAATATATAATAATTTCCCTCACATTTCAGATTGCCTGCTTCATAATTGTAACTACTGCAGTGTTCTCTCTATCCCTTCTGTCATGGAGTAAAACAACCCCATATAAGAAAGGAGAGAACAGCTGCAGCAACTACACTTGTGGATTGTGGGCATGAGCAAAGTAAAAAATTTAAAAAAATAAGCAGAAGTTTAAAATTTACCCCAATTTTAGTTATTTATTTGTTGTTTATTTTTTTGGTTCTGTTCTGTTATTTTTGTTGTATTTTTGGAGGGGGGGGGGGGGGAAGTGGAGTGGGGATTGTGTTAAATTAAAGACCTTTTACCAGAATCTCATAGGAAACCCTGAGAATGCAGACTAGGAGGAGTTCACCAACAGACAGACAGAGAGATAGGCAAACATTAGCGATTTATTATTAGGATTGTGGAGCTGTTAGCAAAAATAACTTGTGAAAGAAAAACCAATAAAACAACTACTGTATGATTTAGGGGTGTAGGAAGCATTTTGAAAGTGCAGAAGCCTAATTTGGCCACACCCATTATAATCCAATGGGTTCTATCAATAAAATGTATTAAGCTTTTATTGTGCCTTCAATTTAGATATTTTTATCTATAGTAGTTAGCTAACATTAAAATTGTAAATCTTTTTTTTTTTTTTTTTTTTTTTTTAACAACAAAACAAATCTCTTTAAAGGAAACACTGCTGATGTAGAATTTTCTTGTTTGTACAGTTTCGACTGATTTTTTCAACTGTTAACAGTTAGTGGAAGGGAGAGTGACAGCCGATCTTTAGAGCAGCTTCTTTATGTATTCTCCTTGTTGATGGATGCTGAATTTGAACGAGGAGAATACATAAAGGTTATCATTCATGCAATCCTATAAAATAAACAAAAACCAACATCTTAGCTATTTTAAATAGGTGCCAAGTGTTGTGATTTTGTCCAACAGCACTGATTTTCATGAGCTTGTCCTATTGTCTAACCACTCTACCACTATCTGAGCTTGATTTTCCTTCTATTGATACCTACCTTGACTCTGTTGCTTCAAAATTTAAAGAATGTATAGTGCACAACCACACAGATTATAGTAGAGCAGATAATTACCAATATTGGCTAAATATTTCAAATAATGATACAAGCATGAAAATTGACACACAATCTATACAGATGTCTCTTCAAATCCACCAATAGGACATTTGGTTAATAATTCAAGGTGGCCACCTTTTTTTTATGCCTATCAAAATATTCCAGAAAAACTACTTTTGCATGTAATACCTATGGTTGGAGATTAAATCGTTAATCCTTTTTTTATTTTTGATATTTTATACAAGCTTTATACACACTAATACCAATTAAGATAATTTTGCAATGTTTTAAACATATTCAACTTATCTTAATAGATTCCAGTATAGAGTTTGATATGAGATTTGTGTTGGTAATTCATTTTCATCTTCTCATGTTAGATAGACTGTTGGCCCTAATCAAGACTGTAATGGATTCACAAATCTGTAAATGGAAGATAGACTTGACCAAGTGTTGTTTTTTTTTTACCCATGAACTTTAACAATTTCACCAAGTCTAAATATTACCTTCTTGGGAATCTTGTTGTTATGAAACTTCCTCTGGCCACCAGTGCTAAGGTCCTGGTTCAACTCCTGGTCATGGTTGAGTTGTTTATTGTTCTTTTTTTATTATTTTTTTACCCTTCCTTAAATCATTATTAAGTCAAAAAATTATATTATAAGTGAGCTTCAGTCTTGTTTAGGAGAACAACAAAAAAAAAGATTACCCAAAGATAATCCATTGAAAAGGACACAGTCAGGCAAACTAACCACAAATATTCTGTTTCAATCACTCAATGCCCTACTAATCAATTTTGACCATCAAAAATAAATGAAGATGTTTTTATTGAGAATTTATTGACAAAGAATCAGGCCACATGCTATGAGAGTTGCAGGTAGTTATTAACAACACAAAGCTTAAAAGATCTTAGAAAAGAGCTTCAGGTTCAGATGGCAGAGAAGAAAGCTCCAGTAATGAAGTACCATGCAGATCATAACAGCCAGTAACACTGGAATGCCTCTTATATGGGAAACTAGATTCAGTGACAAATTTTCAGGTATATAGCAGTAACAAGGAAACTGGTCCAGAGACTCTGAGTGTACCCATAGTTTTGTTGACCACAGGGTTTTGGCAGAGACTGATTGCTAGAGATGTAGCTAAAGGGCTGAAATATTATCCTGGCTGCTTAATAGCTATGTACAATCAAGGAAGAGCCCATCTGAACTCTCAGGAAATAGAGAAAAATGATTAGACAAGAAAAGAAAAAAAAAGAAGTACCATTGTGTTCTCTGAATTGGTCAAATATGTCAATGAAATGAGGAATGCTAGGGAGGAGGATGGTGCCCCAGTTATCTTCATGTTTGCAAACTTGGTAGACTAATGGACCAACTGCTGCTTCGGAATGATGTAGGAGCCTACCATACTGGCATCAAAATACAATGAGGCCATTCACATAGCCAAAGCTGCAGAAATCATATTGAAGGACATTCTTCAGCAAGCAACATTTGCCTATGCATATCATGATAATGCCATTGTAGAATCTGTTCCACCAATACTGCTTCACTTTGCCCATATAGTTAAGCAAGGTGCTGATATCAAATCTTAGCCATGTAATATGTACCAGCAAGTCTAAACTTCCCATGGCACAACTCCTACAATACAACTGTTCTGGCAGATACAAGGAAGGGATGTCATCAACCTTACGTGACAATGAAATATGCATCTCTTTGTCAGAATTCTTGATATCACTTCTCAGCTGGGAGAAGCTGTGGTAGATCAGAATGTTGAAGGAGTTGTATGCTACCCAATCCTGTTGACTGTGTCTATTGACACTTGCAGCTGTTGATAATAATGACTACACCTCTCTGCCACCACAGCCAGTACATCCTATCATGGCGCAGGTGTTTCACTTTTCCAGAACATCAATGCAGAGAATCAGGAGTGAAGCACAAACCTCCTCAGCTTCAAGTAGGATCTCAGGCATAGAAAGTTACTGAGCTTCTAGAATCATGTACCAATATGAAACCAGCGTACATCAGCAAGAATCCCAATACTCATGTAGAACAGGCCAGTTATTTATTACCAGACCCTAATTCCTTCAAGTCACACATTGAAGAAAAGTTCACCCAACAAGAGGTTCTTCATACCACTGGATGTGATGCCATCTCAGCCTTTCACCTTTCGTGCAAAAAAAAAAAGTGGGCATGGCAGACTTGGAATGTGTTAGGTGAGTTGGCAGTACCTTTGATGAGCAGAATCATACCCAGTAAAGGTGGATGATGAAGACGTCAAGAGGTTGGTTGACCTTCTGTAGAACAGGTCTAGTGCTAGCACCAACTTTAACCAGGACAGGATTGATCTATTTCCATGCAAGCAGAGGACATGAGTCAATTCGACCAGTCAATTCACTGACTCAGGCAGCACCTAAAGAACATATGAAGAATGCAGCCTATCAAACAGGAATTTTATGGTCTCAAGCAATTGACCCTCCACCAGACATCTAGTCCTTTGCTGACAATGGGTGGGAAAAAGATGGAGAACACATGGAGAATTTGTTAGACAACCTCGTACCAATTGTAGCAAGTTGCCAGGAGATGACAAAGTGTTCATGCAAGAAGGATTGCACAATGAGATGCAATTGCTTCAGGTCAGGACTTACCTGAACAGTACTCTGTGGATGTGAGTGCCTGTAACTGGCGCCTTAACAGAATAAAAACATTAGTGTCAACTTGTGACTATTGAAAGTTAAAGACATTGCTACTTCTCTGGTATCCTGGACACTACTAGTGGCAAGAAAGTGACGTGGTTCAAAATTGTAATGTAGAAAGTATTAAAGTAACCTAACCTGTAATGTAATTTATGACCTTGAGCATGAGTTTTGAGCACCAACTATATGTAAGGGATTAACATTGTGAGCAAATTTGATCAAAATTGGGTTAATGGTTAAGTAGGAGTCAGTAATCTGTCCATTCTGGGTTAAATAATGTCAAATATCTACTTCTATATTTTCCAAGTAATTAATGATCACAGAACAACTAGTGCAGTGCATTTGAAAATCCATAGAGGAAGAAAAGAAGGAAGAAAATTAAAGGGGTTGAGAAGAAAAAAACCCAAGAGAGTTCAACACTAAGACCTATGGTAAATAATCACTACAATAGTTATTAAAACATAGTGTTTCAGACCTGGCAAAAAATTGCTTAGAACACTTAAGGCGAGTATTTACAACTTTTGTGTTTCCATACCATAAAGGCTTTTAGTTGTAATCACAGGCTACAATTAACGTTTGTGTTTCCAAACAATAAAAGGGCTTAGTTGAAACCAAAAATTACAACAAGCTTGGTTTTCCAAAAAAGAAAAGAAAAAAGGACAGCACCAAAAAAGAAGGAAGGGAGAGAGGCCTATTAATAGGATCACTTCCTATATACACCTACAAAAGGTGTCTACAATATTTAAAGACACTAATAAAATGTATATATATATAATGAAAAAGTCCATGTGTAAATGAATGGAACAAATGGACATTTCAAATATTGTTCTGAAATCACTACAGAATGAATGAATCAGTAGATAAAAGAATGAAGTGATTGATGCTGACAGAGGACAGTTGTTAATTTGGCATATAAAATTCACTTCCCCATTGCCACCATTAAAAAGGAACAAACAAAACAACTTATGGTAATACACCACTTTCATCCTTCATCCAGATATTTTCTGAACCAGTCTATTTTTAATTAGCTGCTGAACCTCTCTCAATTCTTCCTCCTAATTCTAATCTTTTGTCATATTAGGGTTGCTTGGCTATATTTTGGCGTGACAGGAGTCCTGATGTGGATCAAAGCTATATCCACTGCTCTGGCTGCTCTGGCCGCTCTGGCCGCTCTCTGCAATCCTCTAAAATGTTTTCTAATTTGAATTTGAAAGTGTGACTGTGCATTCAGTTTCAGAAAGTTAACAAGATCACAAATTTGTGTTTAACAATTAACATCACGTGTCTTATTAAATAATCAATTCGGTAAGAGGTCTGCAGTTGAGCAACAAAAAAAGAAAAAGAAAAGAGGAGTTGATCAACAACAATTTCATTATTTCCATAGTGCAGAAAATGAGAAACGAATGGTAGAAGAGAGAAGAAGGGAACCTGAAGTGGTAGTTTTAAACGAGGAGTCCCCCTAACTTAGTTGCTGAGAAGACAAGAGTTGTGGTACTTGTATTTCAGTGTTTCACTCGCTCAGCTAATCCCACACTAGGGTGATGAACTCTGGTGTGGGGGAGAAGTACACCGCTGAACTGCTCAAGCTGTTCAAGGAACAACGTAAGGGGTTTGTAATTTTTTAAGTTTCTGTGGTGTGGTTTAATCTGTGGACCAGGTTGGTCATGAACAAATGTTCAAGATATATTCCCATTATTACACTGGTTCCCTGAAGAGGTGGTTGTTTGGTTGACCTGGTGGTGGAATGCAGTGCTAGCATATCTCTGTGCTCAACTTGCATTAATATGACCTAAGATGTGACCATAGAACCCACCAAACTGCCTCAAGCTATTCAGTATGCTTCAGTCCAGTATCCAGTCAAAGCTTATTTCTCATCTGGATTTCATCATTACTGCTGATATTAAATTGCACCAGCTATCCCTCTACTTGATTTGTTTGTTCTTTTTGTTGTTGTTTTTTTCGGAGGGGGGGGGTGGGGTTGGTTGTTATTTTCCAGCTAGTTTGCAATGGATTTCATCCTTATTGCTGATAATATGGCACAGTTATACCTGAAATTGGACTTGTTTTCTGTTTTTGTTATTAACCAGTTTTACATTGGACACGAAATATGTAGTTAGATTAAATTGGAGAAAGATAACCACCCAACTAATGCCTTCTCGTGCTGCACATGAGAGAGAGGAATATTTGACTACAACATGTAGTTAAATGTTCTGTACCAGTGCCATCAATGTTAGCATATTCGAGAAATGCCCAATCACTGCCATTTTATGAGCACTGTTGGATAACTGGCAGACAAGCAGTAGCCAGAACTTGTGTGCTGGTTATCTTTTGGTTACAACGTTACCACAGTGTAGTGTAACTATGGTTACAACAGGAGTACTTAGTGTTATCAACAAAAACAGTACAACACGAGATCTCACACACACACACACACACACACACACACACACACACACACACACACACACACACACACACACACACACACACACACACACACACACACACACACACACACACCCAAAAAAAGAGAAAGAAAAGGTTGCACTTTCCTAGCTGCCATCACACTGTTACATGTACCTGACATAGTCAGGGACATGCCTGTGTGCATTAAGCAAGCAGGCACTATGAGCCAGTGCAAGCAAATTCCTGGAGCTGGGCTAGGAGCTCACAGGAGGACTGACCAAGACTCTCAGCTTATGGGTGTGTGCGCCCCGCCCACCTAAACCCTTAGCTGATTGACAAGCCATGGCCAGTGATTTGTACCCCAGAAAATTCCAGGTCCCCATCACAGCTGGGTGGACTTGCGTGGGAAGAAGATGTTGAAAGACAGAAAATTTTTTTGTCAGGGTTGGGGTTTGAACTCACTACCCTGGGATTATTAGTCCAGTTTATAACTACTCAGCCACTTGTCCACACACACATATACATACGTGTGTGTGCGTGCGCGCACGCACACACACACACACACACACACACACACACACACACACACACACACACACACACACACACACACACACATTATTCTTCTAAAACACCTTGTGTTTCTGGTTCCTTATTCACTACTATAGGGACATTGTAAAGTGCTACCTCAGCATCCCCTTGTCTCCTTAATATATCAGTTTCTTCCTCTCCTCTACTACACATTTCTGTAAAAAAAAAGAAGAGAAGGCGCAACCTTTGTGTGCCTGTCCTCCAAAATTCCGCACTCCTCAGCATAGGTCAGTCCAACAATGTTTCAGCCTGCAAGTTACTCAGCTACAGCTGTTTAGACAGGAATCTGTTATGCATCTGGACTGTAGGATCACTACCAAGAAATTCTGCTTCTTCTTAGCCATACTCTTAAATGGAAGTGTGCCATCCCCCTCCCCTGCCATGCCCCTTTATGGACACCCCAAGGGTGATCCTGAAGCAACACATCATGACGCCCTGCTTGTGTTGCTCCTAAAGATCATGGCGGTTCATTTATTCCAGACATGAAAGAGGATTACCAAGGTTATACGACAGCACTGAGCATGAGCAGCTTGGTGGGACTCTTGATCCTACTTTAGTAGCAGTCTGCCAGAGGGTACATCTCCGGGAACCCACTAGGCCCTGGAGGCCTTGCAAATTCTGGATTCCGTCTCACTAGTTGTGCCACTCACAAGTTGGACACTTCCCCCGAGGGATAATGTTAGGAAACTGATGGATAGGCTGTGGAGGTTTGATAGCAGCTCTGTTGGAGTCTTAAGTTTCTCCAAAAATTGCTTCATTTTGTACAAGTTTATGTGGGTGTGGTCACTTGAGTCCTGCGATTGTTTGTAAACACAGGTCAGCAGTGTAACTTCCTTAGCCATTGTGTGTGCTTGTGTATCCTGTACATGGCATTTTGTCATGGAAACAGAGCATATGGGCATGTTGTCTGAGTCATCTGATTTCCTGTGGTACAGTTGAGCATTTTGTGTTTGTGTATTAATTTTGCTTTAGGCTACATTACTCGTATGTAGATATGGGATGGACTAAACAAACCAACATTAAAATCAGTTAGTGTAAAACATAACACAACTATTTAGTATCACTCTTAATTGGTGTTACACTTATGAGTTGAACAGGTCGTGACGGATGAGCACATTCTACATCGAATGAGTTACTGTCCACTTCTGAATGGTTCTGTAATTATCAGAGTAACTCAAATATCACAGCATTCTCCTCCATGGTTGAAGGCATCAGAATTTTCCTTAGCTAGGATGCATCAGGTGGAGAGATTTTTAAAGAGTGATCAGTAGCTTTAAAAAATTTATATATATATATATATATATATATATATATACATATATACATATATATACTAGAGAAAACCATACAACTCTTTAAGATTTAAATATGTTGTAGCACTTATTACATCTGTAAAATTATAGGAAAGGCATGTACATGTACACCTACATTGTACATGTATGTGTTCTGATAACTAGCTTCCTATCACGTAAAGGCAGCCTATTTTAATTTGACAAAATGTTAGAAAACTCAACCATTGTAAAAATTTAGCTAATATATTGCAACCCCAAAAATTGAAAATAATCCTGGAGTTTTATTAATGCCTAATGCTGCCCTTCAGAGTGGTGGGTGACTTGCTGTAATGGAGTAATCAGAAGACAAGGAAAGGAAAAGGAAAGAAAAGCACACCACCCATTCAATTTCAATCGGGAACTTTCAGCGTTCTTCTCATTGTCAAGACAACATCAGGCAGTGTCCAGCTGCTTCTAGAGTTCCTGTGCTGAATGGCCAGGTAACTGTCAGGCTAGCTAACTACACTGTGGCTTTGTACTGGACATGATTGCCACATCTCTCTCACTAATGTTCATGCAAAGTGTGGAGCATTGTCAGTTCTATGTTGTTTGTTTTTGTTTTTGTTTTTTTGGTGAAATTTCCTTAGGAATTCCGGTTGTGTTATTCGACCTCATTTTGTGTGTGTGTGTGTGTGTGTGTGTGTGTGTGTGTGTGTGTGTGTGTGTGTGTGTGTGTGTGTGTGTGTGTGTGTGTGTGTGTGTGTGTGTGTGTGTGTGTGTGTGTGTGTGTGTGTGGTGTGTGTGTGCGTGTGTGCGTGCGCGCGCATACGTGCATGTGTGTGATCTAGACACATCTGGCAATAGTGAGTGGTGACAGAGATGGGTATGAGAAAGAATAGAGATCTATCTTGATTTGCCAGATAGTGACTACAAGAATGATTGCCTGGCCAGCCCTCTGGCCAGGAGTATTGTTAATATGCAATGGTCTGACAATGCCTGTGGAGTTTTAATTGACTATAATTGGAATGTACATGTGTGCCTGAGAGTCAGTGTTGTTGGTATGTACAATTTGTATATATTCTTCTAGGCAGTAGGGGTGTGGCACTGTGAACTAAAGCCCCCCCCCTTTTTTTTTTGCATGATGTTGATTCTGCGTATAAATATAAATTTCCTTCCACTTGCCATCTTCAATCAATCTATGAAGAATCGACATCCTCAGAGTTCACTGAAGCTCCACCCACTAATGGGCATGCTGTGCTCCTATGTTTGTAGAGTACTCTGTATTGTACATTGTTTTTGCTTTAGAATCAACCAGTTGATGTATGTATGCTCTATTTTCGTTGATATTATGGGTGTGGGTGTGGTTATAAGAGTGGAAGTGTTTGAAGAGTTCCATTGCTCTTCACGCCTCTTTAGAGAGATAATAACCTATGTAGGCTACAATAGCTCTTGGAGCACTGCGCATGGTTGAGGTCAGGTTAATGTTGCATGCATACACACAGCCTCAGATCATGTGTAGTTCTCTGAGGAAAGGAACAAAGCTGGAACAACAATTACATTTTATCTGATGTACTTTAGTACTATCGTCTAATGTATTTCTACATGCACACACATTGTTCAGGTGAAGCTCTCTATTGTGGTCAGCACAGTCTCTGCTTGAATGTGCCATGTATGATCTACTTGCAAAAGAGATTCATACGGTTGCAAGGTAAGAACCATAAACAAACATGTTGGGTTTTGTCTACAACATTAGCTAGGGTTGGGTTTGGTCTACAACATTAGCTAGGGTTGGGTTTGGTCTACAACATTAGCTAGGGTTGGGTTTGGTCTACAACATCAGCTAGGGTTGGGTTTGGTCTACAACATTAGTTAGGGTTGGGTTTGGTCAACAACATTAGCTAGGGTTGGGTTTGGTCTACAACATTAGCTATGGGTTGGCTTTGGTTTACAACATCAGTTATGGGATGGGTTTGGTCTGCAGCATCAGCTTTGGATTCAGTTTGGTCTACAACATCAGGTATGGGTTGAATGTGATGTACAATATCAACTGTGGGTTGGGTTTGGTCTACAACATCAGCTATGGGTTGGTTTTGGTTTATAACATCAGCTATGGGTTGGGTTTGGTCTACTGTACACAGCTGAGGAATAGGGAACTGCTCTGACTAGGGTAGGACAAAAGTATCTTATGGACTTGTACAGAACTTAAATAATAACAGATTACAGTTACACAATACAATGCAAGTGGATTATGTTGTTTATTGTCCACTCTCGGCTCAATGCAGAGATATCTGAAGCTGTGGCCCCTGCCACTCCAGATCCCGCCCCTATTGTAGCACTGCAGCTGCTTAAGGACCATCTGTCACACACACTCTCCCTCAAGCTCATCACTGATCGGAATTCCCCTCCCCTAAGTAGGACATCCACCATTACGCTCTCCTTGGAGCCCTTCAGAGCTTTGCAGATACTTCATGTATGAATATATGACAATGCTTGCATGTGGCCATGCATGGGAGTTTGCATGTCATGTGCACATGCATGTATTACATCTGACCTTAATCATGAAGCTCAGTGTATTATTAATTCATTTATGTATGTATAAAGTTCTGTAAACAGTGTCCTCCACCCACTCACTCACTCCCATCTCTTTTTTCTGAGAAAATTGAGTCTCCTGTGTATTGGATTGTGTTTGGATTGTTAGCATGAGTGGGATAATACATGAACATGTGTGTGGTTATGTTAAGTGATATCTGCAGCTGCTGATATGCAAAGGAGCACACACACACATACATAAACATGCATACGTACATGCATGTATGTTCATACAGATACATAACATGCATTAGCGTACATACTTACGTGCGCACATATACACAAATATAGCGTGCGCACGCGCACACACACACACACACACACACACACACACACGGATTCTGTTTTGCAGAAACCCATGGATTGATTTTAATTGTCATTTTATAGTCCAAATGGACAAAGGCATCTATGTGTACATGTATATACATGTAAATATATTTTGAGGCCCTAATTGGACAGAAAGTTGACTCTAATTAGGCATATAATTTACTCTAATTAAGAATACTTGTATGATCTAATTTAGAATCCAATTAAATTGTAGTGGGTGGTTGCTGGTCAACTCTTGTTAGTACATACTATTATAATAGAACCTTCCAGATCTAGAATACTAAAGTTCCAACAACTGAGCTGCATGGGATGAACTATGAATTTAATTAAATCACTCTATAAGTGGATTTAAAATTTTACAATCATGGTATTAGGCCTTCACTCATCTTTCTATAAATAATGACTTTCTTTATTTAATAAAAATCATTGCAACCAAAAAAAAAAAAAGAAAGAGAAGACAACTAACTATTCACCCTTCCTTCTTGTTATTTACACAGCTAAAGAAGGTGCCGTTCTGTCTACTAGTGGGGCTCCAGCGTCTCCGGGGGCAACTGAGAGTGTTGATAGTGCAGCGTTGTGAGGTGGAGGACCTTGAAGATCTGATCGTGCGATGTGGTCGAGATAACTCAACTTCCTTAGCATGGGGCTCCCTCGTTGAGCTGGACCTTAGCAATAACGTGGTTACCAAACTGGGGAACTCTCTTGTGAGTGGTGTATGTGTAAGGTATGTTAAGAGTTGGAACAGGAAGTTCCATGGGGCGGGTCCTATTCAGACAGCTCATCATTTAGCCAAACCACTCCTTTGTGAGCGGCATTCATTGGTCTATGGGAAGTGGAGGGTATTATATTAGGGTGTGACAGGAATACACTGAAGGAGTGAATTAATGTGCATATACATAGAAGTAATCTTCAAAAATGCCTTTAGCAGTTACCTTGGTGATAAAGTGCCTTATTTTTTCAACCTTTATTACTATCCAAGGATTTCTGTGATTTTTAGAGTGAAATGTGATGATGCGGTAGATGGATATCATGGTAACTTATGCTGTCTTTTTTCCTTTGTGTTTCTTCTTCTCTGTGTCCAGCAATACATGCATGGGTTGGAGAAGGTCAACTTCAGTAATAACATGGTGGGTCATCGTTCCCGTGTTTCCATGGAGAGTAGTGGAAGTTCTGAGGGTGATCGCAGCAATGCCGCTGTGTTGATCCCAAACCAATCAAGTGACGGGCTGGTGGACCACTACACTGAAGGGGTTAAGGTGAGGTGAAAGGTCAAATACGTCCATTTCACCTTTTGAATGCTTGTGCAATAAAGATGACATTAGCAATCTAGGTAACATTGGCAACTAGGCAACATTAGCAAACTAGGCAACATCAGCAAACTATATAACATTAGCAAGCTAGGCAACATTGGCAAACTAGGCAACATCAGCAAACTAGGCAACATTAGCAAACTAGGCAACATTGGCAACTAGGCAACATTAGTAAACTAGGCAACATTAGTAAACTAGGTAACATCAGCAAACTAGATAACATTAGCAAACTAGGAAACATTGGCAAACTAGGCAACATCGGCAAACTAGGCAACATTGGCAAACTAGGCAACATTGGCAAACTAGGCAACATTGGCAAGCTAGGCAACATTAGCAAACTAGGCAACATTAGCAAACTAGGTAACATTGGCAACTAGGCAACATTAGCAAACTAGGCAACATTAGCAAACTAGGCAACATTAGCAACTAGGCAACATTAGCAAACTAGGTAACATCAGCGAACTAGGCAACATAGCAAACTAGATAACATTAGCAAACTAGGCAACATTGGCAAACTAGGCAGCATTGGCAAACTAGGCAACTAGGAAACATTAGCAAACTAGGAAACACTAATTAGTAAACTAAGCAACATTAACAGCTGCAACATAGCAACATGTATTTTTCTGCTCATCCACTTACAAACCAACATCATGCAGAGATTTTATTTTAAGAGAGAACAGGTAGTTTTGTTTTGTTTTTGTTTTTTTTATTTTTTATTTTTTTAAGCGCATTGACTCATAGGTATTACTATGTTTGTAAGTTCTACCTTCTTTAAAATGTTCCATTTAACCACGGCCACTTTGCTGTCATGTAAACCACAGTCCATTGACAATGTGCAATTTCTCCACCTGGGCTTCAACAAGCTTCGTCTGGTGCCAAAGTTTGGATCTAGGGCCAAGTACAACTTGAGGACTTTGAACCTGCGGAACAACGAGCTGGTGACTATCGATGGTGGGTGATGATGATATCAATATTATGTGTCTCTGCCATGTTACTGAAATATGTGTCTCTGCCCTGTTACTGAAATATGCAGTGTTGAAAGATGTAAATGTACATGTAGATAATGGATGTATATATACATGTGGGTAATGGATGTAAAACACTTCCACATGTGTGTAAATATGTATATAATACATGTACATGTAGGTCATGGATGTGAATTACACATGTAAGTAAATGTGTATATTAGACATGTAGGCAATTTTAAAAAGAAAGAAGATATTTGATATTGACCAGTAATTTCAGCACACATGCATTTTTCTCTGTTCTCTATAGTGTAATTAAGTCATTACTGCATATAGAAGGATCTCATGAATATATCGAAGGTATAGAGGATTTGGAGTTTCTTAGTGTAGCCATGGAACACTTTTCTTTGGGGAGGGAGGGGGGGGGGGGGGGATGGCTGTGGGCTAATTGCATGAGTTTAGGAGTTGATTCATGTTGATGCAATGTGTGATATTAGGTAATGTGTGATATTAGGTAATGTATATGGTGATCCTGGGTATAGTTGCTGGTCCAGTGGCGGATTAAATGGGAAATCCCCTAATTTACACAATTGGAAAGGCCTGAGTGGCTCATACACAAACACACACCAGCCAATACAACTTGGGACATATGATTTCATTGACTAACTATCAGCATATACCCAGGCGTTGCCCAGCCAATATAGGCTAAAATCCAGTAGTTGAACATGTCTTGCTAGTAAGAAAGGTGATGGTGGAGAAGATGTATTATTAAGAGAGAAGTGGTGCAAATTGTTATTTCGGTTTATTATTTCCTTTGATGCTATTTAAGTAGTCACATTCAATATATCACAACCAAATCAATTCTCATTTTTTTATCTCATTTTTAACAGCAATAATTTAAAGTTGCATGTCTCAATCAACATATCAGAATCAATTCAAATATCTTTAAAAAAAAAAATTTTTTTTTTTACATATTTTGGTTTTTTTCTCGTTACCATGGTAACCTTCTTTTCTTTTCTTTTTTTTTTTTTTTTTGTGAACTTTTTAGCCCATGTTTTAAGTTGGGTCAAAACCTATCATCATGCCGAGTTTCAGAGAAATCCACCTACTGGTTTGGCCGGAATGATGGTACAAACAGACAGACAGACAGACAGACAGACAGACAGACAGACAGACAGACAGACAGACAGGCAGACAGGCAGACAGACAAACAAATTCTGTTTTTTCCCAGACATGCCACCTGGCATAAAACCATCTCAGGGTGGGTCTCCTCCATCCCTAAAAGTTTGGTCAAAATCTAACAGAGGGATTTTGAGAAACAGACAAACATAGTTACATAGTCAGTCAGTTACATAGTTACATAGTCAGTTACATAGTTACATAGTCAGTTACATAGTTACATAGTCAGTTACATAGTCAGTTACATAGTTACATAGTCAGTTATATAGTTACATGGTCAGTTACATAGTTACATAGGTCTTCTAATATAGATATATAGATAACTTATTTTATGCACATGTAGCAATTTGTGCATCATGTGTAACCACATTCACTACTTCATACTATGTGTGTGTATAATTGTGTGTGTGCACACACATGTGTGAGTGTGAGTGTGAATGGGAGTGTGGTGTGCACATGCGTGCATGTGTTTGTAGTATTTTAACCTCCACTAAAGGTTTGTGCATACAATGACTGCAAATAAAGCTTGGAAGTCTTTGACTCTCTCTGTTGTCATAGGGTTGGAAGAGCTAGATAACCTGGTGGACTTGGATCTGACCGACAACTTATTGGGTCAACACAGCTCCTTGAGGCCCTTCCACAACCTCCACCATCTGTCCTTGGTGAGTATGTCTGTCCGTCATGCCTCATGCAGTAAGATAATCTCTGTGTGCAGTCACAAGTGCATGTGGGGTTGGGATCTGTTCACATTAATGATGTGAGAGCTTTATGCTTGGTAATATTGAGATTTTATGATGAATGTGCACGTCTGTCATAGCAGTTATGTATTGCTGTTGCTTAGGCTGTTGTAGGTTTTATAAGCAGCCGTATTTTGTGAATGCTTCGAGAAACCTAGTTTATAGCAGGCTTGATGTAGACATGGATTGTGTCGGCACTGCATGCAAAGACATACACACCAAGGTGAAGGAGAGCTTATGTGGCATCTTTGAAATGCCAACTTGGTCCATCCAACTTTAATAATCCCAGTATCCTCGAAAAAAAAATCTTTAATGAAATGAAATTTTCATTTTACCAGAACTTCCATATAGTTATAATCTAAAATGGTGATTTTAATAGTTAGTACGTCTAGATGATTGTTTTTTTGTTGTTGTTTTATAATATGAATACTTTTATCCAGTGTGTTAGTCAAATCACTTTTCCTTGCCTGTATGAGCTGCAGCAGAATAGACTGCCTGGGGCTGTTATTTGTGGACTGTTTGCTACGTTACCACAGAGCTTGTCAACAATACATCTTCCCACATGCTGTGGGCAATAGAACACTGGTGGCACAGTAGTTATAAAATTATGCAGTGTTTAGTTCTTGTCAATTATTAACATGAGTGTGTTATGTCGTGTAATCCTACTCCACTATTGATTGGTCTTGATCAATAGCGTCCATGCATTGCAGTGTTACTATAACGTTTGATTTATTTATCATAATTTTTTCCTCCTCCCAGCTCTCTCTTCAAGGAAACCCTCTCTCCTTCCATCCAAAGCACCGGCTAAAAACGGCAGAAAATTTGTCCAATCTAATTGAAAAGAGCACAGTATGTTGGCTAATTACTTCTATTTGAATAAGCCAATGCATGTATGTACCTTTATTTGAATGTGTGTATGTGTGTATATGACACAAAAAATGGATATTATTCACTTCCTACAGTTTAAATTAAATGGCAAGAAGTTGACATCTGCAGAGAAAAAGGTAATCAATATTTTATTATATTATTGTTCGTATTTATTCTCCAGGCAAATTTGAATTTATATGTAATGGTACATTTAACTTGGAGAGGTGGACGGACAGTGTGAAACTAAATTCTTTGTTTGTTTTTTCTTGTGGTCAGGTTGTGCCCAACACTATGACCCACCATTACAATTTCATGTCAGCTTCCCAGTCGGTACTGGCCAACAGTCTCTTAGCTCCTGTGAATGGCAACATACCAAGCTCCTCCCACTTGACGGAGTCTGTGGGCGATGGTCCACTAGGCAAGAGTGCAGGAGAGAAGGTGTTGACTGCAAGTAGCTCTCCACACACGCCAAGCAAGGTGGGCTAATAATAGAGCAACATAAGGGGGTGGTGTGCAATATATGGAATGGATTGTCTATGTGCAGTATCCCCACACACATCAAGCAAAGTGGGCTAATTGAGCAATAATATAAAGTGGTGTGCAGTATACCAGCTGCATTTGTTTCATGTAGTTAATGGCATGACCACAGAAATTCATGTATATATTGTCTTTTAATCTGACTCATTCATTTCCTCTGAAACCAATGGTGTTTTCTAGTTCTCCATTAACTAAGATATTATCTGGTTCCCCTCCCTCACTCAATGTAGAAGGGTCGCAAGACATACAGTGCTGTCATAATTGACTCTGACGAAGAACAGCCGACACCGTCTCTGCTCACTTCAGATCATAATGGCGACATATCAGAGAAGCTCAGGTCATCCCTACATCTCTCTGCTGGTGAAGACAAGGGATCAGTGCAGGTAAAGAAAGATAGACGGCAAAAGGGATCAAAGAAGAGGAAGAAGAAGGAGAAAGCTGCAAGTGAGTTGAAGATTAACACTGAGTCAATATGCCAATGAAGTAGCTTCACTGATCACCTTGGTGCAATGTGTATGAACGCTGCAGGTGAGTCTCTTTTGACATCTGTGCCACTTCTCAATGAAGATGAGTTGAAGAGGAATAAGGACATGAGACTGCTGATCCCAGAATGTGAGTATTCTAAAACTCAAGTGTTTACGCACACACAGAGAGACTAGCCTTTTAAACTACCACTCTCTCTTATGCACAGATTGGTTGCAAGGGAGTCCGGATAAGTCTACCTCCATCACAGGTATAGCTACATGTATTTAGCTGCGGTAAAGGAGACGCATTATAAAATCAACTGTAATGTACGTACTATACATTTATGTTGCTCTTTCTCTTAAATAGCAATTTATATACTGTATATAAATAGGTATTATATTCAATAATGTTTAGCTGATTAATGTTACCACACAGAATACTCATCACTATTTTGCACAATTTGTATTGGCTTGTTTCAACTTGCGCTCTGCAGCTTATGTCATGTGTATGGTAAGGTGTGGATTAAGCATTATACACACAAGCTGTGCAACATTTGCATGGGAGTCGCAACTCCTCCCAGTTCTTGCTATTAATTTATGATCAGAGGGGGATCTTTCATACAACCCTCAAGTTGACTCTGTGTGGATGTTTGTCTCTGTGCTGTGTCTGCAGCTGATGATCAAAGTGGGACTGTCCCGCCCATCAGCTCCCTCCACTTGTCCCAACGCAGCGCCAGTGTCAACTCCTCTGAGAACCTCTCCAGTGAGGTGACCAAGTCCCCCCAACTATCTGACAAAGGATCTGGTCGCAGGAAGAGTAAGAAAAATAAACCCACAGATGAGCCAGGGAAGGACGAATCAGTGGGTGTGGTCTCGCATGACCCTGATGGATCACTTGGTCCTATGACATCATCACCCGGCAGAGGTGTGTGCAAAAAAAACAACAACAATAATAACATCCTTTGGTGTGTGCCAGGAATATAGCACATCAGTCAAAACCTAGTGTTCCCCATATCAATTGCTTGCATCATACTGTAATTTATTTAGAATAAATGCAATAGAGTGTCTATCAGTTTCTTAGCTGAATATGGACTTGGGTAGCATATGTGTGTGTGTGTTGTGGGTGTGGGTGTGTGTGTGTGTTTATATCTGCTGCCATTGTCCTTGTCTTTGTACAGGATCTTCCGTAGAGATAGAAGGGGAGCATTTCGTGGTGGAGAGGTACGAGAGTGACGTGGAGGAGGAGAGTGTGTCCAGTGGAGGGGGCAACAGGATCAGCAGAGACCAGATCATTATACGACTGTCTGATCGGTTCCTGGATGAGATCAACACCAATGGAGAGGTATGTTCATTTACAGTTGTGGTCAAGTGTTATGCAGTTGTGGTCAAGGATGTATTAAATTTTTTTTTAAATTTATGCTGTGCAAATTTGTATTCCACAGAAAATCAGTTTTCTTATACTTCCTGCATATAGCATTATCTTAAATAACCACGTAATAACTTATTGGATGTTTTGGTATCTCCATGGTTTGGGGGTCCCTCAACGATGATGTTTGTGGTTCATTCTAGATATTGCAATGAATATTTGCAGGGAAGGTCCCCATAGAGTAGGCAATTAGTCTGGAGAGTTTCTGTAGTGCTGCATGTGACCATGTGGTTGTGTAAGTTGAGTATGTGTCACACACACTTCTTTGCACACAGCTGGTTGAAAGTGCATGTGAGAATGTAAATGGTAGTGACCATCGTGTCTAGGTGCACACTCAGCTAAATTGATCCTGCCTTGGCTGGTACTGCTGAGAGAAGTGGTTGAGCTTCGTCTGCAGAGGAGAGAGAGAGAGAGAGAGAGAGAGAGAGAGAGTTGGATACCTCTTCGGTAGGAGAGGATACTGGCACATTACAGACAGTCCATTCAGAAATATGAAAGTGTTTTCTTATACAGTAGAGGATAGAGAACTGGCTACATGGTCAGTAGAGGAGAGAGAACTGGCTACATGGTCAGTAGAGGAGAGAGAACTGGCTACATGGTCAGTAGAGGAGAGAGAGCTTGCTGTGTTGGTAATGTAATTATTGGAAGAGAGAGTGCTGGTGATGGGAATACACAAATAATGAGGACAGCAAGTGACTCACTGGGTATGTACATGTGTTTGCATAAGTTTCAGCAGCCAGACAGCAAATATTAACTCTTGTGTTTGTCTGTGTAGAACTGAGTAACTGCTCGTCTGTGTCAGACTAACTTGCAATACTTATTATTATTTTTAGTTTTACAGACATTCATAATTGGTTTAACATTGTGAGTGTTATTTTTGTTGTTATTGTTCTAATTTAATTATCATGTAGTTAGTGTAATGGTGGTAGTGATGATGATGGTAACTTGTGAGAGAGAGAGAGCACAAGGTTGTGTGGTTTCTTACTGTCTTATAGCATCTATTTGTGTTTGTTTCTAGTTCATTGATCGATGGGACCTGCATTCCTTGAAGCTGGTCTCTGTGGACTCAAAGTTCTGGAAGCCAACAGCGCAGAAGTGAGCACAACTCTAAAATATTGGATGGGCAAAAAAAAAAAGATAACCGTTCTACTCCACAAAAAATAGAGGATAAAATTATGCAAATACTAATGCACAGTGTTAATTCTTGATAAGCATTGCAGAGTGGCTTTAAAATATGTTTTTCAAATCCATTGCTATGACACCCATTTATTGAAGTATTAAATTTATTGACTGTGCTATTTTTTGATGCTCAGAATGGATGTGTTGATCCTGCACTTTGACTTGGAGAGAAGAGACCGCCGGTGCCGGGAGTATGTGTTGATGGAGGAGCATGTGGGGAGTGGGATCATGGAGACACTCCGGCCAGTGGTGGAGCAAAATGAGTCGTCACTCTCCATGGGCAACAAACTGGAGGTGAACACTAAAGGTCACCCCACCCCAAATAATATGGAAGATAATGCAGTTCTAGCCCTAGCCCCACCCTAAATAATATGGAAGATAATACATTTCTAGCCCTAGCCCCCCCCCCCCCCCCCCTCCCCCCTCCCCAAATAATATGTAAGGTAATACAATTTCAGTGAGTAGAACTGGAATGAGAGTGAAGGGAATTTGTTAAGAGTAATATTTGCCTTCAACTAGTGTACATATGATACTTGTGAATGTTTTGTAACCAACCGATGGCCTTGCAGTGCTTGCAGTGTCAGCGTATATTTGACAAGGCACAGGCAAAGGAGCAGCTGTCCGACAGTCTGGAAGGCCCTCGGTATGGCTCCAGTTTCAACAGACACTCCATCTCCAAACTCAGGTGTCCCTTTTGCCGTGGTCACATCCTTCAGCAGTCAATGCGGTAAGTCAGCCCTTCAGAGTAATGCCGTCCCTTTTCCTTATTTCTTCTGTGATATACGTCACATGATGCCAATATTTGTGCCTGTCTATGTATATTCAATATATGTGGAATTAGCTGCTGATGTTGTCATGATAGTTAATGTGTAATTCTCACTTATGCAGCACACCATTCAACACAGGAAATATTCTAAGCAAGATGAGCCAAAGTTCGCCTAACGGAGCAGCCGCAGTTGCTGATCCTTACCAAATCTACAGCACAGCAGGTGCCAGTATCTCCTCTGGGCGTGAAATCAATGAGGAAGTTGAGGGTGACCGGTCGAGAACTAATCGCGTCCATTCAGACAGAAATGTTGGCTTGAATGAATTTGTGGATGATTTGGATGTCGATCGTGGTCTTACAATGGGAGGTTACCGCAGCACATGGAGTGGGGGGAGTTACAATATTGGGGGCGACAACTCAACATTCTCTCGGTCAGATACAAAACCAGTGGAAAGTACCAGAAGTAACCTATCTTATAACGACCATCAACATAGAGATGAAGATCAAAGTTCACCCATTGAGGAGTCCTACTTACAAGGATTTGATGACATTTCATTTGGTGATGATGACCCTCCTGCTTCTCAAGGTGAAAGAGAACCTGTGTCTGAGACCACTATAGTCGGTGCCTCTGTTTCCCCAGCCACTCAGGAACAAGAACGTCTTGATCTCAAAAGAAGTCGTTCCTTGGAGAAAGGCAACAGATCAGGTGGAGTCACAGTCGGCATCCCATACAGCCACGAAGATGAAGGGTCTTGGACTGGATTTGGTGAGGTGAGAGGCAATGGGCAGGGTAGTGAGAAGGCGAACAGTTTGGGCCACAGAGAGTGGGGGATCCCTCGGAAGCTGCAGAATACATTTCAGAACCTTTTGGATTATGACTATCCAGGTAATTGGGTAATTGTGTAGTGTCAGCTGTACAAACTTTTGGTTGTTATTTTTAATTTACATGCTTGTACAGTAATTATGTAAGAAAATATTGTGAGAAGCGATTAATGTTGCGAGTCCTTCCTGCACTGGGTGGCTGGTTCACTCCTTATCATGCTTAAAGCGAAGCTTTTTATGGTCTTGTGGGTTAGTGTCATACACCATATTGGGTGTAATTGTAGGGTTGGTTTTGTGAGTATATTTGAAGTTTTAAGTGCTTCGTGATTTATTTATGGCTATATAATCGCATATTCTCACCAGTTTGACTATTTCCTAGACACATGTGAGCAACTACACTAATGCATATGTACATTATGCACATCAATCAGTCTAAACCACTTCCTCTCTGCTGTAATCCACTCAGATGCTCCAGCTCTCCATGAGCCGGCTGACCTCTCTCCGTACCCCAATTTCTCAGTTCCTAGCCACAACAGCTCCAGCGTTGGTGCCAACCTATATCCTCACAACATCAACCCTACAGCATCCACCAGTGTACCAGCACAGAGCTACATGCACAAACACTTCTCACGGTTGCCAAGGGAGAAGAGCGAGGGTGAAGACGACAAGATGACAAAAGTGTTCCAAGAAGGTGGTCACAGTCGGTCCAGGAGTGTCGACCTGCCAGAGGACAAGTCCAATCCAAACAAGGAAAAGGAGTCACAGCAAGCTCTTCAAGATCCAAACAGATCATTGGTAAGAGTACTGGAAGACAAAGACAACGCCTCCAAAGTGTCGACAGTGTTCGGATACTTCAGAGCCAACTCTGTGGGTTCTGCAGAGAGTGATTCTGGTGCTTGCAGCAGGAGTGGCAGTGCTTCCACAGGCAGGAGGTCCAACAGGCGAGGGAGTCAGGGGTCAGGTGACACGACGTCCAAAGGATATAGTTCTGGGGATTCTAGCAACAAATCTTCCCGAAGGAAAGCTTCAGGGAGTAGCGACAAAGCCAAGGATGGCTCTACCCTAAGCTCAAAGATATCACGAGTGTTTAGCAGGAATGATATGCGTCGAAGTCCTGGCTCTAGGCTATTGAATGCTTGTAAATCGTCTAAGAAAGGGAAGGATGCACTCAGTTTCGGTGATGGGACTAAACGCAGTGATAAACCACAGTTTTCCGAGAATGGAAACGACGTAACTGCAAAAGACTCTCAGATCTCATCTGATGATGTAGGAAGGGAAAAACGAGCTCCATCTCCAGTCGTTATTTACCGCGATAACGATCCAAGTTATGTTCACAACAGCTTGCAGCTGCATTTGGTAATGGATATCTTCAACAGTGCCAAGGAGGAATGCTTCAAGATGGTGTTCCGTTCCTCGATGGTCCGTTACGGCGAACCTGGTGAACTGCCCGTGCTTGTGGTCATATCTAACCTCAGGGTGTACTTGTTCAGAGTCGTGGCACCTGAAAGGTAGAGTTGGACAAGTCTTTGGTTTTATTGAATTCGTATAGCCTTTTATTTAATAAATTATTGATTCGAATCACTTGTACTTCAATTAATCTAGTTTAGATGTCAGATAATTTATAACTGACAAACAGCTGGCGACATTTTTTAAACATGTGCGGCTCCTGTTGCGTGTAAAATTGATGTATTATGTTTAACAAGTGCTTCTATATTAGTGTTTGTTTGTACCAATCCATTAGTTTGTCACCACACAGACACTTATAGTAGTTCAGATATAGGCCATGCAAGTATCCTCACATATAGTATATAATCTCTGTAGCTCTGATCCCAAGAAGTGGTTGAAACTCTCTGGGAACCATTCCCTCCGCAAGCTGGTGTACATTGACCACGGGGTGAACTACCAGTACTTGAGGGTTGAGTTCATGAGTGCGGCTTGCTACACCTTCCTCATGAGGGACGACAACAAGTGCAAACTGTGTTCCAACCAATTATCATGTGAGATAGCATACACTGCCCCATGCACTAGCACTGCACGCTCACACACAATACATGGATGCAATCATGCTTAATAGCTGTCCTTGTGTAGTCCTTTATGTTTGTGCAGTAGACATCTTTGTGCTGGTCTCCAGATTCATGTTTACAGCTTATAGTGATGCAGTGGGTCACAGCTGGTCTGGTTACCTTGTAACAACTCATTATTTGTCTGTGTAGTGTGTGTGGCTGATGCTCCTGGCTCATCCCTGAAGAATGTGGGTATGTGTGCATTCAACATCGAGGCCATCCGACATCCTGACCAAGTTCTGCAGGAAGTCTTGCAGGTGATTTATATTGGGTCTAGACATTTAAGTATTTAAGAGCTGCATGTATAGGATGGTATGTGGTTAGCTGTGGTAGCTTTCAATACTGATTATTTGTACTAAACAGAAGATTTTATGTTGATTAGCATGCAGTGCTGTGGTTTGTCGGAGTATACAGGTAAATTATTTTAACATACACTTGTTGGTCTGTGCGGTGAAATCGCTGTCCTATAGTAAGCACCGAATGGCAATAATTGTTATGGTGAGTATGCAAAAATATTCCTTACCAGAAAAACATTAACAATATAAAAGTACAAATTTACAAGCTGAGCAGTACTTAACAGAATCATTTAATGATTTTAGCATTTGAGGGTTTTTTAAAAACTTTTTTATTTTGTTCTTGTTTTGCCTGTTGTAGCAGTAAATAAAGTGTTGCCTGGCAATGCATGCATACCTGTGCTAGGAAAGCATACAAGAACACTGTGAGGTCTTATTGTTGAAACAGATGCATTTCTAATGTGTATACTGACCTACACACAGAATCATTATGATGCTAGTGGAAGTTATCGGAGATCCCCTCCAGAAAGTCTCCGACCCTCCCCTATGGCGCACCATAGTGAAGACAACCTCCTCCTCTACCGGCTAGCACACAGACGCCGCCAGCTAACCACCAGTGAGATAGGCACCATGTGCAGCCATGGTGATGTAGTTACCTTCATGCCAAGACATACTTGGATTGAGTTACACACACTTGATCTATCACATGATCTATCACATGACTTGATTCTTCCTTCAGTAGGCACATCACACAGTGTAATACACCCTTAAAGATTTGTTAAAAAATATGACATTTGGTACTACACAATGATTGAAATGACTTGGTTTCTTTCATTCCAGTGTATTTGTAAAGAGATATCTATTTAGAAGGATTTGTGTAATGTAAATAAGTTAGTTTCAGTCAAACTCTTACAAGTATCAATTAGTGTGTGCACTGATTGTGTTATGTTGATGTTTAAATTTAATTTCAAATCTAATTTGGAAGTTAATATCTGCCGCTGTTTGTTCAGGATGGAGTTCAGTCACTCTAGCTGTTATTAACGACACTCTGTTCCTGGCTAAGGAGAACTTTGCCCATTGGCCTCTTCCTCGCCTGCTACCCCTCCCCCCAAAGGAAGCTCTCCTCCCTCCATTCCTGGACGTGGTGCAGAGGGACATCACGGATGTGGAGAGACTTGTGAGTGTGTGAATGGCTGTATATAAGTGGTTACTAAGATTACATGTGTAATTCACATGTTTTGAATATCCAACTGGGATTTATTTAGTTTTAATTACTCATTACAATGCATTGGAATTGTGTACATGGTGCGTATAAATGTATCATCTGCAACAACAAGGTTGTCTGTTTTACTGTTCAGGAAGCACCATGGCTGTTGAATGCTATTGTTTGCAAGTCGCAGCCAGCAAAGCTAAGCTCAGATATCTAATTGTAGTTCTCTCTGGATTGCCATGAAGCAACACCACATGTATATAAGCTAGTGGCCTCTGACAACTCTTCTCAAGACAATGCCACAGAATTTTAGTATTACTTCTTGGGTCACATGCACACTCATACTTCTGTTTACCACAAAGTGTGTGGTTGAGAGTAGCTAACCATATCATGACTGTGTTCTCCAATTTCCAGCGTGTGAAATGTCCAATTATGTATCAGCGTTGGATCAGTATAATGACGCACCACTTTCTAGTGATAGCTACAACCAAAAAAGAAGAGTCTATTTCAATTTTTCAAAATATCACTTTAGAGTTGATTACACACCTTCCTTCACCCCCCTTAAAAAAATGAATAAAGAGGCCTTGTCTGATTCTTGTTGACATCAATTATTCATATTTCTAATTTTAAAATCTCTGTATCCTTGCAGATATTGGATCGAGAGCAATTCAAGCATATTACTCTTTGCTTCTTTAATGAGGTAACTTATTGTACTCAACTATTAATTCTGTTGTAAGAGAGAAAAACCGTTCATAAAATGAAGACATACATGTAATATTGAGATACAATAGGTAATAGACACAATAGGCAATAGAGTTCTCGGACACAAGCGAACACAGATAAATATTTCAATATATGTAGTGAGCTTGGCAAGGCTAATAGATGCTAGAGTGACTGAGTTAGGTAATTAATGACCTGGTGCTACACCAGACCATCTGCTTATGTGCCATGAATATCTGTAATCTATTCAAACGTTCCTTATTTCAGAGTGCAGCAGGTGGAGAGGAATCAGAGTGGAGTCTGTCTCTGCCCAGTCCAGAATGTGTGACCAAACTATCCAAGCTGATCAAATCCACTTGGGAGACACAGTTTGAGACAACCTTGCCGGTGACATATATGTAGTCTCAGGTCTACCATCTTCAGGGCACTTGATCTCATTTGGGGGGGGGGGGGGGGGGGGGGGGGGGATATGATTCACCTATTGTAATGTATAGCTGCAACTAATTGGCATCTATTCAATGGCTAATTATATATTCATGTCCGACAAGAGTTTGCTTTATTAGTTTATAGTATGAAGACTGCAACAAAGCATAACATCTATACTGTGTTAACCACTAACCACCCTTGTATGTATCATCTATGTATGCATTTGATGTTATGTTATTTATGAATATCTTATATTTCACTTGGAGGATCTTGTCTGTACTATTGGTATCCACTGAGTCGCCACAACACCACTGAGTCACCACAACACCACTGAGTCACCACAACACCACTGAGTCACCACAACACCACTGATGCAATTAGTTGTTGGGTGCAGATATCTATTTTGTCTGTAGAAACCAACTAAACTATGAAGGGGGAGTGGTCTGGGGGGAGTGGTCTTGATGTAGTACAACCTTTACCATATGAAGGAAAGATGTGGGGCGACTAATGCTAAACTTGGGAGTTAAACCTGGCAAATATGAATTCTTTCTGTTCTGTTGGCTGCACCCAGTTTGCTTTAGTGGTTTACCAAAAGGTTATGTCCAGACATGTTGATGTTATATACTGTGATTAAAGGCCAAAATAAAGCTTGCCTTTCTTTTTACAACATCCTAAGGGTTGTCTTCAACCTTCTTCCTATAGAGAATAACTTGTTGGCTACAGATTTGAGTGTGTGCCTTCAAACATTTCTATAAGCACATTATAGCCTTAGCCATACAGTTTATGCAAATTTGTAATTAATGTTTAAAGAACAAGAACCCCAAGAAAGTTACAGTGAACTTGTTAAAGTTTGTGGGTAAAAAAATATTTTAATTTTATATTGCATAAATATAAAATTTTATCTTCGTTCTAATAATAAATAGATATGTTGGGAAAGGCATTATTGAAGAAACTAGAGAAATATACCTGGTATCTGGGACCACCTATGTAGAAAATTTAAAGAAAATGTTATAGTAATAAAAAATAAAAAAAGCAACTGAAGATTGGACAAAAAAATATTGAGAAATTTATGCAACCTTCCACTTCAGAGTATAAACATCTACTACTTCCCTTCCTTCTCCCATGAACCACACCACAGAATAAGGTTCCTTCAGTTTACTCTAATAGGGAAAGGCATTATTGAAGAAAGGGGGAGGAAGAAATACCATGAAAATTTGGGTAATCCCCCCCCCCCCCCCCCCCCCAATTTGAGAGCTAGTTGTCTGCAGTTGCTCCACCAGGCCATAGTTAACTTATGGTCATCCTTTAATTCAGCAATGTCACACACAAACAAGCAACAAAACTGAATTAAGTCCACATAAAACAACAATATTTTGCATTTTGTAAAACTCTACATATTTGTAGTTCATTAATCAATAAGATTTAATTAAGTAAACCAATCTAGTAATTAAGGAAACCTATTTTTATATGCATTAATGCAATTTCATTAAAAGAAAAAAAAAGATAGATGATGTTAATCAATTATATATAGCAATCATTCTTTTCACCATTGCTATATACCATGATAACAGACTATAACATCACTCCACCAAATACTATTAAGAAAAGTTCCATTATGCCTCTATGTCAGTGGAGTCAGAGTCCTCGAAGGTAATATGTACAGGCTGGGCAGCCGTGGAGCTGATGGCAATGGCTTGGGAGGTGGGGATTCTGTATGAGTGGAAGGAGGAGTGTTCTGCTCCACCCCTCCCTTGATAGCTCCCTGAGCAGTGGAAGTTCTTCAGAGCTCTATCAATTACCTGCAGATAGAAAAAAGGTTACATTTGAAAAGGTTATTGCAGACAAACTTTGGAATTTGCACTTACTGTTAACTGCATTTGCGATCAAATTAACTACAAACTTGTACGCAAACATTAAAAAAAAACAAAAAACAAAACAAGAAGATAGAAACAAGAAGAAAAAAACCAAGAAAAAAAACATGAAGAGTGGCATTCAATAACTGCCAATCTATTTAGTGCACAAGTGAACATGAATCCAAAAATTTGACCACATACAACATATTCGTTTAGTCTGCATATAGCTATGATTTGGTTGCCCCAAAAACTATACTTACAGAAAGGACTACTCCTATTAATAACACATGAAGTCAATTTAATCAAAATGAGTTAATCCTAATTTCCACCGTAAATACTTAAATTTAATTGGCTCATTCTAGCTATTAACCCAAACAAAGCTGCACAGTGCAAACATACTTTATCTTTTCCTCTCTTATTCATCTTCTTCTTGTTGACACTGAACCTCTGTTTCCTCTGGGCCTGTGTCCTCAAAAAGTAAGCCCTCTCTTCCCCCTCTGCACAGCACAAACACCACCACCAGTGAGTGCAACACAATATTCACAGCTAACACCAAACATGTGATATAACCTGGTTATCATGCGTTATGTGGTTATAGCACAGTGCAGTCTAGCAAAAAGTACACCAGGTGTGTGTGTGTGTGTGTGTGTGTGTGTGTGTGTGTGTGTGTGTGTGTGTGTGTGTGTGTGTGTGTGTGTGTGTGTGTGTGTGTGTGTGTGTGTGTGTGTGTGTGTGTACCTTCCACTGGGTGTAAAGATATCTCCTCTGGTATGTGGTCAGACTGAACCAAACCATCAACACAACCAGAAGTTTTGTAGCGAATGAAACCCTGCAAGGAAGATGCAGACGCATATTTACACATGGCACATGATAACTTATAATTATCACTCATGGAGTTTGAAGCACTACATGTTACCTCCATCTCTCCTTCTTTTATATCCAGGAAAGCCACATCTCCATGCTGCTCACTAAGTCCCTGCACATAATGGAGACAATCAAGTATTGGGTCATGGATGAGTGATGCAGCAGGTGTAGAAATAACACTGCATCACACCATGTTACTGCACGTCTTCACACACGCACGCACGCACACAAGAATCTGAGTAATGTTGGCTAATGGTATCGTATTATGCTTAATGAAGGAAGGTGCTGCTACACATTAGCATGTAACACTTCAGTTGGTAAAGGGTTTATGTGAGAATGTGGCAGATTTAGTCAATATAAGAGACCCCAAGAATAGCTGGTGCCAAGGCGTCAGCCACTCAAAGATGACCTATTCTGTGACATCATCACACATTGCCTATGGCTGCCTAATCAGTACAGAGTATTATCATCGGTTTAGGTTGCCTAGCAAAAAACTACACAAACAAAGCTTGTTCACAGGATGAAGAAGAGGGAAGGCCAAAACGTATGGCACTGTTAACAGTTATTTCCATGCTACATCCTAGCCTGTGGTTTGCCTGCCCTAGCCCTAGCCCTAGCCACCTTATCTATGATTAGTATTCCCCCCATACACAATAGCTTCCCTGTGTTGCCTGTGGTGTGACCAACACATGCAGCAGAAAGAAGAGTGTGCAACAAACAAGCAAGTTTTATGAATCAACCTTTACCTATTTTTATAGTCTGGGAGAGCACCAACTGCTCTTGAGCTTGTGCAACAAAAATAGGCAAGCTATTCCTATTCTTCATTATTATGATTTAAAAAAGGAGAAAAAATCACAGCTCAAAGGAAGCATTTCCCCCTTCTTAAATTGAGCTTTATGAATGCAAGAAAAACATCACTCCCAAATTGTTGTTATTGGTTAATCAAACACTTTCAATTACTATCACACACATGTACCATGAGTTTCTTTCTGGAAGACTCTGTCCACTTCTCTTTGAGCTTCACCTTCACCAGGCAGTCTGTGACAAACCCCTTGCTGTCTGAGACCTTGGGGCTCCTCTGTGCAGCAACTCCAGAAGACACTCTCCTGTTCTCCTCTTTCAATTTCCTCATGTTCGACTTCTGAAGAGCTTTGAAGATGGTTTTCATGTCCTTCCACTGTGACCTGGGAATAGATAATTACAGGGGTGGGAATTATGGGAATGGATAATTACAGGGGTGGGAATTATGGGAATGGATAATTACAGGAGTGAGTATTATGGGAATGGATAATTACAGGGGTGGGAATTATGGGAATGGATAATTTAATAATTTATTGTTACAAGATGACAATTTACAGTTTCGATTGCAAGGTCGGGTTATTCATCTAAATTGTTTTTAACCCTCAATTTCCAAACAATTCAATTATAAGTCAATCAATTGTTAATAATTTCAAGGTGCACATATTTCCCGCCTTTAATCAGAGGATTGTGGATGGCTATGTGGAGATGAGAAGGGATACCAACTCTTGATACAGCCAATTGCCAGTGGATGAAAACTGGTTCTTCTAATCACCATCTCACTATTCTCAGAAAATGACCTCTTATTTCCCCCTCCCATTTTCCTGCGCCAAAAATTCCTCATTAGGCATGCAAAGCCAAGATCCCTATTCCTTGTTCTTTTGTATTCTGTAAACCATTTATTCTCCAAGAATAAGATAGTGATTGGGCCACCAACACATAACCATCTAGTCACTCTAGAAAACCTGGAAACATGTATTTAACTAACCAAAATACCAGATTATTTACTTATTTTAATTCCCTTCAAAATAAATTCTCTTGCACTCTTGAAAATTTTGCAGCACAGGTTGGGGTGTTGTTTATCAGCAAATTCTGTAGTTAATGCTAGTTATCCATGTATTAAACTGAAAGTGTACACTAAACTGTGAGACTACAACTTCCCTTAGAGCTTTTCCATACAGTTTCTTCAAGCACAGGCCCAATACAATACAGCTGCTCCCATTGGTCAGCCAGAAATGGCCATTTTTAGTTACCTTTGCCTATTACACCCTGAATAACTCATAAAAAATTTTAAAAAAAACATGCTAGTCAGAAGAGCTTAATTTTTCATATTTTTGACTCTTTAGCTTCAAAATTGAAGGAATGCATATCATGCGCACACAGATTAAGAGCTATTTGTAAGTAGATACACATAGAGATATGTGCACTATATATTGTGGGTCTTGTGACCATCCTAGTAGGTATAGGAACGTGTGTGTGTGTGTGTGTGTGTGTGTGTGTGTGTGTGTGTGTGTGTGTGTGTGTGTGTGTGTGTGTGTGTGTGTGTGTGTGTGTGTGTGTGTGTGTGTGTGTGTGTGTGTGTAATTCTTTTCATAACCGTTGTATTCGGACAATCCTGGGTGTGACGAGGTACCAACAATGGAATGAAAGATTAACATCTCAAAGCCTATCACATAGGTTTGGCTTGCAGCACTCCATCTCTGATATCATTCTGGAGCAGCGTTTAAGATGGCTGGGTTATGTGGGTCGCATGGATAAAGAAAGGCTTCCAAATAGATTGTTGTTTGGGGAGCTTAACATGAAGAGACCATGCCACGGGGCAAAGAAGAGGTGGAGGGATGTTCTGAAAGTGGATTTGCAGGCAATTGATGTGTATGATAGATGGTATGAGTTGTGCCAGGACAGGAAGGGGTCGTTTCATCTGTGTTTAGATGGTGTAGAGAAAATTTCAACATCCAGGCGATGGAACACCTGTTCAGCTAACAAGCAATCTGAATTAAGAACACTTAGTTGTGCCTGTGGAAGAAAATTTCGAAGACAAGGAGATCTGACCAGACACCAACATTTCTGTGTGATGCCATCATAAGCTAAGTTTATTACCATTGGTCCTGGATTCATCCAGGACACTGCCATCATGGTACTTCGTACCATGGGCAGCTTCTAAGTTCTAAGTTCTAAGTGTGTGTGTGTGTGTGTGTGTGTGTGTGTGTGTGTGTGTGTGTGTGTGTGTGTGTGTGTGTGTGTGTGTGTGTGTGTGTGTGTGTGTGTGTGTGTGTGTGTGTGTGTGTGTGTGTGTGTGTGTGTGTGTGTGTGTGTGTGTGTGGATAGCAGTGCTGCACACACTCACTCACTCACTTAGTCATGACCCGCAAGTTCAAGCCTTTGAAGTTTTGTTCCAGCTGCTGCTTCTTACTGTGATGTGCCCGTTGACGCTTTTTCTTTCCTTTCTGCTCCACTCCTTCACTCACCCTCCTCTCCCCCATACCTGTGCCACCATCTTTACCCACTCCCTCACCAGATTCCTTTTCTTCACCATCCACTTCCTTAGCTTCTTTATCCATAGAACAAAGGATTATACAAACAAACAAGTTAATATAATAATATAAAAAAGCAATTTCCCACAACAAATCTGTACCTGCTTGTTTGTGATGCTTCGCAGCAGGCAAAGATACAATGTCTCCACTAACTGTGTCTGATTCATCTTCTTCCTCCTCACCTCTTCCTCTTTTCCTTCCTCTGACATTCTCTTTACACTGACCTGGAGCAGCCTCCGATATTCCACTTCTCTCACCAGCCTCACACACTACCCCACTGTCGCTGACCACCTTTTTATTTTTCTCTGCATCCCCTCCACTATTCTCATCGCCACGGGAACAGTCTGTATTCCCCTTACCGTCAGTTCTCAACGCCTTAACCCTTCCAACCACTTCATCACCATTATCCTCCATAGCTCCTTCAGCTCCACCACCATCAACAACTCCACCTTCATTAGCATTTGCAAGAGCCTCACCATCCCCTCCTTCTCCAGCATCCATTACTCGTTCAGCTCCTTTCTCAGCCGAGAGTGCATCCTGAAGGTTGGTGGATGTGCTTTCTTTCATATCTGTAGCCAATGGGTCCTTCACCTTGAAATACTGCAGTGGAACAGACACATACAAGCACAAGGTTTAAAACAGATTGCAAGTGTGTGTGTGTGTGTGTGTGTGTGTGTGTGTGTGTGTGTGTGTGTGTGTGTGTGTGTGTGTGTGTGTGTGTGTGCGCGCGCGCGCTGTGTGTGTATGTGTGTGTGTATTAGTCATGGCTTCCCTGTCTCCATTATCTCTTCCCTGTCCACTTGAATTCCATGTTCTCTTCCCTTTTCATTCCCCTCATCTCTCATCAACTCTATTTCCCTCCAAGCCCATCTCCTTATCTCCATACCCACCTCCCTCCCTCTCCTGCCCACCACTCTCCCTCTCCTGTCCACCACACCCACCTCTCTCTCCCTCCCTCCCTCTCCTGCCCACCACACCTACTTCTCTCTCTCCCTCTCCTGCCCACCACACCTACCTCTCTCCATCTCCTGTCCACCACACCCACCTCTCTCTACCTCTCCTGCTCACCACACCTACCTCTCTCCCTCCCTCTCCTGCCCACCACACCCACCTCTCTCTCCCTCTCCTGCCCACCACACCCACCTCTAACCCTCCCTCCCTCTCCTGCCCACCATACCTCTCTCCTGCCCATCACACCCACCTTTCTCCCTCCCTCTCCTACCCACCACACTCCCCTTTCTCCCTTCCCTTCTTGCCCACCACATTTTCCTCCCAGCATAGGAATAGGACTTGTCAGCACAAACCAAAATTGACAACACAATAACTAATACTCTAGTTCCACACTTATGAGTGTGGCTGTTCAGTGGTACATTGCAATTAAGACAGACATCTAACCACCTGCATTATCTGTATTCCCACTAAGCGGCACCCAATTCCCTCCAACACTGGCAGACCTAGCCCTGGACCAGTGCATTGTACGTACCTCCATTGCCTTGGCAACAGATTCCTCCGATACAAACTCAATGAAAGCAAATCCTTTGATATCTCCTGTTGTCCTATATCTCGGCAAACTACAAATAGAGAAAAGAAGAAAAATTTTTTTAAATTTCCTATTCTAATATTAAAATTCAGAGTGCAATGTGATGAATAAAAAATTCAAGGGGCCATACAAAAATTTTTTTCCCTCATGATATTACATTATTATTCCTCATTTCAGATTAATTAACTTTTTATGTATTAAAACTATAAATTAATTCGTCTCACTAGACTAGTTTCTTTTAGTTCACAGTTTTATGGATTTGCATTATTTTGTGATGGCATTACATTTCATGATTCCCAACAATTCCAACAATTTCTCTGTGTGTTGATATCTATCATGTAGGTGAAACTGCAAAAGTCTAAAATGATGGTGGTGAAGATGCATCAAAACATGACAAATAAACCTCTTAAAGACCATCTTTAATAACAGAACATTGTCTTTAAAAAACTAAAATTAGTAATCTTTAAAATAGAATGTTCTACTGTGCCCAGTATGTTCAGACAGTAGGAGTGTCAGGGATCCACGGAGCATGTGCACCACCAGTGTTAGAGAGGCAGGTGTTGAGATGAGTTGGGACTTCCAGGAATCCCACAGGAGCTCCTTACTCAGCACACCTCCATGCACACTACATTACCCCTTATACAGGCTTCAGAAGATTCATGAACTTGTGTGGTCATGTATTTGTCATGCATAAGTACATGCTGATAGCATGCATATGTACTAATCCATTACACACTGCGCATATACTTATCCAATAAACATTGTATGTATCCATTAAATACTGCGTATGTATTAATCCATTAAATACTACACATGTATTGATCCATCAATGCATATGCACATTGCACATGTATTGATCTATGGCCAACACCTCACACTTCACTATGGGAGCAAATCTTCACACACAAAATGAGAAAATCAGCCACCCCAATGTCTGACCTGACATAACTGATGTCTCCAAATACACTGAACAACTTTGAGATTGATTTGTGGTCATGAGAGGAAGGGAACTTCTCCGCGTACACCGTCCTCTGGTCCACCTCTAGCTGGGAAACAGACGGCACAGGAGCCAGTCGCCTCAGGCTGTTGGAGTCCCCTGACAACTGCAGAGTAAGAACAAGAGCGAAGGACTACAATAGTTGTGCACAGCTTCTCCCTCACCAATCCAAACTGATGAATGATCTAAATTATAGAACTTCATACAAAATGAGTTAGACATGTATATATGTATATAATGTTAATGTTTGGGTTCCTGGTTGAAACACTGCTCAGTAAGGCTTAGCTTGATGACAAGTTATTAATAAAACTAAATAGTTGGGCTATATGCATGTTTATACAAGTATACGTGTGCTAGAATTTAACAAAAGCGGCCCCACACTAAAACCTGCAGCAAATAATTACTATAATACTTATTAAAAAGTAGAGGTTTTAAGACCAGGAAAAATAATTGTTTAGAATACTTAAAATGAGGTTCTAAAAGTTGTGGTAATATTTAAAACTTTCAGGTTTCTATATAGAAAGTTGTAACCATATGATTAACATACAGTAAAGCACTTCGTTGTAATCAATTAGTTGTAACAACAAATCTGGCATTTCCAAACAGTAAACAGTTGGGTAAAAACCCACTCTTGAGAAAAACTTGTGGATGTATCTACCCCTACCATTCCAAGTGTTCCTAGACCTGCAGTGTACTGAAGTACACTGTAGCTCCATGGGACCTTGTAACCCGAATGCAGCGCGCCCCCAAGGTGGCAAATTGGGGAAAGCCTTATAAGGTAATTCCCCTATTGTGGCAAGCCTTTTGGGGTAGGTCATTCTGTTAAGGGGCTTGTGGACCAACAAGGAGCCCAGTGTCTGGGGGCTGAATACTGGACCCCGCTGCCTTGCGGTCAGGTTCTTGAACCAAAGGCTAAGGTTTGATGAGTCGGAGGATCAGATTCTCCCATTTTTGTCCAGGTGAAATGAGGCTCATGACGCTAACCTGGCGAATTCGTCTTCCCCAATTCTTTAGCAACATTGGAGACAGCTTCGCTCCGAAGTGCAACGAACGCTACGTGATCTTCAGAACACTTGGTGGCACAAGAAAGCTCAAGAAATCCAGGAGCATGCCGACAATTTTCGTGTGCATCAGTTTTATGAAAGCCATCAAATCCATTTATGGACCACTGCAACGTACTACTGCCCAGGTACATTCCTCTGATGGAGGTACTCTCATCAAGGATAAAGCGAAAATACTTGACAGATGGGCAGAACATTTTCAAATCCTTCTGAACCAGAATTATCCTGTTGATAAATCTCTTGTTGATGAGCTTCCAACTCTCCTGAAGCTTTATGAACTGGACGCTGAACCCACAATTAGTGAGGCGAGAGCAGCATTCAAATATCTGAATAACAGTAAGTCACCTGGTTCAGATGGTATTCCTGGTGAGATTTATAAATATGGGGGAAATGCGATCGCCCTTCACCTACACAAAATTCTGTATATCTGCTGGAAGAATGGTCTCATACCACACAGTGTTGAAGAATGGTCTCATACCACACAGTGCTGAAGAATGGTCTCATACCACACAGTGCTGAAGAATGGTCTCATACCACACAGTGCTGAAGAATGGTCTCATACCACACAGTGCTGAAGAATGGTCTCATACCACACAGTGCTGAAGAATGGTCTCATACCACACAGTGCTGAAGAATGGTCTCATACCACACAGTGCTGAAGAATGGTCTCATACCACACAGTGCTGGAAGCATGCAAACATTGTAACGACATTCTAGAAGAAAGGGATCGCTCCATATGTGGCAGCAGTTATGGCATTTCTCTTCTGGATGTTGCAGGGAAAATTCTCACCAGGGTTCTCCTAATGAGACTTCTTGGCCACTACATTGACAGGATCCTCTCAGAGTCTCAATGCGGCTTTAGAGCTGACAGGGGTTCAATTAATATGGTCTTTGTCTCGCGCCTACTCCTGGAAAAATGCCGAGAACAGCGATGCAGTATATGCTTCATGTTCATTGATCTCACAAAAGCCTTCGACACAGTTAATCACTCCTTGCTTTGAAGAGTCCTCGACAAGTACGGCTGTCCACCAAAACTCCTGCTGTTCATACGCCAGTTCCATAAAGGGATGCAGGCATGGATTGCGACAGGTGGTGAATTTTCCAATCCCTTTCACATGCAACTAGGAATCAAATAAGGATGCGTTCTCGCTTCTCTCCTGACAAGATTTGCAGATTGATGATGGTATCCAGATTTTATACCGTCTTGACAGCAGTTTGTTCAACCTGCATAGATTGAAGGTAAAGAAGTTAACATCAACTACGACAGTGTATAATCTTCAGTATGCCGATGATGCCGCACAAGTATCTCACGACCCAGATGGTCTACAACGCTCAATAGAGATCGTATCATCGGCCTACCAGAGAGTGGGCTTACAAATCAACACAAAAAAACCCCAAAGTCCTTCATCAACCCATTCAGAATGAAATTCCAGTTGAAATCCATGTTGGCCATGACAGGCTCCAAAATGTCGACAGCTTCACCTATCCAGGCAGCATTATCTCCAGCACTGGTGCTATTGATGAGGAGACTGGATGCCTAAAAAAGCAGTTGTTCATCAGTCGTGACCTCCACATGCGAACGAAAATATAAGTATACCGTGCAGTCTGTTTGTCAACACTGCTATGGTACTGAGTCTGGATCCTTTATCGACGTCACACACGAATGCTGGAAGCATTTCTTATCAAATGTCTACAACAAATTATAGGCCTCACCTGGGAGGAGGACAAAGTCCCTCATACGGAAATCCTCCGCCTTTCTGGTCTAACAAGCATTGAAGTCTGCAATATTTCTCGGCAGTTGAAGTGGCTTGGACATGTTATCTGCATACCTGGGAATCAGCTCCCCAGGATTATCCTCTATGGTGAACTCCAAGATGGTCACAAACTACTTGGTGGCCTGAAGAAGAGATATCGCAATCATCTTAAGAAAACCCTGAAGGTATGTGGCATCCCCTTCCAACAGCTGGAGACCCTTGCGTCAGTCAGTGTGTCCTGGAGGCAAGTTGTCTCAGATGGTGTGAACTTCTTCAAGACAGAGAGAGAGCCTGTCTGAGGAATGAAAGAAGAAGTCGCAAGGAACAAGTCAGACCTCCACAACAACAACTACGACCCCCAGGGGACTGTCCTCACTGTGGAAAGAGATGCTGGGTGAGGATCAGCCTCATTTCATACCTGAGGAGACACCAACCAGAGAAGAACAAACGGTGTCATCGGTACCAATGGATTATCTTAAGCAAGTAAGCAAGACCTGTATGTCACAGGTAAAAGAGGGACTATAAAGTGTGCACTGCACATACTCATTACAATCCATAACACACGCACACTATAGTAGGTTGAGGAAGAAGAAGTGTTAAAACAACTCATAATAATAGGTTAACACAAGCTAAAGTACTTGCTAGTATCACTAATTACAATAATTACAGGCTATATCAGAATGTAGTGTGGTAGGCCCATGTCAATTCCTGAAAAGTCAACTCTGGTCTACCCAGCCTAGGTGGGTGTGTGTTTTTGTGAACGATGTTATGTTCACATTCTTTTGTCTGGATTACCATAAATATTCTCCCAATTCCTATAAGTACTGTGCAAGATGGACATCATTGGTACATCCAGTCAAAGTTCTCTTCTGTTCAATTCAGTCATGTTGAACTGTCAGTGCCACTCTCCTTCAGCTGCGTTCTTAATAAGTAGCTCTCACTACAAGGCACCACTACTACAGACTACACAGACGTGTGAACATACCCACCTCCACAAGGGGGCTGTTTCTGATGGCCTTGATCACCAAATTCCTGTTATCAGTCAGTGCCTTCATCCTCTTGAAGCTTGCCACCACATCCACTGGCACATCTGCAGAGGGGGCAACCAGAAGAAGGATAAGTTAAATTAAACCTGTTAAATGGGAAAAATCATCCAAAAAAATTATCCAACAAAAAATCAAGTTTTAAAATGAATTGTCACATTCTGAAGCCTAGTAGTTGTTTGAACAAGATAAACATTTTAAGGAGCATAAACTATGAAGCCAAAAATACCATCAGTATCAATTCATTTTGTGAACTAGATGTATGGAAGATATGCACATATCCCCAGCTGTTACTTAAACACTCAGTTGGGTTGGTGTTTACCAACTTGGATTGAAAAAAAGGAAAAACAAATATAGTGACACATTTGATATATATATAATTTGCTGAGTGGATAAGGTTGTGTACTTGTTTGTGTGTACTGGTGTGTGTGTACTGGTTTGTGCTGCGTGGGCCACTCAGAGGTTTGTTCTGTTCTCTACACTGGTCTGCCATTTATTGAACTAGTGAACATTTAGCAATGACAGTGTCATTGGTAAATTGATAGCAGGGGTTCTTAAGCCCTGTCCAAACTGCACAAAAAAACCGGTTTCACCTGTCTGGAACGGGTTCCATGCATCCACACTACACCCGGTTTCATCCCAATGGGTTTCACCTAAACCTTCAAAAGGGTAGGTTTCAAGAGGCTCAGATTTATTGAACATACTTGTGGCCTTATTACTGATGTTCGCTATTAGGAGTTTAGCTACTAACAGCTCTCTCCCCCTCTCTAGCCTCCCTTTGTGGATGATATTGTGGAGGGAAAGAGACAGAACAAGGAGCACACCAGAAAATGATATATCCCATTTCTATATGTGGTAGAGGTAAACCAATTAATATGCCCAGCCAATGAGATAGCCCACCGCAGGTAAAACGTTTGGAACCGTGTTGCTGGAGACCCATTTCTTGTGTGGACAGGGCTTTAGTACCATTTCTCTTGCCTAGGTACTTCACAAATGCTGTCACACACAGTCCAGCCAATGGTGATAAACACACTTCAGCTATGAAGCTTGAAACAAAGACATCAAAATTGAGTGTTCACTTAAGGCCTGATACAACACCAAAAAATTGTCTAGATCCTAATGGGTTCCATGTAACTGATTAGGATCTAGATTAAATCTGTCTGCACTGGTAAATAATAAGTGGCTTCAAAGTGAACTCACCTATATTTACTCATCCACTATAATGTGAAAATCACTCAGTAGTACATGCATAGCCACAAAAAATTTTTCTGGAGTTGATAATATATATATATACAGTAGAACCCCAGAGTTACGAACCCCAGGGTTGAAATGACCAGTCAACCAAACAGCCAACTGGGGGAAAAAAAAAATGAGTAAGAGTACCACAAACTATTCTATTTTCCTAACTTTTTGCTGCATGCCCACACTCCCACAATTCATTTGCTGCAGCTGTTCTCACCCCTTCCTACCTAGGAATTATTTTTCTCCTTTCCTCCAGCTGCCAGTTGTTCCTTGCTAAAATTTAAGGTTCACTATGGCTTCTAGCTTATCTACTAAACATAAAAGAGTTATTCTCACTATTGAGCAGAAGTTGGACCTTTTAAAGAAGTTGGACCTTTTAAAGAAGTTGGATTGAGGCAGCACTATGTCATACTAGTCACTGAATTTGGAGTGGGAAAATCCATTGTTTGACATAAAGAACTCAAGGGAGCAAATTATCAAATTTGCTGGTGAAGCACAGGATGATAGCTCTCTGATGGTGATGCCCATGATAGAGCCATTCACCACTGGTTTATTCAGGAAAGACATGAGGGCACACCAATTAGTGGTGTTTTGGTAATGGAAAAAGCAAGGTTGCTATACCAACAGCTTTATCCAGGTAAATCTGATGATATAACAGCATGACATAAAAAAAGTCTTGAAACAGGTGGATAATTGCAAAACACCTAGTGACAAATAGGTATGCATCAAGTTACAGTGTTGAGGAGATGGAGAACTCATTTTGTAGTCTTAGATTACAGATTACAGCAATAAATCTATATTATAATTCATAATATAATTATGATGCCATAGTTTCAGAGTTATGAATATTTCAGAGTTATGAATACTCTCACTTCCCAAGGAGTTCATAACTCTGAGGTTCTACTGTGTATATATATATATATATATTTTGTGGTTTCTTAAACCCATACTGAAAGTGTATATAAGATGTGGTGCAGGTACCTCTGCTGATGGGCATAGCACACAAGGACAGAGGAACTATAATTGTTGGCAGAGCAGGTCCAGGATGCTTGTGGACAATGCTTGTGGCAGACTAAAGGGACATGGGAGGTGCCTCCTCAAGCGGCTGGACTACAAGCTGCACATCACAGACATTGTTCAAGATTATTTTTTTTGTGCAGTGTGTACAGCCCTTTAAAGATGGCCTGTTGAAAGTGGTTTCACCAGGATGTGGACAGGTAACACTGTTACAATCAGTAACCATCATCTCACTGCAACTCACAGTTGTCTCCACTTTCTTGGATCTTTTGATGCAAGAACCTGTCCTTGGTCAGATTTGCATCCCCAAAATAAAACTCAATCTGGAATAGACAGACAAACAATGGGTAAAATAAAATAGCTAATGCATTCACATGGAAGTTGCTAAAGGCAATAGTATGTAGGCATGTGGGTGAGTGGGACTATATTAAGTAAACATGCATATAATTCTTTGTTTGATTACCAACAAATTGCTCGATGACCAATAGGCATTCCACTATATATCATTTCCCTCGTCAAATAAACTTGATCATTGCAGGAAAAATAATTACCTACAGTAAACTACAAAGCTGGGAAAAAGGATGCATATCCTAATGGCTTGAGGGAGGGGGGGGGGGGGGGGAAGAAGGAATGAAAGAAGGAAATATAAGGAGGTAAAGAAGGAAAGAAGGATGAGAAAGGGGGAAAAAAGAAAGGGAATAAAAATAAAAAAATTTTACCCAGACCTGGATTTGAATCCAAGGATTAAGTAGACTAGTGCCTTAACCATTGGACCATTTTAGAAGGCTTCTTTTGTATGGCAAGTTTGAAATCCTTTTACCCTACCAGGGATACCACTTTCAGAAGAAGAAAAAGCCTATATTTCTACCCAGAATTTAGCATCACATGACCAAAAAAAAAAAATTCATTCAACTTGGTCCATCACTATGGGAGGAGTTAGTGGAGAGACAGACAGACAAACACAAGGATAATTCCTGAAATCCTCTGTAGTATCAAAAGTGCAAACTGTTGTTGGGATTAAATGCACCACAACTTATCATCCCCTAAGGGGGGAGGGAATAAAATTAAAAAAAACCAAGGGCACACACACACACACACACACACACACACACACACACACACACACACACACAGGGGATTGAGCAACTTTTGGGCAGCTCCTACATCAGCAGTTGTCTCTACTACTACTTCAGCAGCAAACACCAGTGAGTCACCAAGCAATTTGTCTTGCTGGGACTTGTAAAACAGATATGTTCCTAGACCCAAGGTGATCCAATCCCTTCGACCCACACACTTGTAGATTAGTTAACCAATATCCTCTGGGCTCCAAGTAACTCTGCCAGTTTTAAAGGAGATGTCTCACAATCTGAAGTACAAGAAATGTCAGATAAACTTGGACCAGTAATGCTCAGAGTTGGTGTGCTTCCACTAAGCACTTTCACAACTCCATACTTAAGTGTCTCTCCAAATTGCCCTCCTGTATTTCTGTTTTTCTGTTTTTCTGTCAAATTAGTTCCACAAACTAGACCAAACATTGTTGCTACTTTATCTTTTGTTCTTTTTTTTCCCCTGGTCAAAGCTCCATTTTTTGTCCTCTGCAAAAACTCTGGAAGAATTATGCACACTGCAGAGATAAATGATTCATAAATACTTCATAAATGCACTCTCATGAAAACCATTTACGGTATAGTGTGGCTATAATCCACAAGGTACCCACTGTGAAGGTCAAGAATGAAAAAAAAAACCAAAAAAAAAAAAAAAAAAAAAAACGCAGTCAAGATGGGAAAGGATATTATTTCTTGCTCAGAACTAGCTTTGAGTTTGTGAAAACGATGACCTTTACCATATCCAACAAAAATATTGCAAACAACGCATGGGAAGTACCTGATTTCGTATTTGCTTGACTAGACCCTTGCTTCTCGGTTTTCTCAAGGAATGCGTTCTGGATTTTTTGGATGAAAGTTCACCTTCCAGCTGTTCCTTGCTTTCTTCCTTTATACTGACCGTCTCCAACTCCATTTCTAAGCCTGAAAGGCTGCGCAGTAATTGAGAGATTTCAACAACTGGGAGGTGTTCTTTTATTGGAAGTACTTAATAATTTAGGGGTGGAGTTTTCTGGAAAGTAAGTACTGATCGGCACACTTCCTGGGACGGGACAAGAGCTTGCTTGGTATCTTGTGTGAGGTAAAGGGTCTGGCAAACTGAGATTGCAGTCAGAGAATTTCGTTCTCAAAACAGGGTGATCATTACCAGAAAGCTCTCTGTCTCTCAAGCCTAAAAATCACTTTTTACAAGTACCCTTCAATTATTCCATCCCTACCATATTGAAGAGAAAGATTAATTTGCTGACCTCCCTTAGTCTTAGCAAATATTATGATGCACCACAACTTCCTCTCCATTTGAATATGATCAGATTACATACAACTTGGTGGTTACTCATGAATGGGAGTTTTTAAAAAAAATATAAATGGACCTAAGCCATAGCCACATTCTCCCCGAAAGGGGCCAGTGGTCCTGTGATAATTTCAGGATGATTTATCCAGGCATCTGAGAGGAGGTACAGAACACACAAACAGACAGGCAGACAAATTGTGAATTATAGGTGTTTTGGATCTACCTGAATCAAAACAGTGAGAGATTATGACAGATATTGTCGTATCAGAAGTTCCTTTTATGGTATCAACAAGATCTAACAGACAAATATGAAGGTCTTAGCAAACATGAATTGTGACAAGTTCTGTGTGGTGGAATTGAAAGTTTCTGTTGTCATTTCTTTGCCTTCGCAAACCCGAGCCCAGCCAGTGCAAGCACTCCCACTGCCACAACTCCTCCCACTGCAGCCACACCTCCCAACACACCCAGACCAATCAAACCATCTGCAGGGGTAAACACAAACAAGGCAATGATAACAACTATAACTGAAGAACAATGAATGAATGAGAACCACAACAAACAAACAAACAAACAAAAAAAACTGCTTCAAAATAACAAAATAGAGATCTTGCAATCTGCCTAATAATACAGGACAAAGCAATGAATACAATAGCATTTAGTAACACATAAACACTAAAGTATAATATAATAGAATACATTAACAATTAACCAATAATAATAATAATATATACACACACACATAGTAGGGACAAAGAAATCATCATTTTTCAAAATCCACTTCAAATTACATTTTCCATTTAACATGCAGAAATCATTTAAAAATAAACAAAACAAAATCATGTTATACTAATAGAGCTAGTGGTGTATATATATATATATATATATATATATATATATATATATATGATAACCTGCCAAATGGCTGCAAGGATTTGGTTGAAAATTGGCAAAATATGATATTCAGGTAAGCAAAAGAAACCTCGGCTATGTCCAATTTGTCCACATCCCATTGTTCAAGTGGAGTACCTAAAAGAAGCCCAAAAAAGGCTCTTCCACATCTGCCATTTTATTTCTATCAAAGGGAATGCATAGGCATTCACACGATACCATTGCAAAGAGACGTTAATGTATTTTAACATTGTCCTTCAAGTTGAGAAGATAAAAATCTATCAGCAATTCAAGTTAAAAAATGGTTGAACTCGGAAATAGTGTTCCATGAAATCCTATTGCTGCAAGGGACTGCTGCAAGAAGAGCAGCTGAAGGTACAGAATTCTGTGCTTCCACTTGCCACCTTCGCCCCCACCTCCACTCACCACTATTCCTGTACAACAAGATTAAGTTCCTGTACAACCAACAAAATAATAACTATCAAGGACTTCTACTTCAATTCATGTGTTTCAATAATACATGTCTACTTATACTACATGTACTCCTGCAAGACATATCCATCCTTAAGGCATGCCCTCATGTAATACATGTCTTCCTATAGGATATACCCTACAGTTAAACCTGTCCTCATATAAGTGGTGACCCCTTGTACAACAAATCATCCTGTAAGATTTGCCCTCATGTAAAACATGTACCCCAGTAAGACATCCCCAACTGCAAAACATGCCCTCCTACAATACATACTCATGCATAAAACATGACCTCCAGTAAGACATGTCTTTCAGTAAAACACAACATATTGTAAGATAGGCCATCCTGAAGACATGCACTCCACCAATGCATGACCTCCCATAAGACAACAAAGCATGACCTCCCTCAAGACATATGCTATCATAATACAAGTCATCTTGAAAGACATGTACTCCAGCTCACCGAAGGTGGGCCTAGCAATTGTGTGCTAGTTATATCAATAGCAATAATATAAAAATAAAGTAATAAAAAAATATGCATACAAAATAACATTAATAATGAGTTGTGGATGGATGTAGAACTTAGTGCTAAGAAAACCAGTGTGGGGAGTATTTCTACCTCTCTTAATCTTCTGAGCAACAAGTTTGCGGAGCTGTTGTCCCTGGTAATTTCCCGGCTCCATCTGCAACAAACGGTCAATACAGTTGCAGGACTCCTCATACTCCTATAGAGAATCACAACAACTATGTTATACATTTGGACGACAACAATGTATTGTACACTTTGTAAACATGTACTCCACAATTGCAACTGCAGGGTAATACCTACTAGCTATATATTCATGTTCCACTACATCTCTCTCTCTGTGTGTGTGTGTGTGTGTGTGTGTGTGTGTGTGTGTGTGTGTGTGTGTGTGTGTGTGTGTGTGTGTGTGTGTGTGTGTGTGTGTGTGTGTGTGTGTGTGTGTGTGCGTGCATGCGTGCGCGCTTGTAAATTTGTAATGTACATATGCATGTACCTCCCCACCTATTATACACAACAATGAAGACCATGTATTAGGATAGTGAGTCTCTTCAAAGCACAAAAAAAAAAAAAAAAAAAAAAAAAAAAAAAAAAAAAAAAGAGAGAGAGAAAAGAATAATATCCCAATTAAATGGAAATAAATGAGAATGATAATCTTTGCTATGCACACCTCCAGTTTGTAGTGGCCCAGGGCGATGATGTAATAGTAGTCTCTCTGGTCCCGACCTTGCTGTACCAGATCTAGATGGACACAATACAATATGCCATACATTGTCACATGCCTAAGTCACACCCCACCACAGTAATTTAACAACATAATGATATGCCAGCAAACACGACCTATTCAGACACTAGAACAGCAGTAGTGAGACAGTGGATTCACTTTCTGATAATGCAGTTTTGAACGACAGAAATTTATGCTAACAATTGGAACAGAAAATTATGTTTGGTAGAGGAACCGGAATAAGATATGGAGTCCAAGCACTGCTCTTGCAGCCTGGCTTCTCCATAATATGCTTTCCTCTGCTACAAACCACTTCATCCAGTGATTTCAGAGTGGTCCTGTGTTGCTCTTTTCATTCCCGAGTCATTTATTGATCGCAGTGTCAAATTCACAGTTGGTAGCAAAATAACGAGTTCTGCTACAAATTCAGCAGCTGCACTGTAATGATGATGATGATGATCCAGTCACTTGGGACACACACAGATCATCTGTGTATGTCAGAGCCCAGCTGACACAATATGCTCCACCATGCACAGCCCTCATCCCCGGCCGCCTCTGCTATGATGACTAATGTGAGGTCCCCTAACACTTTCTGGAGCTCTCATTGTGACCCCTACTGGGGACCTCAGAAAAATATTTTTCAATAAGCTGATAAAGAAAAAATTACTACAGCCCGAAATATTAGTATCATTTGATTAAATAGAGAGAATGACAAAGTCTGCTCTTTCAAGAAATGGCAATGTAATTTCTCTATAAAATAATTGCTAAATATCATTAGATTATTTGCGTGTTTTACTAGCACTGAGGGGGGGGGGGGGGAGGGCGGTGAGCTAAACATTTTTTTGAGGGGGAGGGCGGCGAGCTAAACATTTTTTTGAGGGGGAGGGGAATAGATAATTTTCCGATTTAATTTTCATGCAAGGTAAATAGCTACAAATGCAGATTGGTGTTGAGGGCCAAAGTATGTAGTCTGTCCATGCAACCAGTACCTTTGCTAGTGATGTGTGTGTGTGTGTGTGTGTGTGTGTGTGTGTGTGTGTGTGTGTGTGTGTGTGTGTGTGTGTGTGTGTGTGTGTGTGTGTGTGTGTGTGTGTGTGTGTGTGTACCTCCCATAAGTTGAATTCCTTTTCTGATATCCTGTTTGTATTGGCTCTTTATGAGGTGCCAAGCATATGTGAAGATAATGGTGTCCGTCAGCGTATTATCTGCCTTGTGCCGTCTGTATTCTCTTTCATGCTCCTACACACACAAACAAACAATGGGTGATCAGATATAAGTTACAACAAACCTTACTGACAGGATCACTAGCAAATCCACCCTGTTTGCATACAGTAACAACATTAGTTGCTTTACAACTTTAAATCAGACAATGGACTCGAGGAAGGCCAGGTCTCTCTTGCGATGTGTGCTTTCCCAGACTGTATAAGCATGGGTAAGGCGTGGGTAAGGCGTGGGTAAGGTGTGAGTGAAGGCAGGTCTGTTGGCTGCATCACCTCAAGCAAGTCCTGTGAATTCCTAGCCTAGACTAGCACATCCGAGTGAGCAATGAGCCTCTAGATTAGCGACCGCATACATGGGCTACTGACCACCACCACTGTGGGGAGCTTATGCTCAGGAGCCAGCCTAGAGCTGTCCAAGTCTGCATGAAGACAGTTCTCAGCATGCACAACCACCTCCCATGCCTGTACCTTACCTTACATGGACAGCCAGTTGTCACTAGATTGAGTCAAGGAATGTGGAATCAAGCCGAACGGATAGACACAGTTTAGCACAGAATAAGAGGGAGTGGTCAAGAAATATGGCATACAAGAATACCCACCCACATTAGACCAGAGGCTTCGTCAAGTAGTCTCTCTGTAAGGTCTGATCAGAACAACCACAAAAGGTCAGTTCATGGCAGGTGTGCTACAGGCATGTGACACATGTTCTGATATGACCACACCCACATATTTCTTGACATAATGGGAGCTGCTCTTGTTGATGGGGGAATTCCCTCATGCAACAGACTCTTCACCTTGGGGGATTAGTGTAGGTGGATATTTGTAATGCAGCGACCACCCACCAACAATGCTAACTGGTGTACCTACACGTGAGTTGGTGGACAACAAATTGGAGTTGCACTAGACTTATACAAGCTAAGAACAGAAACTATATGCAATATAATGAACTGACATTGTATAACCTTAACATTGTATAACCTTAAAGAAAAAAAAATCACCTCAATCATTTCGACAGGGGCAAAGTCGCCTATAACTGCATCCTCTTCTTCTTTATTCATGATTCCTCTCCCTCAGCGTAGAGCAACTCCCAGAAAACTGTCTAGTACCAATATAGTATTTTTAGCAGAGGTCAAAGTTTTCCAGTAGGGTAACAATTAATAACGACCATTACCTAACATCTGTTGCTTTTTATCCCTTGTTGTGCCCTTTCGGAGACTATGGTAGAAGATTCCCAGAAATGAGTCACGGAGGTACGCCTATCAGCCGGGAGCGACCTCCATCGCTCGAAGAAAAGTCGTCCAAGGATGGTAGGTATGGTCAGCTATCCCAGCTGACACATAGGGCTTTTAGCTACATTCTGTGGATGATAGCCACTTGCTGATGTTAAGGACAGCACCGGTGTATTATTTATAGCTGTGAAAATACGTATTTTTAATACTTCAACATGTTAATGCTCAGTTTAAAAAAAAACTTATAAAGATGTATGCATTCAGGAGAAGTTTATATTTAAATAGCTCCCTTTTGTAACAAGCATAACGTGTTCACTAACTCTTTGTTACCTCAGGTGCACAAGAGGGCACACCCCTTGCTCTTCCTAAGGGGACTGATGTCTCCAGTGAGGAGAGACCCACCACAGCTTTATCTGTAGGAGAGTCTGACAAGCCTCCATCCATCCCCTCCAGGAGCTCAAGGTCCACCTCTCCCTTGCCCTCCCCAGCTGGTCAGAGGAAAGAGGTGAGGTGGGAAAGCCAGGGCTAGTTAGACTAAGGAAATGCCATTTTGTTTATCCGTTTTAATTTTATGAGTTATTATGAAATGTAACTTTAAACTGGTAAAGTTCAACCTGTTGTTTAATAATCCTTGGAACTCAAGCGAAATGTTATTTTTCAGCTTGTACAAATGCTTCTGCTACTGCTCATGTCTATATGGGTAGGTCTCTCTAGAGTGCAAATGCCAAAACATAATTAGAATAAATTGCTTATTAAAATATTAGTCAGTTCAGATGGTTTGCTCTTTTGAGAGCCTCTAGTGGGAGATGAATGTTATGTTCATTAATGGGGGCTGATTCATCTGTGCTGGTGGAGAGACATCAGATAGTTGTGATAGACTGGTACAGTTCTCTGTACCAATCCTGTTACCAAGTGAACTGAGCCATGAATGACTTTCAGGAAATATCTATCAACAATAGGGGCCCAGTGGAACTTCACATCAGTCAATGCTGATGTGTGTTTGTATCTTAATTTTGTTAGTAAATATCATAATATCTGATGGCATAATATTGGAAGTGTGATTGCAATGGCATGAATTTTTAGCTCATGATTTCTCTGCACTCCAGCATTACTCCTTATCTGTACCAACTGCTATAGCTAGCTCTTCTCTTTCATCTATAAACCAACTTCACGACTGATCATCTTCTATCAGAAGTTGCGACACTAATTTACTTTTGAAGTAGCAATTAGCTTGTGTTTTGAACCAAATATATACACTCAATGTATGCTTCCAACACATGAGCATGTGCACCCAACATGATCAAGTTAAAAGTAATCTGATTTTTGATTCATCGTATTTTCATAGATAAGATAGTTTCCATTTTAATTTCTCTAGCATCTGACATACTCCCTGGTAGGAAAAAAGCATGGTCAGTCATTGATTCCTGTAGAAAAAAACAAAAATATTATGAGTAGCTACTACCGGAGTTTAGAGGAAAAAGAGGAGAGGTATAGCGAGATAATTGCTTGTGTTGGTTGGCCACTAAAAGTTGACCCATACTTGCCTGAGCATCCAAACGGCACAAGAGCTCATATCAATCTACAACATTTTTGACCACCAGGGAGTGTATGAGTTCGCGAATATTTGAAATATGATTCATATGGGAACTATGTGTGTGTGTGTGTGTGTGTGTGTGTGTGTGTGTGTGTGTGTGTGTGTGTGTGTGTGTGTGTGTGTGTGTGTGTGTGTGTGTGTGTGTGTGTGTGTGTGTGTGTGTGTGTGTGTGTGTGTGTGAACCCCCTTGCTGACATCAAGGTGTTTTTCACTGCATACAGCTGCCGCAATGTGTGATTTTTTTCTAGACATATTAAGTTGATTTTTGGTAGAATTGGGTTAATTATGCTATATGTGGATATATTATGCATTCTATTAATTGCTTGAGGATTTCTATACTGCAAGATGGAGTAGTAATCATTAGAATATATCATTGCTGTGGTTTAAGAATATAATGAGTTTTGCTATGTTTTACATTTGGCAAGATACTATTTTTGCTAGATTGTGAAGGCGTTTTGATGGCTAGGTATATAGCTATGTTTCATATCAACTGTGTTAGAGTATAAACTGAATTATTCTGACTTAGTGGAATTTAAGTTAACAAGCCGAAGATCTTTGTAGAGCCTTGCACCATTTTGCTAAGCCATGCCATATATTTAAACCACTTGAGAAGATCTAGCACCATCTAACTGATTTCATATCATACAGTTGTGCATCGAATCAGATTATATAATATATCCATTCAGCTATTCAATTAAAGCTGAAAGGATTAAAAGACTTGTAATAAGTGAAGAGCACCTGTCCATGAGGTGATTACGCCTAGATTGAGGTGGAGGTGGGTACTGGAGGTGGCTTGATCTGTGAGATGTGCAATGTGAGGTCTGGTGCACTTTCCCATGCAAATATGCTCGTATATAGTGGGAGGTCCCCATAAGTGGAGGGTTCACTGGGAAGAGGAACTGAACTGACATTTCATTTTGCTTCCCTGTTTGGGGGATTTTCAGAATGCTTATAGCAACATATTAGGCCAACTGGTACATTAGATAGCTATTAATGAGATTATGACTTCCTGCAATAACACTCACTCACCATGCATGCTGGGCTGTTCTTGCAAGGTTCTTCTGCAGTCGGGAACTCCTGCATCTACAGTACTCATTCTCTGTGTCTAGACATGGATGTTGTGTTTCCTGATTCCCTCTGGCATTCTCACAATGTTACCTGTCAACTTACACAAACATTATTATTTTGTTATGCTTGATCAAAAGCACCAAGATGGCTAATATTATAACTACAGTTCAATGCAGCTGTATATTCCCAATACAGCTCAATACAGCTGGTATATTTCTCAATACAGCTGAATTGTTCTTAATGCAGCTGTATATTTCCCAATGCAGCAGTATATATCCCAATACTGTAAGATCCAGGGCTTTAACATAAATATACTCATTTGTTATCAAAATGTTGACTCTATTCACTGTGCTATTTTGTTTGGCAGTAAAACCTTTACATAGTGCCTACTGAACCTACTGAGTCAGGTTTGGTTTCATCAACTTCTTTTTATGCTTCAAAAATCAAAGCTTCAACCCCCCCCCCCCCCCCCCCCCTCCCCCACCCAGCCCTAATTCTGAAAAGATTTTGGAGCCTAGATGAATTAGAGTGATAGTTGTTGAATAAGATTTGGAAGTTTTTATCAGAATGTTTGGTGAATTTTTAGGTCACTGAGTACTCCATTTAAAATCTATAAAATTGTTGTGTTGCCTTGTGGTGTTGCATTGTATTGTTGCCTTGTGGTCTTGTGATGTAGCCTTGTGTTGTGCTGTTGCCTTGTGGTGTTGCCTGGTGGTGTTGCATTGTATTGTTGCCTTGTGGTCTTGTGATGTAGCCTTGTGTTGTGCTGTTGCCTTGTGGTGTTGCCTGGTGGTGTTGCATTGTATTGTTACCTTGTGGTGTTGCCTGGTGGTGTTGCATTGTATTGTTGCCTTGTGGTCTTGTGATGTAGCCTTGTGTTGTGCTGTTGCCTTGTGGTGTTGCCTGGTGGTGTTGCCTGGTGCTGTTGCCTGGTGCTGTTGCCTGGTGGTGTTGCATTGTGCCGTTGTTGCCTGGTGGTGTTGCATTGTGCCGTTGTTGCCTGGTGGTGTTGCTTTATGATGTTAGAAATGGATGAATAGTTCCTCCACTTGTTTATAGTCTTTAGAAAGAGTTAATTGTTCTATAATTGGCTCAAACCACAAACAATTGCTGTCTCTTTTGAATAAATTCAATTTCATACTAGAGACAAATGTTCAAAGATTTCTAAAATTTAATGCAGATGTTAATTCGCATGATATTTTTGATGAAAACTTGTTTACAATGTCATACACGAGCACCTGGTGAAGGAAACAGACCAATAAAATTGCAACAATTCCTCTGACTGCGTGACTTGGTGTACTGCATCTATTGTATAGGTGTATACATTCCAAGGTCAAGGAACAACCAAGCTTTAGTCTTTTAAACATGTTCGCCTCTGTTCTGTTGGCTTCACGCTTCAAGGTTTTGCTAGTGAAGACAAGAATAAAGACAAAAGAGTGTTATTAAGACGTTTGGATTAGTAGTCACAACTGGAGTGAGCCCATGGCAGTGTTTGTGAATGTGTGTGGTGCACATGCTCCTAGGAAGTCACAGCTTGGGTGCCAGTGTTGAGTTCTACTGACCCTTTGATTTGACTGATAGTCATTTCATTCAGTGTCATGTTTGCATCTGTTTTTTTTTGTTTTTTTTAATTTTTATTTTTTTTAATCTATTTATTTTTAATCAAACAAGGCAGACACAATATTACAATTCAATATTTAATTTACTTATCAAGAAAGGCAATTTAAAGGATCCTATTGTAATATGTGCACTGTTCTCAACTGTGATGACATGATGACATGATCACATGATTTAAGCATGATCAGGTACAAGTCACTAGTGGAACGTTTTTATGATTTGTTTTGTTGGCCTGCGAACACGTCAGAGGACTATTGTAAGAATTCTCATGAATGTATTTAAGTATGTCATTCATCTTATTAACCAACCCTATCACTTTGCTTGGTGTACACTGTCACTCTGTCCATATATTCCTTATAAAGACCACCCGGACTGTCCAGCTGGTTACTGTGTTGTTTAGTGTTTGTTTTGTGGCAATGTTGTGATAATATTTGCACTAGTGGGACAAGTAGATGTTATTCAGGTGGTGTTTTCAACCATTGTTACATATGCATACGCACATGTCTATACGTACACATGTGTATATATGTACACGTGTGTATATATGCACACGTGCACATGTATATATATATAGTTTTATGTAACTCACACTCACTCATTCACCACTCACTCACTCACTCACTCACTCACTCACTCACTCACTCACTCACTCACTCACTCACTCACTCACTCACTCACTCACTCACTCACTCACTCACTCACTCACTCACTCACTCACTCACTCACTCACTCACTCACTCACTCACTCACTCACTCACTCACTCACTCACTCACTCACTCACTAGCTGCTCACCCACCCACCCACTCGCTCACCCACTCGCTCACCCACTCACTCACCCATTCATTCACTAGCCGCTGACCCACCCACCCACCCACCTATCTACTCATCCATCCATATGCTCTGTGCACTTCTCTTGCACATGTGGTAGGAGTGATAGCGGCCAGGAGGCTATGTTGCACATGCTCTATTCTTACATCATCATTGGCCATTTTGAAAACCATAACTGGCCGCATTGCTGACACATGAACGTATTGTCTGATAGAATATATTTCTGGTGCACATGGTCAGTTAGCCCTTGCCCTTATTTACTACCATATAAACACATCCAGGATGGACGATATGAAGTACTGACTCAGCATCTGTGTGTCTCCTTACTCTCAGTTTCTTCCTCATCTTTACAAATACACACACACACACACACACACACACACACACACACACACACACACACACGCACATACACACACAACACATTCACACACACACACACACCAGAGCATTTATATACACACGCACACCAGTGCATTTATATACACACACACATTCACACACGCACATTCACACACACACACCAACACATTCACACATGCACGCACATACACATCCACATATACACATCAACACGCACACACCAACACACATTCACATACACACCAATGCATTCACACACACACCAATGCATTCACACACACACCAATGCATTCACACACACCAGTGCATTCACACACACACACACACACACACACACACACACACACACACACAACACACACACACACACACACACACCAACACATTCACACTTATGCACATACTTATGCAGATTATACAGACAGGTGACATTATTTAAAAAAAAAACAAAAAACAACAGAAAGAACATCATCTGTCCATTTACATCACTTTAACACCCACCACCGAGTGCTATAGTGGAGACATGCAGTGTGTGCTGCACAGGGTACAGTGCTCACTGTGTGAGGGGTGTGCATGTTGATAGGGGTGAGTGTAGGGGAGGAGGTGGGGGAGTGTGTGCTGCACAGGGTATGTGTGAGGGGTGGGCATGTTGATAGGGGTGAGTGTAGGGGAGGGAGGGGGTGGGAAAGAGTGTGTGTATGGATTTGTGACATGTTATTACTAAAGTTTGTTTTTTTTATGTTGACTGATCAATCTCTTGTTTTCAAATTGTCACTTTATTCTTGAGTGTTTGTGGACCAATTTGTCTCTGAAGTTATAGACAAGTGTGATTGTTCTCTCTGATAGAGATGTACATCCACACTTCAACAGTGTGTTTATTTAGAATCTCCTCAAAGCTGATTTACTCATGTTTGCGTATGTACATGTTATGTACACGCACACACACATGTATTTCTGAATAATTATAATGCATGTATTGTGTCAGAGCAAATAAGAGTATTCAAGTTTGTGGTTTGGAATACAGCATGAGATGTAGTGTTTTGAATGCGGTTTGATGTTGATGTATTGCGTTGCATTGAGAGTGTTGTCATATCGTGAGTTGTCTTTAGAGCACAGGTGATCAACATTTGAGCTTAGCCTATCCTAGCTGTAATTTAAGTTGGGCAATCCATATCACAGAGTACAGTAATAGACTAAAATCCTGAGCGCAGAGATTTAGAACGGATTAAAATAGAATAGTGTTATAGTCAGTTCTTGTGATTAAAAAATGTAGGCTTTTTTCAGCAAAATTATTTCCAAACCATTTCCTTTCTTCCCCCCCCCCCCCCCTCTCTCTCTTCCCTTCATGATCATGACCATGTAATCCTTGGCTGGCAACATTAGATATGTTACTTGTACATTAGTGATTTAAATTGATGTGTCATTTATTTTTATGAGTTTGTTGCATGTATAAATTTTGTTACTTGTAGGAAGTATCATGCATGCATGCACACACAAGTACATGTGTATTTGTAATTAGATATGTGATCATCGAATACATTGTTACGTGTTACATTGCATGTCCATTGGAGGAAAGCTAACCTATTTAAAGCAGGCAGAGCATATGTAGGAGAACTGAAAAGTAGAGTAACTAAAATAATCTGATTCTTGTGCTTTGTTATGCGAAGTTTTGTGTGTGAAGAAGCTTCAATTACATTTGATATACATTCTCATCAGTACACAGCTACATGGCTTATTGTATATATGGTGGCAAAAGTTACTAGGTATTCGCATGGGCCAGATTAGATTAGGTGGTTTCAAGATCCTGAGACTGCCTCAGGAAAACCTGGCAACAGTGACCGACCTGACATCATCCCCATTTTGATCGTCTGACACAGAAAGACAAGGAGGAGACTTCTTCATATCATGGAGAAAGGGGTACCAGCACCTACCATTGTTGAAAAATTCCCAACCATGTAAAAAATATATATACTGGCCTTATAGATAATGGACTAGCTGCCTTCAAAGATCCTCATCCTACTTAGGAGGGCTGCAGACCTCGGAGGTGAAACTCTTCAGTGTCAGTTCTCTATGGTTTATGGCATCAGTGGCTCAATAGCAGGGACCAAACTCAGTAATCGACAAGTGTCGATAGTGATCATTTCCCAGAATACAGGAAAAGTAGATGGATTCTGTTTGACAATAATGAATTTGTAACTTGTTGGTTAGGGATTTGTGCGGACTTTTCTTTGTAGATTTTGTGACTTAGGCAGTAGGTGGCATGTACCATGTGCACATACAGAGATCACATGTAATCATTGTAATTAAAAGATTGACTGTTAAATATGCTCTTTGTTATATTGTTATCTCCATTTGAGGGAAGGGCTAGGCTATTATAAGGAGAATTGTATCTGGAGAAACTAGAGCAACCTGTGTTGTGGAGTTTGCTTACGTAGTTCTGTTGAAGCTTTAATAGCATTTAATCTTAGATACTCTTAGGAATAGGTGGTTGATAGTGTGGTAGAAGAATTTTGGTCAGGTTTTTGCACAGGCCAGCTGCTGTGCGAGTGCCTAACAACCTACATGCTGCATGCTTAGTTAATGGGCCACAGTGGAAGCGTGTGTTAGTATAAATGATTGTTGGATAGGCTAACACTTCCTTTTTATAAGTAGTGTTCTGGTTGAGTGCACAAGAAGTAAAGGTTGGAAAATATGTTTAAATGTAGAAAAACGATTATTATTATTATTATTATTGTTGTGTTTTATTGTTTTTGTGTGTGTGTGTGTGTGTGTGTGTGTGTGTGTGTGTGTGTGTGTGTGTGTGTTCCACTTACATCAGTTGACTTCCCAGCCATCCTCAGAGTCTGAACTCCCACAGTTGCCTGGAGAGCTCATGAACATGAAAGGTGAACTGCAATTGTACAATAAGGAAAATAAAAAAAAAAAAATATATATATATATATATATATATATATATATATATACACATATATAATTCTAATTAATGTACATGATTTTCACTCGTGCACTCGTCAGTGAGATTTACTTGAGATTATTGCTCCATTGATACTTACCTCTTGGATGTGTATATCTGCATATCAACTGCAGTGCTAACAATTGACTATCAGGGCATGCCGAAGGTGTCTCACTTATTGAAGGCCTAATTGTCTTCCTAAAACCATTCCACTGTTGCATTATATATAGATACAGCCACAGATCATGAAGGTGTAAGCCACACCCACTCCACCATGCCAGTTACTACTACAGATTGTATTTTTTTTTCTTAGCCTTCTTGGCCCATGCAGTTGTGCAGTGGCACATGTAGAATATGCAATACTAGTGTGAGTATAAGTAGGAACATAGGTATGTCACAGTGGAGATTAAGGTGATGTTTGCAATGCGATTTTAATGCCATACCCATTCAGAGAAAAATTTCTGTTGTCAAAATATTAGGGCCTCAAAACGTTCTATGCATATTCTACACAAATTTACACGTCACACAATGTCCACAATGGCGATGACACTGAACCATTCTGGAAATAGTTTAGTAGCTGTGTCATGGGCAACATTCCACTAGTTCCTCTTTTCTTTGTTCTTTTCTTTCCCCTTTTCTCCTGAGCTTGCAGTTTTTATAGTTCCTTCATGACAATAACACGAAAAGAAATGAAAATAACTCCAACAATACAATTTTAAAAACTTCTATAGTAAAATCTGCATTCATTGATGCACACACAAAATCAATATATAAATATGGTAAAGGTCATCATTTTAAAAAGTCTAATGTGTTACTGTGATCTTGTCGACTTCTCATATAATCAGCAGTGGGATTGAGCATACCTTGCAGCTGCTTCAGATTGATCATACCCTGTGGTTACAACTAAATCTTACCATATGAAAATCCTGTGATTACAACTCACTTTTGGGTTTCCATGGAGTAACCAATTTGTTAAATATTCATTCTTGACAAAAAGTTGTCATTGTCTTTCCCCCACGCACTCCCTCCATCACCATTTCAATTGTTACTAGACCCGTGTGCCACAAGTAAAAACAGTACCCATGGCCATACCCACATTATAATAATGTTCTTCAGGTCATGTGGAACCACATGCCAAATTTATTTGAACTCGATCATTAGTTAGATTCTTCATGCCACCAAACCACATCCATTGATAGAAACACAGCCACCCGATCTGAACGGAACTTATCAAGGTCATGTAGTGATGTGCCCTACACAATCATTGAACGTTTCATGAAGATCCCTCTATCGGTTTGGAAGGAGTTAGAGTTCGCACATATAGACAGACAGACAGACAGACAGACAGACAGACAGACAGACAGACAGACAGACAGACAGACAGACAAATTATGAATTATTATCGTAAGATGCAGACACTTTTAGCGTAAGTGGATATAACAATATATGCTATAGAAGTTCCACCAAAGCGTCCTGGAACACACTCATCTATGCACAAGTACATATGGACAATGTATAGTTCTCAGGATAAAATGCTAATTTATAGTGTGATTTCTCTTGTTTTTCAATGTTGTATCCGTCAGGTCAGGATGTGACCTACTTGGATCCCTTCCTTGGCCCCAAAGTGGGCACCCTTTACATTACTGACTACAAGATGTATTTCAAGGTCAGTTAATACTCTCACATGATGCACAAGTTGGTCCTATTTTAAAATGTTTTCACTGACCCTAGCCCTGTCCTAATCTGTGTCCACCTTAATCTATTTTCAATATACCTCAACCTGACTCAATCCAGTATGGTGTTGATCTAGTGTGTGTCTCTATAGAGCTTCTGTCAACTTACTAATACGTGCCACACATCAGTACTCATATAGCACCATCATTTGACATGCATATGACATAAATGTGAAATTATAATTTATTGCCCATATATATATGTACTAATATATTTTTGTGCGTGTTACTTGCATTGTGTGTGCTATATATACATGTTACATGCACATAGCAGAATTACATCCATGTGACCTTGTGGTATAGGCACCGGCCAAGGATCCATCTGAAGAACCTTTTGTCCTGAATGTTCCCTTGGGGTGCATCAGTCATGTGGAGAAGATGGGCCGGTCTCGCAACAAGGGGGAGCACTCCTATGGCCTGGAGATCTTCTGCAAGGTAGGGAGTGAGGGAGTGTGCATGTATCTAGTGTGGGGTGGGTAGGAGGGTTGCTGAAGAGCTACTGGTTTCTTCTGTGATCAACAAAATTAAAAAAAAACAAGGCAATATTGTTGATCATGACTCAGGTTTAACCATCACTACACTCACTTGATCAGGTCAGGTCAATTCTATTAAGTACTTGGTCATTGTGATAGGAAAAAATTTCAATGAAATAAAAATCTTAAAAATTTAGGAAAATCAAATCACCAAAAAAAGGCAAATGTGTACTGCTTTTCTGGCTCATCAGGGAGCAGGAGTTCAGGCAAGTTCTCCCTCCACCTTTATCACAAACTAAAGAATAAACAAGCAAATCCCAGAAAGCACTAAAGCAGGCCAAGAAATTCCATAGCCACACCTATTCCTACCATCACTACAAACTAGACAGCCAATTTTGAAGGCTCAGAAATAACTGATGGATTGAGGTCATAAAACATAGCATTTTCAAGGGTAGGAAACCTTAGCAATCACTCTAAAGCAGAGAGAGAACTGGTTACACAAGAGTTTCTTGCAGTGGAAGATTTAGAAAATATTTATATATATAGTTCTACACTAAACTTTCGAAAACTTCAATATTCAGCTGAATATATCAAGCTAGATGCTTGCTCATCCCAAAATCCCTGAAAATTTTTCAAAGCTACCTCAACTGCTATTTGTGGATCCACCACTGTAATTATTCCACAGTAATTAGTCAACCTAACTATTTTTAGATAATTATTCCAAGGTAATATTTCCACGGTAATTATTCTAAGCTAGTGAAATAGTTGTCTTCATAGTTCCTCCATTACTCTTGTTGGTGGTAAGTCACAAAACTTTTTTTTTCTTCTTTCTATTCACCATTTTAAAAACAGGTACGGATGGATTGATGGATGAATGAACAGATGTAGAAATGCAGGTGTAAAAATAATGATCAGATATTTTAAACCTGAGTCAAAAGGCTTCACGGAATGACACTTAATGCAGTGCAATACAAATTCCTACGTTTATAGGTGAATTTGTAATTGTGGGTATGGTTGCTTGATGTGAACTGTTATTGACCCACACCACATTATTTACTTATATTAATTCACAAGAGGGATATAATTTATAGCAAAACAAACAAACAAATGAACTACCAAACAGAAGTGTAAACTGTTCTGGTCTACCCATGTAGATCATATGTTTGAATATCCTTTACCTATTATAATGCAGCTGGTTTACTGAATCCTTGCAGTACAGTGACTGCTTCTGATTCTAATTGGTAAAGGGTCATCCGATTGTATATGAGTTTAGTCTCATTTCCATCATTTTTAAAAATTTTTATTATAGGCCCATAAATCTTATGGCGGTGGGGCGGGCAGGGGTGGGTTCGTGTGTGCAGGCAATCTGGCAGGCATGCATGCTTGTGCAATTTACTATGCCAGGTTGTTAATCTGTTGTGCTAAGTTCAGTAGATTTATCATGGCTGCTGTGACCCAACATATAGCAGACTCTCGATTGCCAGATATCAAGGATATCCAGACCAATTAAGGGTTTTCCCCCCTTTCTTTTTAGGTTGAGAAGGCCATGAAAACTCTCCTGAATTTTAATAGCCCAACTTTGTATTAGCAACAAAAAAAATTGTCTACCATTTAATAGGATGTTTACTAGACTTCCAGAAGACTCCCTTGAATTGAAAAGGGCTGCAGTCTTGCTTGTTCTCGGAAAGGTGTGGGTCTGTTCGAAAGAAAATCAATCAATGGCAGTCAGCTAGGGGTCTTTGGAATAGACCTCAAGAGAGTTCTTAACTTTGCTAGGCAGACAATGACCAAATGGTTCTATCAACTATGATCTAATTACATGCCATGGTCGTTTTTCTCTGTAAACTGTCTACATGTACATTTCAAGATGTATATTGACATGATAAAGTCACCTGACCTACCCACAAAGGTGTATATTGGCATGATAGTCACCTGACCTACTCACAAAGTGTTCATATTTGAACCCTCAGTACATGAATTATCATGGTACAGATTTGTAAGAAATCATGATGCATTTTTCACACTAGCTTTAATTATGACAAATTAGCAAAAAACCCGCCCTTGGGGCGGTTTTTCAGTCATACAAACATGTTCAGTTTGCCTAATGTTTCATGTGGGGTGGGAGGAAGGGGGGTTTGTGGGCCATTTCTAATGTACATCTTATGAATGCATTTCTAGTAATTAGTGTCCTTTTGAATTCACCTGGGTTATAATTCCTTGCTGTTATTCTAAAGAAGGGGGGGGGGGGGTATGTGAGGCATTGCCCCATTTCTGAAAGAAATATTATGATGGACCTCTAGTATTTAGTGTGTGGTTTGCAAGAACAACTTCCTCTAGAAATGTCCTTCGGAATGGGACCAGATTAAAACTTCACATTACTGGTGGTTACTCATGAATAGGAAAGTTTATCTAATGGACCTATGCCCTTACCCTTGCCCTAGTTAAAATTTCAACCAGCTTAGGTTTTAATCCAGTGTATTTTGGTCTGCTCTCTAAATTTGGTCTGGATTGGTTGAGAACTGTGTGAGGAATTGAGGGCCAAACAAACAAACAAACAAACAAACAAACAAACAAACAAACAGAATAATCTCCATTATAATATAGATGTGCTAGAAGAAATCAAGCTGTGCTAGAGAAAGATCAAGTAATGATTTTGATTTTTAAAGCAAATATCTTGTAGATACTTGCTATATATTCCTTCCCATTTGATATGCAGTATTGAAAATATGACATACAGAAATAATTGTTCCAATACAAGAGATGCATTAGTAACTATTTTGAGGGGGGGAGGGGGTACTTCTAAGGAGAATAGACTTATAGAATATTGTGAATGATTGTGGGCCCCGCCCCCCCTCCACAGGATATCCGCACCCTCCGGTTCGCTCACAAGCAGGAGACACACAGTCGCAGAGGCATGTACGACAGACTGCAGATTGTGGCCTTTCCTGGGAGCTACTGGAAGAATGTGTTTGCCTTCTCCTTCAAGGGGGAATACATGGAGAATGGCTGGGAGGTGTACAATGTGGAGAGGGAGCTGGCCAGATTGGTGAGTGTGGAATTGTCTGTGTGATGAGGGTGTGGTCAGTTTGAGGGTGTGGTCAGGGAGAAGATGTGTATGAGTGTGACAGGTAGTGTATGCTAGGAGAGGTGATGTACATACTTGTAAGGAAGAGTGTGTGGAGAATAGAGAGAGGAGGTATGTGTCTGCCGGTTGAGAAAAGAGTGAAAGAAAGTGAGACTGCACTGATGGATGGAGGGTAGGATTCGTATGTGCTGTGTTTTTTTTCCTTCCCTGTATGGGTCCTTCAGATCTAAGTGACCATATCTAGTTTCTTGTGCAATCGTTTCTGGTCTCACACGTACATTCATCATGTAACTATGTATGTTGGTACATTTATTGTAACTATGTGTGTATTAGCTGAGGCTAGACAGAACTTCTTTAGTGCCCTGCACTATCAGGAAATGTTCATTAACTGGATAGATTTTAATTTATTATTTTCTTTCATTGATAGCATATCAAGTTAGAGAAGCATGACTTTATTAGGACACTTGAAAAACACTCCTGAGGCATTTACGCCCACATGATGGACCATGGTGGATACCTGGGAGGTATCTTCCTTTAAAATATGTTTAGTGTCTAGACTGATTTTATTGTTTGTCGTCCATCAATTCATAAATACGGTTTTGTGATTAAATTTAAAAAAATTAGATTAAAAAAACAACGAAGCTGATTACATATGCGTGTATGTAATAGTCCATCAACTCACAAATACGGCTTTGTGATTAAATTAAAATAAATGGATTTTTTAAAATGACAAGGTTAACTTACTGATATTTGTACGCATTCCTGTAAATATGGCTTTGTGATTAAATTTTTTTTTAAAAGATTAAAAAAAAACACAACAAAGCTAACTTGTTGATATGTACGATTCCTGTAATTTTTAAATATAATTATTCTGTCTCAAAGTGTACATGTGTTCTGCTGCACTGGTATGGTAAAGGTATATTTCTAGCCTATGCCTTGTTGCCAGACCGAGGATTTCTCTCTGAGTTGCCCCCATGCTGAACTGGTGGAACTGGATAGTATACTATCCTGTACATTCATAGCCCATGTTTGTATTCCTTGAACCAGTTAGTTCTAATGACTTGATTCTTCTTTAATGTGTGCATATTTACCACTGAACTTGAGTCATCTCACTCTCTCACCTTCCTTCAATGTCCCACCCCCACCACCACCCACACCACCCCCACCACCACCCACACCACCCCCACCACCACCCACACCACCCCCACCACCACCCACACCACCCCCACCACCACCCACACCACCCCCACCACCACCCACACCACCCCCACCACCACCCACACCACCACCACCTCCATCACCAACCCCACCTCCATCAACACCTCCACTACCACCTCCACCTCCACCACCTCCACCACCTCCACCCCCACCACATAGCCCGATATATCATGGGTGATATTCCAATTGCAAAATGCAGTGCACCAATTGTGTTTTACTCATCAAAAAGCTTATAATTTCTCTGTAAGAAGGGGAATCATTGTAGATGAGTGTACAAAGAAGATGGGAAGGTTAGGGAAGTGTGTGTATGTGGATGGGGCTTGCGTGTGTGCGTGTAAAAGAGAAGGAAATGACATTAGCAGTATAAGAAGGATATGGTGCTTGATAGTGATTAAAGGTTAAAGAAAGAAGGCATGGATGTTATAACAGATCAGTTGAGCATAATGACTTTACTAATCAAAGGCAGTGAATGTGCATAGTTACATGCACCACCACAATGTTCACTTTCCTCCCTTCTCTGCCTCTTCATTGCTGTATGGTGACAGTTTACTGCATGCATTCACCCTTTAGGGCGTTGGAACAGAAAATGTTCCTTGGAGGGTGACAAAGGTCAACCAGGACTTCAGCCTGTGTGAGACTTATCCTGCCATCTTGGGCGTCCCCATGGCAGTCACAGACGAAGATCTTCGGTTGGTGGCCCAGTTCAGGAGCAAGGGAAGAATTCCAGTGAGTGTAGTTATCTGGGAGCAGTCAGGAGTGGGCAATTCAGAGCCTCCAAGAATCAATGCTAGGTTGTAGGAAAGTTTAATAGTATATTCATTGCATTACCTAATAGAGAATTATAGATTATTTTTACATTAGATATATGTGTGTATTTATAATACTAAATAGAGAAATTATGAACAACCTGCACACACATATATATATATGTATGTGTGTATATATATATATATATATATATATATATATATATATATATATATATATATATATATATATATATATACATGTGATCATAGTTGTAGTTGCATCTGGTAATGTGCAGTCCTTGGACCTGAGGGAACCTCCTAAAGTCCATTAACTTAATTACAAGGAATGTTTTGGAACATGAAACTAATTAGAATCCTTTTGTGTGAGATAGGTTAATGAAATGTCCTAACAGAAGGAACATTAATTCAATATAAAGTGGTTTTTAAAAGTCAATTTTGTGGTATTGTGTAAATGTGCCCCACCCCCTCCCTCTTACATTTTTTGGGTGGGAGGATTAATACTGCTACTGCTACTGCTACTGCTTTTAAAAACCACTTTATTTGTGGCACAGACTCGAGTCAAAGTTCCTTCCTGCTTCTTCAGATGTTCATATTTCATTACATGTGCATGTAAATGTTAATCTAATAAGTCTCCAAATACCCCATGATTTATGCGACCAAGTAAGTGCATTTTCAAGGTCAAAGTGATTGCATTATAGCCAGTTAATTGCCCATTGCTAATAATATATAATTTCATTACTTTTCTTTTGGAATGTTTAGTATGTGGTATTGCAATTTGGTGTTGTAATGCTCCATAGCTCTGCATATACAGCCTCACTGTGTATCTATATATGCACTTTTTATATCTGTGCTGGGAACAATCGTACCCACTTCGCGTCTATTCCCCAAAGTATTTTTCGTGTGAAAAGTTGAAGCTTCTCACAGTGCATATGACGTAGCTTTTTCCTACTGAACATAGCCACTCTGGGCCAAGTTTCAAATGCTATAGAATACTGTAGCACTGGTAACAGTTACTGGAGTACGCTATTCCATGTGCTGGATTAATTTCAATAATGTCGACTTCTGATGGGATTCAATGTTACATACTCACCAATGCATACTGCTGTGTGAAGTTGAGCTTGTGAGATCCAATACTGTATCCAATACCTTCTGTTTCTCACATTGTGGGTGTGTGTTTGTGTGCATTTGGAGATGTTGAAATTGAAGTTGCCAGTTTGAGCACATAAACCATCCACCCACCTAATTCCACCCACCTGACTCCACCCACCTAACTCCACCCACCTAATTCCACCCACCTGACTCCACCCACCTAACTCCACCCACCTAATTCCAAGTACTACATACCCAGTAAAGCAAGGAGTGAGTGACCTCCATGAACCATGATGCTTTAATAGTATGGGTGCAAATCCACCACATTGATTAGCTAGATCTGATTCCTACACAAAGCAAAGAAATAGTGTGAACACATTATGTCTAGACTGTATTTCAAGAATCTCTTTATATCCCTAGCCTTGCCCTAGCCCTAGCCTTCATACATAGTTTAAAACTTTTTTTTTTCATTTAAAATTTTCATTTGTATTTTTTTAATCTTTATTCACTTTGAGAGTTTATATCTTGACCTTTACTTTAACTTGTTTATGCATACATGTTTACTTTAGAACAATCATTTTTTTTATGTTTACTTTTGAACTTTTAGTTTTAAATTCAGATCTTAAAAAATACATTTTTACATCTTTACCTTTATTTTAACTCTTTCTCTTTCATTTCTGTACTTTTACTATCACACTTTACTTCTTTTTTTTTTTACAATCTACTTTTGCATTTTTAAAACCTCCGTCTTTTATATTTTACTTTTACTATTGCATTCAGAAATTTCATTTAGAACTTTGGTTCATTTTATTTTCAAATTTTATGAATATATATATATTTTACTTTCAAATTTTCATTTTAAAATTTTCTTTACCTGTTCATTTAGTTTTACGGAGTTACACTTTAAATTTTACACTTTTAATTTTATTTTTACACAATTATTTCTACACGTTTTTTGTTTTTCATTTAAACTCACTCTCTCTTTACTTTACCTTTAATCTTTGGCTTGTACATTTTATCTTTTACTCCTTTACCATTCCATTATTTAAATACTGAATTAACTTTGCTCTACTTTTACAGAAACACTTTTACTTATGCATATTTAATTTTACTTTTACACTTATATTTCTGCACATTTTCTTCATTTTGTAAAGTTTCCTACATCGGGATGGTTTTTAGACCAAACCATTTGGGCCACCTAAATATTGTTCTGCTTACCTTCGCTAAAATTAGTTTATCTTCAAGTATGTGTCAAGTGCTATACCTCTTCTTGTGAATGTGTGAGGTTAAAGCTGCCAAATGTGCTACCTAGGATCTCCTCAGACCTGGAGACCTAAAACGTGGCATGCACTCACATTATGACTCAAGGAGCGACATGGGTAGTATTTTACCTGGCAACACCTGTAGTTAAATGATTTTTTTTTAAATGGTGCGCTGTAATTTTAAGCTTTGGATACATTCCTTCTCTGGCTATGTAAGTTATTATTTCAATTTCTCATAGTTTTGTTTTTCATCTGTGTTGATAGAGATATGTGCAGGGAGTAATGATCGTATTGTGAAGTTGACCACTTCTGCTGATTGTTATGAACTTTCAGAGTAGAATGTTTTTATTCAAGCTTAATCCGATTAAACTTGATGCTAACATGTAACCAGTGAATTAAAGCACTAAACTGGAGTGTGGACTTATGGTCAAGTAATTTACTTTCACTTATTTTTCCAACCTCACCAATGAAATCTTAATTTAGTTTGGTTTGTAGTTTTCTAACTCGGTGCAGAATGGGTCCTTTCTTCTAACCATTTCACCAACATAATTGTTTGATGATTACCCAGCCACACAGCATACCTGTAATGAGTGTGTACAAATTAGAACAAGCTGGTGGATTAGTGAAGTTGTAAGTGATCCTCACATGTAATACATGTTGTTGATCCCTGCATGAAACACTGGATCCAATGTTGTTTGATGACCCTATTAAGCCTGGCAGTTACGTCATACATGACAGCCCTGGGATGTTGTCCCCCCCCCCCCCCCAAACTCATCCCAAATTAATTTTAATGTATTTTAATTATATTTTAACACAAATTCACCATATATATATATTAAAATTAGTTAATTTGGCTATTTTTTTCAATCAAAATATCAAAAATGTTGTCAAAGTTAATCTCTTTTATGTCTGGACCTTCATAGCGATTCTCATGAGATGTGCACATTTTTCATTTGACAATCAATTTCTGATCCTTCTCTTCATCATTTTCATTTAGAAAACAATTTCTCTCTCCATGGTTGCTGTTCAAACTGCTGGAACTGCCAGTAAGGTCTGGACCAGAATATAAGCAATAGAAAAAAAATTCCACTGGAAGCATTTGATTACACATGGTTTCAAATAACTCATAAAAAAAGGAGATTTTTTTTAAGACTTTTGTAGATATTAATGCACCATTTTCTTTTTGTAAAGCCCTGTGGAACTCTGTCCACTCTGAAATGAGTTGATTAGCTTCAGGAATAACTGCAGCTCTAGGGAACGACCCATCCTCTCCTAAACTGTCACTCACAAATGTAGTTTTCAATCAGCAGCATGCTCTTTTGTTGTGCTTATGGTTAGCTCAGTCACTTTATTGACTAAGGTTTAAAATACCTGATCATTATTTTTTACAGATTGTATTTCTATCTCCGTCTGCCCATCCATCCATCCATCTGTCTGTATGTTCATGATGCAGCCACAAATCCATGCCAATGGATGAAAACTGGTTCCTCCAATCATGGTCTCACTTACCTCAGAAACTGTTATTTTCTCCCCTTCCTCCCCACCCCCCTTTTTTTATGGCACAGTATTTCCTCGTTTGGTATGCAAAACCAAGGTCCCTATTCCCTGTTCCTTTGTATTCTGTACATCATTTATTCTCAACTAACCACTGACTATGATTGTGCCACTAACGCACAGAAAACCTGGAAACATGTATTTAAGTAACCAAATACCAAATTGATTTACTTTTTATTTTTATTCTTTAATTCCATTCCTTTGAAAATAAACTCTATTACACCCTCAAAACTGTGCAGTACAGGGTGGGGTGTTGTTTATCAGGGAACTCTGCACTCAATTATTGTCAGCCAGGAGAATGCAACTTCCCTTTAGGCTTTTCAATACAGCTGTTCCAAATCCTAGTCAACCTGATATGGCCTTTTTTCACTTCTGCCAACTATTAATATTTAAAATAACCACACTACTGTTCAATGAGCTAGATTTTAATTCTTTCAATACCCCTCTTGACTCTGTAGCTTCAAAATTTAACATATATATAGTGGGCAGGCATAAACACATTAATAGCTATTTATAAGTAGATTTACGTATTTAATTTTTTAATTCCATCCCTTTCAAAAAGAATTATCTTCCACCATATTTTCCTACAGATTTTTCTTTCTCCCTATCCCCCCCCCCCCCCCCACCCCTTCTTTATTCAATGCAGCAGCTTGAATTAGTCTGTCTGAAAGTTCAATTTGGTCACTTTAAAATTGAAGGGGTGTGTGGTTGAGATTGCATACAGAGTAAGAGCTATTTATAATCTACATACTTATTTCAAATTTTTAATTCCATTCCCTTCAAAATGAATTATCTTGCACCCTCAATTTTTTATTTTGAAAAGAGTTGCTGTTTATCAGGGAATTTTTTTTGTAGTTAATTTTTGCTGGATGTGCACTGAACTGTGGGGAGAATGCAACTTCCCTCAGGGTTTTCAATACAGCTGCTCCCATTAATCAGCCGTGAATGGTCTTTTTTGGTCACTTTTGTCTACTAAGACCTGAATAAATCTTTTCCTAATATAAAAACTTCATGAGTTGGTGCATTGTTTGATTTCCATTCTTTTGATACCACACTTGACTGTGTAGCTTCAAAAATGAAGGAATGTATAGTGGACACACATACACACATGGATTAAGACCTATTTATAAGTAGATTGTAGGGCATCAATGTTCATAGCACTACAGTATTCATTGTTTGATGGATAGTGAACACAATAAAGAAAGATGGAATGTAATATGTGCAAGAGTATTGTAACAAATATGAGTACTTATTTAAAACACTTTAAGACCATTAATTAGTTTGGTTGAAGAAGAATAAGAAATCGAGATGTAGTGACTACTGTTCCTGGTCTTGCTGGTAGGTGTTTGCTTGCAGCATGTAGCTGGAGTTGCCAGACAACATAGTTCTCTCTCCTACTCCTCCTCGCTCCTCTCCATCTCCTGTTCCGCCACGCCTCCTCGAGCTTGGGGCGCAGTAGGTGGTCCAGCACTTGAGGTTTATGTATGGATTGTGATCTTCACTCTCTCGACTGTAGATTCTGATTTCCCGTCCTCTTAGGAGCTCGTTTTCTACAGATACATGCAATATTAGTCCAAAATTCCCTTCCCCAGTGGACCATTTCTGTGCCATGGTCGTGACGTCAAACTTGATGTAACCAGTCGCTTCTTCTGGGTAAATAGTGTGGTAATCATCAGCGTCTGTTCTTGCATCAGTATCATTGAACTCCAAATATGATCTCTTCCAATTTGTATGCTCGAGTCTCTGAAGTAGTGTGGCTTCAGTTTCTGTCCAGTTTTTCAAGACCTGACGAACTTCAATTTTCCTTGGAACAAAAGGAGCGTATGCATTGCTTTGCCACATCTCTTTGTGTGCCTCAAAGTAGTAGACAAACATTTCTGCCTTTTCAACATACTTGCAAGATTCTGGAATATCTTGAAACTTCAGGAGAGCTCTTTTGAGGGGAAATCTTGGTTTCTTGCCTACTGATAAAAAGTTAAGGTCGTTCCTATTCTTTAGGCTTTCGAGGGTAACATCAGCAGTTGTCTGCAGTCTATGTGTCTCCGTATTTGTGGTGGTCATAGAAACTGGCCACAGCAGAAGCTGCAGTAGCATGCAAAGCTGCAGAACTGAGCATGTGCAGAACACCATGGTGCACGACAATTAGACTTAAAGATTATGGCATATTTGAGTTGTTGGTTACTTTTATAATTGTTGGCGAAGACAGTTGACATGCTCAGTGTGTGCTATGGTTCTTGTACTCCGATGTAGGAAAGAATGTTTGGATGGCATCCCCAAATTTAATTTCGTGGTGATGCCATTCAAAGGAACTTCCATTTGTCGAACTCTGTCCATAACTTTGTTATTCCTTTTATTTTTATGGAAATATTAATACTTCTTATCACCATGGCGACATCAAGAGATGCAGTTGGCAAGCATGGTGGGTGCTGCATGTAATATACCTCAGGTATGTGGGGGCATTCCTTCTTATGCAAACTGTCTAGTGACATAGATTCTGTGAGCCTAATTCTGATGTTATCTTAGAGCTGAATTTTTTTCATGCCCATTGTTATTGATCTGCTTTACTATCACACCAATATCCATTTACAGGTGTGGGACAATTAGGATAAGGGTGTGCGGTCAATGGTGGACATGGCCATTTATTAGTGCTGCCATTTAGGGCACTTGACATGCACACCATCAATCCACAAGATGTCACATCTTTCCAATTAGCTCCTTGGTTGATAGAGGGGGGGGGGGGGACTTTTCCTATTTTTTCTATCTCCATTTAAATATTTTATAGCTAAAATATTAAACTCTTTTGAACTTCAGTATTGAGAAAAATGGCGCATTCAAAAAGTTACAAGAGTGACACTGAATATCCTTGACTTCAGGATATAAAATGTTCTGTTAGTTTTGCTATAATTCATGGAAAATTACAATAACTTTTCTCTTATTTTCTTCGTTTGAGTATACATTGAGGAATGACACAAATCTCTCCTTCTCTTTGTGTGCTGAACTTGATGAGGATACAGCACCACCTCCTAACTGTGAATCTGTAGATCTTGAGGAGATTATGGATCATGAGAAGAATAATTGTCCTCTCTCTCTCTCTATATATATGACCATGCATCGTGCTAGTAACATTCATCATACATGCAGTTTATCAGCATCATGACGTGGATCAGCATCCAGTGTGTTGTACTGGAGAATCCCTAAAGGGGATTTTGAGAGAAAACAGCTTTCAGAAGTCTAAATTCTTTCTCATGCTTCTTGAAGTGAAACCTGAAAACATGTAGACCACACTCAACTTAATATGCAAATGATATTTTAATTGAGTGCACTTGTTCAACTAGAATATGTTTGTACAATGCTATCGGCACTAATCATTCCTCACAAGAGAATGCTATCTTTAGTTTGTATATACCTACTAGTACATCGTAGTTTGTTCACAGGGCAACTTATCTGGCTGGACCATAATTTCATATTAAAAAATATATATTTCTGACTACATATCTGATTTGGTAACTACTACTGAGGTCAATGTTGACCATAAAACTTAATTTTGTTGTGAATGTGCATATCTTCATTGGTCATTTACCCCTGGTCATTTTCATACTAAAATACAGCTTGTTACAAGAGCTTTCTAATGATGTCTGATAGGAAGTTACAGTAAGTAGAGATGCTTGGTCAGTTATGACAGTGGTAACAGGAAAAATTTCCTATTGAAAGACGTGCACCTTCAATGGATGTAGTCACGTGAATATTAAGGCTGGTGGAGTGTGAATGGTTTAACCATTAGCATAAAATGGAGTTGATTTAGAATGTTTACCATATAATGGTACACACAAGTGGTATGTACATATGATTACAATGGCGCTAGTACTAGAAGTGAAATTTATCTTTGTATCTTCATATTGGGCATAGAGCAAAGAGAGAGCTACAAAATGATATTCAGTTAAGCATGCATACATATTTATGGGAGGAGAAGCTTGCCTTCAAAAAATGTGTTCTAAGCAATTTCTCTTAAATTGGACTACTGTTATATATATGTATTATCTATTTTTAAAGTCTCAAAAAATTGCTGACTCACCCCATGTGCTGTATTTCAATTTTTCTTCAATATATGCTCAATTAGAACACGTATTTTGCATGCAATGATTAACATTCTAGTACTTGTAGCAGCTCTTAAGGATGAGTGGGGAGAGAATTAACATCCATTAGAAGCTCCTGGAATTGCACATTCCTCCTAGATGAATGTATGTAGCAGCTTGGATAAATTCCATCATAATTAGAGACCCATGCGTCCAAATGGTTTCAAATTTGGAAGGACAGCTGGTACAGATGACTATAAAGGATATAAGTGCAACAAATAGCAAAAGAAAATTGTCAAAAATATTAAAATTATAGGCACTACTGACCACAAAAAATTAATTCCTGTACAGACAGCTTCTGAAAAAAAGATACTGGTCTCCACCAAATCCCACACCGAAGTGAAGGCAATAAAGAAAATAATTGCAAAAAACTGTATTGGTGGAAATCATTTTCATAACATTTATATATGGGGGGAAGAAGAGAAGGAACAGGTGTTATTGTTGCTGTTATTGCTGCTGTTGATGGTAAGTGTTTGCTGGCAGCATATAGCTAGAGTTTCCTGAGGTCATATTCATATGACCTCTGATTTGTTGTTCTGCTCCCTCTCTTCCTCCATCTCCTGTTCCGCCACGCCTCCTCGAGCTTGGGGCGCAGTAGGTGGTCCAGCATTTGAGGTTTATGTATGGATTGTGATCTTCACTCTCTCGACTGTAGATTCTTATTTCTCGTCCTCTTTGGAACTCGTTTTCTACAGATACGTGCAATATCAGTCCAAAATTCTCTTCCCCAGTGGACCATTTCTGTGCCATAGTCGTGACGTCAAACTTGATGTAACCAGTCGCTTCTTCTGGGTAAATAGTGTGGTAATCATCAGCGTCTTTTCTTGCATCGGTATTATTGAACTCTAAATATGGTGTCTTCCAATTTGTAGATTCGAGTCTTGTGAACAGTGTGGCTTTGGTTTCTATCCAATTTTTCAAGACCTGACGAACTTCAATTTTCCTTGGAGCGAAAGGAGCATATGCATTGCTTTGCCACATCTCTTTGTGTGCCTCAAAGTAGTAGACAAACATCTCTGCTTTTTCAACATACTTGCAAGATTCTGGAATATCTTGAAACTTCAGGAGAGCTCTTTTGAGGGGAAATCTTGGTTTCTTGCCTACTGATAAAAAGTTAAGGTCGTTCCTATTCTTTAAGCTTTCAAGGGTAACATCAGCAGTTGTCTGCAGTCTATGTGTTTCCACAGTTGTGGTGGTCTCAAAAACTTGCAAGAGTAACAGCTGCAGTAGCATGCAAAGCTGCAGAACTGAGCATGTGCTGAACACCATTGCTTTTTTGTATAAGCCTAATAGTTGTACTAGCAAACTATTTCTAGGAAACTATCAAAAGTTTGAGCTTCTGGTTACTTTTATATTCATTTGGAATGATAATTAATTAGCTTGCCAGTGCAAGTATTCGTGTGCATAACAAATGATTTCTGGAACTATCAAGGGTTTGACCGGTTGGATAATTTTATATTCATTTGGAATGTCAATTGATAGGCTTGCCTTATGTGTGCAAATATTTGTGTGTATTGATACGCTGAAGAATGTTTGGAATATATATATATACAGTAAACATATTATGTAGTAGTGAATATTTCTGCCGAATACAGATGGACTCTTTTCTCCGTCATGTTAGTGACAAGAGATTTAGTGGTGATCATACATATCTGTCTACATGTACCACTTCAGAAACAATGGTCGATAATTAGGGAATTACTTAGTTATTAACTGCTGTGGTTAATTAAATCAAAATCACAACGTGATCAAAGTGAAAATATTTCATTACGTACATAATCTTAATATTATTTTTTCTTCCAGCTAGATGTCATATCATTGTCTGGAGCATCATGGCAGATTGGCTCTATCTTACATTTACACCAAATTGCTACCTCTTTGTAGAATTTTTTACATAAAATTTGTTTACCGCAAATTTAATCTTAAAAATAAAAAAATTAAAAAATCAAATAGGCATTGAATATTTACTTTTTGGCCACAAATTATATTCTTCTTGATTCCTCAAAAAAAAATTTTTTTTTAATCTATATTATTACTTGTGCTAACTCCCTGTGAGCATTACTACTTGCCTGCCTGCCTGCATAACTATCAGGAAAAATTTTTTTTGAGCCATGGATCCGATGACCACCTCTTGAATTTTATTATGTCGTCCTTCCTGGTAGATGGTCTTGGAACTTTGTATAAAGGTCAAACAAAAAAATTGGAGGGGAACTGAAACTGATACTTGTGGCAAATTTTGTGCACCGAATAAAAATACATAGTCATAACGAAAGCAATGTGATAATAGGAAAAGTGTAAGTAGTTATATGAATATTTCCTAATGTGTGCAACAGCATACTTCTTGGCTGCCATGATGCATGGTGTATAAAAAAAAATTGGAGTGGGAAGCCATGTCCTTAAATATAATGATGGATAATATTTAAAAGAGATGTGAGAATGCTCTTTAGGAAGCAGGTTAGCAAAAATTCAACTGAATGTGACAGCACAGACAAGCATCCTAGAATTGACATAGTCAGTGATAGATTACTCAGTATGCTTCACATCAGATTCTGTGAGCCATCCACTTCTACATTAACAATAAACAGAAGCAGACCTAGTTCATACAACAGACATTGTCCTACAGACCCCAAAAAGAAATGCTTATTGGTTGGTTGTGTATGATGATAGTCTGGACGTATGTATTATTCTGTGTGTAAGTATTGATCTGAAATACCAAGGGGAGTCATGTGCTTTAAATGTGGATCAAGGCTCCTATAAAGACTTGAAAAAGGGTACTGAAAATTTCGTGAGCATGAAAAATCTCAAGTCACTAAACTGACATTATCATGCACTCATCCATAATTTGTGCTAAACGCATTGGTATTCCCCCCTCCTCCCTTCCAAAAAAGATCGTAGGTAAAACCCTGTGAGGTATAAAGAGTTGACAATAAAAAGCAGTGAGAAGAGGTCTTAAAACCACCTTGTTACCATTGAGATAATTTTCCTGGAGTTCCTCACCTTCAGATGCCTCCAATGACTGACTACTGGTGTTGTTGAGGAAAGAGGGTCTCCTTCACGGACATGAGCAGTTAAAAGCAATAGTGCATTTGTTTTGTATTTGGGCTAGTAGATATATGTTCACTTTACAATGTTTACATGTTGGTGTATAGACTAATGTAATCTAACACTAACCAATTAGCACTTCCATGGTGACCATGTGATGTCAGGTGATTGTGAATATGGTTTGTGTAATTCTGTACGAGGTGGCCTTGAAATTATACCACCAATCGTTTCTGTATTACAATGATAAGTAATTTAGGAAGTAGGGGGGGCGTGGTTTGGTTTGATATTTGCACCTTGCGCCACCTGTGGCGTGTTTATCTACATGTGTAATGATATGTGACAGTTCACTAGCCTGTCGTCTCTGTGATCACTTGTATCATGCTGGCTTCGTTAGTGAGATCACTAATTTTAATGTTTGTCATATCAGTCTTTGGATAGGCAAAGGAACTGCTTCAGGGGATGACCTTTCAAGCTTCTTTGTGTGGAACAGTGTTGGCAAACTTGCTATTTCCAGTAACAATATTTGCATTACAGAGAAGCCAGATATGTGACATCTGTAAATTGTAGTTATCATCCTGCATTCGCTGAGGGACTGTGATTGCTAGCTAGGCCCGCCTTCAGTGGGCTGCAGTCACAGGATTATCTGCTGGGAGGACATATTATTTCTATAACCCACATAACAGTGGGAACAGTGGAATGTGGCCTTTTTAAAATTTTAAGCTAATGGTGTTGGGCACAGTGTTGCTGACCTCAGTTAAAGTGTGTTTACATAAATGCAGTTGGTAGTACTCACACATTACTCATGTAGTAGCCCCCCACCCCCCCCCCCCCCCCCCCCCCCCCGAAAAAGGAAAAGAAAAACCAGCCCAGCCCTAATATGAAGCAATAACAACTAGTGATGACCCCCTGGACCCCAAGATCCCCCACAAAAAAATTTGGTGGCTTTTGGCACACACACACACACACACACACACACACACACACACACACACACACACACACACACACACACACACACACACACACACACTAGCTGCTCCATTATAGTAAGATATAACTCTTGACTTAATTTATTTGAAACTCTTCTCTCTTCCTAATTTTGTATTCTATCCCTCTATTAGTTGGTGCACTTCATGAGCATATGTGGGCATATGCATACATGTACCATACACTGTTGTGATACACAACGGCTGATTATGAGGCAGCATTCCAAGTATAGTGACAATATTAAAAAAATTACTAAAATATATATATATATATACACATATATAAGTTTAGTCTGAAATTAATTGCATTTTGGTGTTCTTTTTTTATTATTCCATTTTTATTTCCTGTTTTCTTGATGTGTGCATGCATGTGCACTGCACTGTCACAGGTCTTGTCTTGGCTGCACCCGATCACTCACGCCACCATAACTCGCTGCAGTCAGCCATTGGTGGGGGCTCCTGCTGCCAAGCGTAGCCGTGACGACGAGAATTATATTAACACCATCCTCAAAGCTAACAAGTACTCCAAGAAGCTATACATTATGGACGCTCGACCGAAGTTGAATGCTATGGCTAATTTGGTGAGATACAGTTTGTGAGCAGGTGCTCATGTTAGATGTGCATGTGATTTTCATGTGTACATTTATCTGTACTTATATTGGTGGCCTGTATTATTAATGCACTGAATGACACTGTATCGATATAAGTTGTCATAATATGCATTCATATTCACATTATCTTTTCAAAAACTTGTACTTTCATGTTGTACCGATTGCTTGATCTTGATATGACTGATGTCTTTCATTCTAGACATAGTGTTGCATTGAAGTCAGCATGTGGATTGTTTGCTATGGGAATCCTATGCTGGCTATCTGTCTAGACAGACACAGATATGTTTCCTACAAGTAATAATTCTAGCAATCTCAGGTATAACGTAATATGCAACCAGGCCAATTTCCCCCACCTTGTAGGTCTGCAGAACAAGTGTAAGATGAAATGGAATGAGAGCCCCTTCCTCCTGATCATTTGTAATGAGTGACATCTGTAGGTATGGACACAGCGCCTGCTTGGAGCCTGGGCAGACTTCTTCCTCCACTCACTCCAATGTGTATTGGAGAGCCATGCCCATAAGAGCAAAATTCTCTCCTTTTTATGGCATTTCTCCTTTGTCTTTTTGCTTGCTTATTTTTGGGAGTTTAGTGGCACTAGATGGTGAAGATATCACTCACATGTTGCTGTCTGGCTAGGCGCCATGCTATAGGAAATGCACCAGGCAATGATTTAGTTATGGTGACATCTTGTTGCCATGTTGTACTGGTGTGATGTCAACAATGTACTCTTCCTAGTTTTTAGTGTTGTAATTGACCTGTTTGCATTTTCCATGTCCATTGTATTGCTATTAGTGCTGTTGATGACTTTACACTAGTGCAATGTTTGCTGTACGTACATGTTTCCATTTGTGGTTGTTGTTTGTTATTGTTTGTACTCCAGGCGGTTGGTGGAGGGTGGGAGTATGATGACAACTACCCGAACACAGAGTTCAACTTTCTGGATATTGGAAACATCCATGTTATGAGAGAGAGGTAAAAGGTTGTACAAATGGTCAGAACTATGGTTCGGACTATAGTTACGGCTAGTCAAGTGCTAGGATTGGGGCTAGAGGTTGGCCAGGCAAAGTGGATGCATTGGTAATTGGATTATAGATGTATTGTACAAAATGTGGCAATAGATTCAGTGTACAAATGGAGTTGCTGGTGTAACAGTAAATTTAATCACTTGATCATTAATTTGAAAATAATTTTTTAAAATTACGGATAATTAATTGATTTCCGCAGTATAATCCTTTCAATGTGATAAACTGCCTTTTACTTCACTGGTACCAGTGCAGTGTGGTAGGGGTTCACCCAGAGGATAAGTCTGTTTACTGCACACATACTTGCACTCACTACAGCAGGCGCTCATAAACATCTCAATTAATAAAATATTACTTAGGCCATATTTGGAAACAAAGCAGCTGTGTTAATCGAACGTGCTGAGGCAGCATTGCTCCTGTCCTCCAGTAAATCTTGGTGGAGAATCATGTGCACCTGTGATGACCCACTAACAATCTACATACAAGGTGTATGGAGGAGTGGAGGGCTGACAAGGCTGGTCTTCGACAAGCACTGGCATCAGCTACGTAATAGGGCGTTGTGTCGGTGTGATCTCACTGGTCATTAAAATATTAAATTTTAAAAAAATTTGAATTAGACTTAGCCCTGGCCACACTACAAATGGGTGGGTTTGTACCTCTCTCCAGCAACACCCGGTTCCACAAACATTTTCTTGTGTCCACACTAGCATAGTGCTGAACCACCTCCACATCACCTACGTGGGCTGAATAATTGGCTGGGCTGATTATTGGTATTCTTCTACCTCATACAGAAATGGGGTATTTTATTTTCTCCTGTGCTACTTAATTCTGTCTTTTTCCCTCCGCAATGTCATTGCACAAATGGAGGATAGAGGGGAGGGAGAGAGCTGTTGTAGCAAACTCCTAATAGCTGAACATCAACAATATAGCCACAGGAATGTTAAATATATCTGAGCCACTTGAAGCCTACCCTTCTGAAGATTTCAGGTGAAACCCGTTGAGATGAAACTGGATGTAGTGTGGACGTGTTGAACCCATTCTAGACACAGCTGAAGCCAGTTTTAGTGTGCAGTGTAGACAGGACTTTATTTTCATAAGGTGAATAAAATATGCCAGAAAAAACATTTTACATGCTAAGTACAGTTCTCCTGGCCACACAGTGGTTACCTTTGGATCAGAAATAGTGTAGTAGTGGAATCATTCCATCTGGATGAACAAGGTGATGCTATGACCTCGTAAATCACACCTGGTCAAATAAATTCCCGTCTACTCCCTTGACTGGTGACATTTATAAGTATTCTGTGAAATAGGTAACATTTAGGGCATTTTTGGCCCAACATTTTTTCTAATTTCCCTAACTTTTTTTTTTACCAAGAAAAGTATTCCGAAAGACTTGAACATACTTAAATGTTTAAATCATAGTTTTGAAACCAGGATGTTTCTACATTGTGTTCTAAGGAGTAATGAATGTGCACATACTCCAAACATTTCTACACTCTCTCTAACAGATTATGTGCATACTTCAGCTAATTGTGCACCTCATAATGTGACAACCTGTAGACAGCTTAATAAAATTATTTATGACCTTTTCCAATTTTGCCGTAGGCACTTTGTGGCCAATGTTACATGCCCAGTGTCCCTAAGTGTTTAAATTCTTCAGTGTATCTGACAATGTTTGTTCAATAGTCTTGCAAATAGGGTCATGTTGATCTACAAATAGATGAGAGGCTATGACACATGTATCTCTGGGGTGACCTTAATCAGTAGGATATTGTCTTGAACATCTCAAAGCTGCTGCACTCTGTATAGATTTCAAGTGAGAAAGTGTCAACTTTGTGGAGAATGTGAGGACAATTTTTTTCCTAACACATTGAAATGAGATCATCTGTAAACAGCAGCACCAAGAATGGGTATGTATTTCAACCTTTGGTGCCTCCCTGGCCCTTAAAAGTAAACCCACCATGAATGTATCCCTCGTAAATTATATCATGTTTCCAAGATCCGTCTATATGACCACATCTCTCTCACTGGCAGTTGCCATGCCCATGCGCGAGAGTGCAAGCACACGCTCACTCACTCACTCACTCACTCACTCACTCACTCACTCACTCACTCACTCACTCACTCACTCACTCACTCACTCACTCACTCACTCACTCACTCACTCACTCACTCACTCACTCACTCACTTCCCTCCATCAACCATTGCACACTCAGAAGATTAAGTACAAATTTATTATTTTCTGTACACACACTGGCAATCTTTCTAGTGTACAAAAAAAACACGTAGTTAATATAACAGAAAGTTGGTGCTGATGAACTCTTTAAAAATATATACATATATTTTTTTTAGACAGCATTTGATTGAAATGCCTCAGGGCACGTTGCCAGGCATGTATAGTGGCGGTACCTTGAGGTCAACATCTGCACTGTTGTATTTTTAATTGAACACAATTGAGCAATATCTGGGTGATCTCATTAAGGTGTGGGTGGGGGGAGGGGGTGGGAGAATTGTGCGGAGTTATGGATATTAGAGAATGTGTCACAAATTGTGTTAGTAGGAGCTTCCTCCCACCATTATTCATTATGAGTTATGGAACATGTATAACTTGATTCTACTTTGTCCATTATTTACGAAATATTTGTGTTACGAGCACTTATATGTTTATAGTAATACTAGCTGCGTACACCCTCAGAGGCTACAACTTAAAAATAACTATAGAAAGCATTGATTGATAGATTTGGTGTGTGAATGTGCCTGAGCATGTCAGGAAGATTACATTGCTCATCATTCTTCGCACTATTAGAGATACACTGTTTAGGATACTATGTGAAAGAGATATCAGCTTCTCCCCATATTTCTTGTGATGGTCAACATCAGAGCAATCGTGTTTACTCATTTTAAATAACTACTTTTCCTGGTCCAGCTGGAGGATGAGACATTATAGTTAACAAAACTTACATTTGCAGCGATAAAAATGTTAAAAGCCTCTGCCAACAGATACGTACCTATATTATTTCATGAATTGGGAACGACAAATTAGGCTAGAATATCTTTGCATGCAAACTCTCGCAAACATATCAGCAGTAGTTTTATTTGTTGCACATCGGATGGCTTGTTATGGCAAGAGAAGCTGCAAGAAGCCTCTAGTTGTAGTTATTATCTATGGCACACAGGGGGTTGGTGACATCCACATATTTTTGTCAAGAATGAATTTTTAACAAATTGTTTGCTGTATGAGACCCTGTGGTTACAACGAAGTCATTCTACTATATAGAAACCCAAAAATTGTAAATATTATCAAACTACCTTTTTTTTTTTATTATTATTATTATTATTTTTTTTATATCATAAGTAATCGAAACAATTTCTTTGCCTGGTCTAAATCACTATGTTTTGATAATTAGTAATTATTTGTCACACGTCTTAGTGCGCGACTGTTTTTGTTTTATTATTATTTTATTTGCTTGTCCAAAATGTATCAAACTATTTAACTTTTATTAATATTACAATGGTTGAACAATTCTTACTACACCTCATCCCTCCCCCCCCCCCCCCCCACGCACATGCAGCACTCACCAACATTCCAGCGTATTCTCTTTAAGACAATGGTTAATTGTTGATGGTTCTTGAAGCATTAGGAGTGTTAAGTTATGAAATAATAATGATTGGATGTACTATTATTAATGTATATAAGTTAAGAGAGAGGAAACAGGTGTGATTTGAGTAACACGGAACCCTGACAGATTCTTGGTGGTTAAATTTGCTAATATACATGTTTCACACAGTTACTAAGGGTAACACCAGCTGAGGCAACCATGTAGGCAGATGAAGTGATCTTGTTGTGAGCAAAATTGTTTTTCCTGATAGTTTAATGATAATTGAACAGAATTGGAGCAATGTCTGAGTAGTGCATGCATGAATGTTGTGAATACATGGCAAATTGTGTTAGCGGGGGATACTTTCCACCATTATTAGTTTAAAGTGATGGAACGTGCCTAACTAGATTACAGATTGTCCTGTAAAAGCGATAAAATTAGTATTTCACAGGCTTTACGAGGATGTACTCTTTGATCGGTTTCAACCGACCTTGCCAACCCCCTCTTCCCCCCCCCCCCCCCCCCCAACTACCTGATCTAACCCACCAGGTCACAAATTATTGTTCGTTACAAATGAGATACAAATTGCCCCGTTCCATTTAGTAGGATGTCCTAGTCTAACTACTGAAGTGTGTTGACAATAGTGCTTGACCACAAACCACACCTCTAGTTGGGGAAACAATTATTCTCACTGACATGTGCAGTAATGCATTACATGTGCCATACATTCTTCTAATGGACATGCTTTTGCTCATAAGGTTGAAACATTTTTACCTGCTGGCTCCAGGAGCTCGCAGGGTCTTAAAGTTATATTGTTGTGTTGCTGTTCATGTGACACTTCCTCAGATTTTCCAGTGCTGAGGTCCCTGGTTCAATCCCTGTTCTCCAGTTTGTTTGTTTCCCCCCCCCCCCCCCCCCCCCCCCCCACACCTTTTCCTCCTTTACCCCTCCCTTTTTTTCTTTGTTTCCCTTCTTTCTGTGATACTTCCTCAGATATTCAAAATAGCAAAATATAAAAAATTCGCAAATATGCAAGCTGGTTATTCTTGATACATTTCACGCTTGTTTAAATAAAATTAGGGTAACAGAACAACACCTATTCAGACCACAAGTTTGAAGATCCTTTACCAATTCAAATTGGTTACTCCAGTTATTAAACCTCCTAAAATGGGACCATATGGTGTGTATATAATTCTATGCTTCCAGTTAATGCCACTTGTTGTTCATACATGAAATAGTTGCTTCATGCTATGCATATGTATGAGTGCTGTACTTTTTTCTTCATGTTTTGTTTGTTATCTACATTGAGTGCATGTAATTAGACTGAGTTTTCTACCTGAGACTTTGTTATGTGAATAAACTTGATTGGATCTACTCTGCTATCACCAGGAACTCAGGTGATGAGGATGCCATTGCTACTTATCCTACATTTAGTAGGATAAGTAGTGTGTTCCTATTGACTATGTAACAATGGCTACTGTAATACACAAAGTGCCAATCTACCTGAGCATCATGGGGTACAGGGAACTATGCAACTTGGACTCCCCTGATCTTCCTCAACCCTAGACTTGCTTATGAGCTAGTAATAGTTAATGAAACACAGTGGGAAGAGGTACCATCACTATAATCACGACATTGGTAGAAAGAATAACAGAATATTTGGCTATGTTACCGTGGTTACAATGGATTCAAGAAGTTTCTGGAACAAGCCCTGAGTGGTCTTGAAATTGACTGGATCCAGAAGCAGTTCTGTCTGATCTGGATACAATTCTACAGAAATCCGTTGAAATAGCACAAGGATTGGAGATGGCCATTGATAGTTCCCTCACTAGCTGCTATCTAGTGTCTCACCTGTTATGGTTTGCTTTGGTGTCGCTGTGGTCAAAGCAAACATGACCCAAGCCATGGAACAGAGAGTCCCGAGTCTTCCAAGTTCCCTTAGTTTTGCCACAGTTTGGTCATATCATGTTTTGTTTCCCTCGTAAAGTCTTTGTTGTTGTTTTTACAGCGGCCATTGTCTATCAACTGCACTGTGATCAAATTGCCACTGACTTTGATCTCTGTCTTTTTGAGCGATGGGACTGCAGTGAGGTGATTGAGAGTTTGCCATGCTTTACAGCTGGAGTGAGTAAAGTTGATGTTGTAGACGGCAGCCTCCCATCAGTTGTGGCGCTTTCTGTTCAAGTTTTCTATGCTGTTATTGGCAGCCTTTTTTGATTCCTGCAGTGTTGCTGGCTGGAATAACTCTTCATAGAGCTGCAATGTCTCATCAGACCAGCCTGGAATGTATTGTTTGCCACAACCCCTGGGTATTGAATGTTTTGCTGCATCCAGGATGGCATTACAGAACTGTTGGTATGAGCTGTCGATGTCCTTGGAGTCTGGCGGAGGTATATTTACCACACAGTCCTCAACAAGGCTAGAGAAAGCACCCTAGTTAATTTTGGTCGGTGCTGGCTGTGTGGGAAACGAGTAATGAAGACTGAAGTTGTGTCATCCACATCATCAGTAACGAAGGTCGGGTCGGGGTTAGTGCTGGTGTTCCAGCGAGCTGAGTGAAATGTCTTCGGATTTTTCGGGTTGGACAAGCATGTGATGTTAGAGTTAAGGCCCACTGTGCAAGACACAGTGCATTGTAGTCCTTCATAGCGTTGCCCCAGTCTGTGTGATCTGAGTTGAAGTCACCACTGTGGATGGTCGGGCCTGTAAACAGTGGGGTGGGTGGAGTAAGCCAGTCACAACCAGGTGGTGGTTTATACACGTTAGCGATGGTAACCTCACTAACGAGCACAGCCTGCCACTTGATGATACTGTTTGAAGCAGATATAGAGATAACCACACAGTTAATATCAGTTTGCACATACGTTGCAAGTGCATGTTGCTGGTGGTGAATATGGCTGATGGTGTCAAAGCCAGCGATAGGCAACTGGTGATTGGAGGTGGAATGGATTTCCTCAAGAAGAATAACATTGCACTGATGTTTGTGCACCAGCTTCGCGATAATCTAACATCTTGTGGCTGAAATGCCACCCACATTCAGTTGGAGAACAGTCACTTTGTAATCAGTAATAGATAACGCCTGCAAGCATTTTTAATGGCTGGGTGTGATTGAATTTATCCTGGGAAAGACTGAATAATGCCAACCATCCAAGGCAGGGGGGGGGGGGGGGGGGGGTAAAAATAATGCAATAGATCTGATGGGATTAGAACCAATGACTATTGCTGTGCTGGTGGATATCCTATCCATGAGGCATTGGGATAGTTAGCTTCATAGTCATTACATTAGTGTATATGGCAATAGAGTACTGTAATAAGAAGTAGTAAGTACCATAGTACATCACGTTTGTTCCGCTTTTTTGGAAGTATAGATAAAAAATGGTTATTGCTTCTTCACATTCCGAAAGGCTTTGCATGCTTACCTTTCCTTTGAGCAAATTCATGAATATCATCATAGCAATCAAATAACTTTGCCTGGTCACTGTTGATTTTCGAATTCACTAGTCCATTCAAATGTTTCTGCATCATTATGGACTGAAATGATGATGTAATTTGTTTTATGACTGTGAAACTCTTCTCATTTGAGGCCAGTTCAGCTGGCAAAGACAGAAGATGTGGAATGCAGTGAGAGTATATTTAGGAAACAGTGCTAATCTCAAGTTCAATATTTTACCATAATTTTTACTTTATGGTAACAAAGAATCAAGTTTGAAATTCACTTAAAAATCTTATAACAAGAAGCTCCTAACTCTGGATGGCAATTGAAATATGATTTGAATGCTACATTTGAAACTGACTAGTTCTTAGTAGACTGTCATTCTCATCACAACTTAAGATGCCACAAATACATGGTGGCCAACCTAACAAGATTGAACATAGTAAATTGAGAACATATTTTGATCATATTCTATGTTAATTTCATTTTTGTCTATGTATTTATCTCTATTTCATCGTGTATTTATTTTTCATGATTCCTCAAATGGTATTAATATTTTGGGTAATTGGATCCCTTGTTACCCTGTCACCTCTACCAGGGGACGTCTCCTCCCCTCCAAATGGTACTCTCTGATCCAACCACACCCCCCCCCCCCTCCAAATGCTCCCTCACCTCCAAATGCCCCCCCCCCCCCTCTTCCTCCCTTCTATTCTGCCCTGGTTGTGAGGATGTTTTCCCACAGGGCATCCGAGAAGAATAGTCCCATCTTTTCAGTTTGTGACTGCATCTATTAGTGTCTATTGACTTGGGCTAATCTTGTAAGAGTTGACCCTCCCTCAATTTCTTCCACATTGCAATTGAAAATGGCAATGTCATACAATGTTTCATGTAAAACTTCTTATGGAACTTTGATGTTGTGGTTGCATTGTGGTTGCATTGGGGTTGCATTGGGGTTGAGGCAGGCCATTGTTCTCAGTTCTGTGCTGCAAAGATTGATAGCCATATTCTCAAGAGAATTTTTTTTATAGATTTGGTCATTGTAGTTGATCATGGATTGAGTTGCTGCAGCTGATGTGTAGTCTTTAGAGAAGTCGTCACTGCTGATCCAGCCATGATTCAGATTGGCTGCTCAAGCCACATGTTTCCAATGTAGAAACAGCCGCTTTTCTTAAAATAGCATCACATTGCCTATTATTTACAGGAGGTCTGAGTTATAGGCAAATCTTCAGGTAAGGGGCACAGATTTCTCCCTCAATAGTGCAGAGAGCCTTAAATAGACAGGATCCCCAGCTAGAAGAATTCATGTTGGCTTGGATGGATGTTGTAGGAATGTCCCAGCACATCATCTCTTCAAATTCCTGGATGACCCTCAACATTGGTCCCTCTCTTTCTGCAGCTCCAACCATTGGTTCAAGTGTAAAATGATGACAACTGATTGTATAAAAAAAGGGGGGGGGGGGGTCCTGGCAAACTCATCACGTTGACAAAAGTTAGAAGGCAGTGAGGATGGTATCCTTTGGAGCTGTTGTGGAATGGGAAGTAGACTCACTGCCATTTTTTTAGATGCACACTGTAGGGAATGATGGCTGGATGTCGCTCATGGATGGGGACGCCATAAATTTTCCTGGATGACTCATTGCTGCTGATGTACCTTGCGACCTGCTGTCTGGTGGTCTCAATTCCTTTCTCTAGTTTCCTCCATCTATGCAATGGGTAGCCATCTTGACCAGTCTGTGTCTCGATAGGAAATTGTATTGTGGATATATATTATGCAGGGTGAGTCGCAATTCAGAACTCCACATGGACCATTGGCCATTTGCTTTTTAATTGTATTGTGGAGGGTTGGGTCTTGAATTGGATCTTGTAGCTATGCAGACATGGAGTCTCTATTAGAAAAAAAAAGAGAATGTAGTGGATAAATATGAATATTAAGACATGCGTACTTATATCTGAAAGGAGGTGATTTATGTGCAGAGCTAGATGACAATATGAGTGGTGGCAGTCTTCGCTTCTGCCATTACTCTCTTCTAGATCAAACACATCATCCTGATGATCTATTGGCTAGAGAGAGTCCATGGCCAAGATGTCTCTGTGGTCCTGTCCTGGTTGGTCTTGAAAGAAGGCATGGCAAATGTCAGTCAACGTTGGATTGTAGGTGAAAGTGACGAGCAGATCAGGTCACCCATAGTGCCTTGTGCTCATGCATATCCTGGGGTTTTGGTAAGGTGGAGGGTAAGATACACATACAGTTAGCTCATGTTCATCTCATCCCTATCATTATTAATGCTGTTATGCAAATGAATGCAGTTTTTCACGCGAAGCTGTGTTCGGTTTGTCGTAACGAAGAGGTCTCTCTTACTCTATCTTTGCATGCATGTTGACAGTAAATTGGTGGAAGAATTTTCTAGAGCCAAGAAGATTAAAGATTGTGGCCTGAGCATGAAATGGTAGGCATAGTTGGCCATGCAAAATACAAATGTATTTTCGTGGTTGATATGATTGATGCCAAATGGTAGCCATCTTCTCCTTGTACACAGATAAAGGGGGTACTGTAGGGCATTGTACGACTTGTAGAATTCAGAGATGCACTTGATGGAGCTGTCTAATAAAAAAATTGGTAATGGTGTCCCTTCTTCCATGCTGTTGTGGAGATGGAGCATTTTAGCTCATCTATGGAATTTTGGACATAGTTGTTCTCATGGATCATTTCCTGAAGATCCAAAGTGATATCATTTTTCTTGTTGAAATTTGGTGTGTGGTCCTCTCCCTGGCTGTGCAGATTGGCCACAAATTTGAATCAGAGAAATTGTTGGTCCTTCTTCAAAATTGGAAAGACTTGCCCTTGAACTTTGAATGTTGGCATGAATCCACCCACCCTCTCTGAGGATGTTGGCTCCAAACGATGTCATTTGGAAGAATGAATTATAATTTCTGGTGGCGGCCAAAAGTGTTGCAATTGTGTGAGGTGTCACCATGAGAGGATGTCTTAAAGGCTCAGGAGGATCCTAAAGTAGTGGGAAATTGAGTTCCAGAGAGCAGCAGCAAATGAAAGTGTTTTTTTTTTGTTTTCTTATTTCTTGGCATCACAATATTGGGAGCAAACACTCATAGTACTTGTTTTGATGTGTGTTTTTTTCTAAAAGGTAATATGGCCAGGGATGTAATTCAGCACTGACCTGAATTTCTTGTTGCAGCATGTATTGCTGAGTCATCCAGAAGACTGCCTTGGTGCTCTGCACGTATTTTTTATTCCAAACAGGCAGAGGAAGTTCTGGGACAATCATAAATGTTATTATCTGGCTCCAATAAATTTATTTATTAGTTATATAATGTCCAACTGTCCTCACCTTTAACCAATCATTCCTCTACACTCATAAAATGCCCTGTCCCTTATGGTTCTTAAACAATCAGCAGTGACACAGAACATATACTGACATGACATGATACAACAGATTCTTAATACTCTGATATATAACTACCTACATCACTACTCTGTGAATAACACAATTATCACGTCCATTAATTCACCACACTGACTCTTGACAGCTGTACCTGCTCCGACACCATTAGGGTGTACATCATTGTCAGCACTTCTATTTTGAAACATTTGAAGAAAACTTCTTTTTTTTTAAACAAACCTACAATCGAGGAACCTCTTAAGAAATTAATGGACGTGAACTAACTTTCATTTGGCAATAAAATTAGGGTAGGGGTGAATGACAACAAAATTAGGGTACCTAGTAGATATCTCATGAATAAGTAATCAGTTGTGAGTTCTGACCCCCTTAAGGCTGCAAATCATCTGGCAGACATATCATGGAGGCTCAACAGATGTTCTTCTTCAGTCGGCTCCGACCTGATATCATAGTTTTTTTAAGCTCTGGAAAAAAAAGAAGCATTTTCCTGAAATTGAACCCTGACCTTTCTCTTGGATGAACATGCCTTATTGATATCACAATGTGTTTTTTTTTTTTTTTTTCTTGTTTTTTTTTCTTGTTTTTTTTTCTTGTTTTTTTTTCTTGTTTTTTTTTCTTGTTTTTTTTTCTTGTTTTTTTTTTCTTGTTTTTTTTTCTTGTTTTTTTTTCTTGTTTTTTTTTCTTTTTTTTTTTTCTTGTTTTTTTTTCTTGTTTTTTTTTCTTGTTTTTTTTTCTTGTTTTTTTTTCTTGTTTTTTTTTCTTGTTTTTTTTAATTTTTTTAATGGAAAATTTGAATTTGAATTTTTTTTTTTTTTTTTTTTTTTTTTTTTTTTTCATTATCAGTAGTGGCATTTTACAGATTAAAAGAAAAGTGAAATAATTTTTATCCCACACTTACGTTGTGTCCAAACATATGCTCACACCAGATTTCAGAAGAATCTGTCCATAGATTTGGCCAGGCCCATGAGTCAAACATACAGGCATCTTTTATTGATTTAATTTTTGTGTGTGAGATTATTATAGAATGAAACGTTGCAAACAAGATATAATAATAAGTCTGTGCTAAGTTCAGTCATAAAAGAAAAATGTGAAACAAGAAATAGTTTAGTCCTCAAATAAACAGCCATGGCTACCAGATAACCCTTTTAAAAATAGAAGAAACAAGACCACAGTGACTATTGAGACTATAACTTAAATGACCCTTTACCAAATAGAATATGATGCCCCCCCCAATCATTGGTAAAGGATCATCATTAACTTGTCTCATTGGTACCATCCTATATCCTTTATTTTTTTTCACAAATCAATTTCAATGTTATTGATGGATTAAAAATAATTAATTCATGCAATTGTAATAATTGTCTTGCTAGTCACCATGTTGAGGTAGTGTTACAATTATCTTGTTTGTGTTGTCTGTTTGGACTTTTGAGTGCATCAGGTAGAGTGATCATTAATCCTGTGATAACATAGTTTGAAGGAAACTATCTACAATACTCTCGTATTATCCGTTAAGATATTACAAGTATTGGAAGGTTCAAAATGGCATAGAGAAAGGCGGAAGAATAAGATTATTACTTAGCTAAAACCCTGCCTCTATCTGTAGCTTCTTAGCTGCACATATGCTGACTGTAAAGCTGATTTAATATTTTAATCCTCTCCCAGTTTCCCCTGAGGTATAAGTAATGTAAGCAATGTATTGGTTAAAAAATAAAAGAAAATCCCGCACAGCTTGAATTAACTTGTGAAATTAATATTCATGATTTGTTTGTTATTTTTGTTTATCCTCTCTCTCACTCACTTACTCGCATTCCATATGTCCTTCCATAGTAATTTTAGCAGCGGAAGATTCCAAATATTCTAGCCATCACATTCGATCGTTTCTTCATTAAAATTACTAAAGGGTTGAATCTAAGACACTGATGTAGATAATGGAAGCTGCGTGCGCGCTCACACACACACACACACACACACACACACACACACACACACACACACACACACACACACACACACACACACACACACTTAGAACTTAGAACTTAGAACTTAGAAGCTGCCCATGGTACGAAGTACCATGATGGCAGTGTCCTGGATGAATCCAGGACCAATGGCAATAAACTTAGCTTATGATGGCATCACACAGAAATGTTGGTGTCTGGTCAGATCTCCTTGTCTGCTTCACGTTCTGATCTTTTGTCACAAAGCTGTTCTTTATTACCATTCTCTTGTGCTGAACTTTCTTAACTTTGGTTCGCAACACCAAAGAAAGTGAACTGCTATCAAAATCTGGACTACTCCACACGATTATAGACAGCTGCTTGTCAAGACTAGCCCCAAATGTTTATAACAAATGAGGTACTTGACTAGTTGGTAGGGTTTGTAGATAAAAATTTATGATAATTAAAAAAAAAAAAAAAAAAAATATATATATATACACACACACACACACACACACACACACACACACACACACACACACACACACACACACACACACACACACACACACACACACACCTGTCCTGTCCTGTCATAACACTGCCAAATTTGGTCACGTGTCCCATATGAGGGAGCAAAGAAAAGGAACCATCAGCACAGCTGTGGTCACAGGTCCTCTTTCATTATCTGGTTGATATGGGTGCTGTTTCTGCCATGCTGGAACTAGTGTGAGTATTGTCATCCTGGCTGTCAGTTTCCTGATGCTGTCCGCCACACCTGTGCACTGTAATGCCTCCTCTGCTTCTGAACCATCTTCCACAGACTGTACCCCTCACTGCTCCCTTCTGTTCACATACTGGCTTGCTTCGCTCTGCAGTACACTTGTGCCTCACCTTGTCACATTCCCTCCTGAAATACCTGCCACACACATCATACTTGACATCCCTAGACTTGCTCATCCTTTGCTGTAGCTGAGATTGTTGATAGTTATTCAGGCCATCACTGTATGCTGTGTGCCACTTCCCTCTATGGAGAGCCACTTCAAACCAGCTGCTTTCATCAATCTGTGCAGCCTTAATATCTCTCTTCACAAGATCTCTCCACCTCCTCCTTGGTCCTCCACGTGGGCATGGCTGGGGAAGCCAGCTAAATAGAGTCTTTTTGGTGGGAATGCGATGGTCCGGCATCCTAGCTAGATGCCCCAGCCACTCAAGACGGTGCTTCATGAGCTTGACAGTGATGGTCTCCTGATCTCCCTACTGCTCTCTGGTCATCCTTGAGGTGATCCTCTCTTCCCACTGCCTCATGTTGGTGATTCCCAGTACTGTGTGAATGCAGCGGTGGTGGAATGCATTCAGCCGTTTCAGGTGCTTCCTGAGTAGAATCCAACACTCACCTCCATACTGCAGCACTGAGAGCACACAAGCTTGGTATACCTGTCTCTTGGTGGTAAGAGAAAGGTTGGTATTGGTGAAAACAGCATTCCGCAAGGCACCGAATGCCTTGGAAGCATTGGCTAGGGGCTTGTCCACCTCAGCATCAATTTGACCATCTGCTGCTATTATAGACCCTAGGTACTGAAACTCCTTCACACACTCAATGCTACCACCATCAACTGTCATAGGCAACATTTCCAAGTCTTGCACTTCATGGCCCACAACCAAAAACTTTGTCTTAGAGACATTCACTGTCAGCCCAAACTTCTCTGCCTCACAATAGTATGCCTGGATAGCTGTTTCTGCTGCTGCACATGTGGTGGCCAGTAGTGCAACATCGTCAGCAAACTCACACTTGTGCAGTGTATCTTCACAAGCATTCTTGGTGTATCGTCTGAAGAGTCGCTGGTCAGGCTTATATAGCAAGTATGTACCCACTCCCTCCACATCACACATCCTGCACAACCAACTCCAGGCACATCCTCCTATCACTCTGGCTCATGATGACATAGTCGATGTAACTCCACTGCTTGGACTTTGGATGCTGCCATGTCTGTTGGTGTATGGCTTTCTTCGTAAACCACGTGTTACGCACAGTGGCCCGATGGACAGAGAGAAAAAGAGAGAAGCTCTTTACCAGCATTGTTGATGACTCCATACCCATGTGGACCTCTCACTGACCCCCACCGATCCCCTACACACTCCCTGGACCCCACATGAGCATTGAAGTCACCAAGAATCACATACTTTTCTCCTGTTGGTATTGCAGCCAATATGCTCTCAAGGTCTTGGTAGAAAGCGTCCTTCACCTGTCTACTTGCTGCCCTCATGGGAGCATAACACAACACCACATACAACTTTGTTTTCATCCCTTCTCCCACCCGCAGGCATGCTGAAACTGCTCTTGGACCCCATGCCTTCCACTGTTTCCCAGCTCTCTTCCATGCATCAATCGCTGGACCCAGGAGAACAATCACCACCCCTTTGCATATCATCACCCTCAGATGGCCTTTCTCTTTCTGCTGTCAGCACCACACTTCCTCCCACCTGATACACCTCACTTCCAAACCACTTAGTTTCCTGCAATGCAGCCAGCCACCTTCACATCATATCTCTTCAACTCCATCTCTATTAGGTCCACCTTCCTGTCCTCTGCCCCCACCTGCTGGCTACTTCAATTGGACCTTCTGTGTCCACCATCGAATGCACATCTGCCACGATAATGTTTTCCTTTTCTTCGATCTATGTGCAAATTGATCTTTATCCTGAGAGGTTTGCAAAACCTCGCAGTATGACAAACTCAGTGTGAACCAAGTGACACCCTCGTTCGACGTCCTGTTCTTGAATCACAGTTTCCCAAGTTTGCGAGTTAAGTCAGTTTCAACCAATTGTTACTATGTAAACAACTGCCCAGGGTCATCACGAGGAGGCACTGACTAGTAGCTCTTACAAGAACTTGACCCACCACACACACACACACACACACACACACACACACACACACACACACACACACACACACACACACACACACACACACACACACACACACACACACACAGTTGTTCTGGCTGGTTACAAAGTGTGTTTATGAAGTTGATGGACAGCACTTATACCATGTTGTTGTTGTTTTTGGTTGATGGAAAGAAAGAAAGAAAGTTTCAAAAAGAAGATATACTTCACATTTCTTTGGCTAAGAATATTCAAGTATAAAATTTTTTTTGAAGGAGCTGTATTGGTCATTGAACACCAACCCCCCCCCCCCCCCAATTACTGGTCACCCACCTTTGAAGAAATAAGATTATTTCCTTTTACTCTAGTTGCAATCTGCAGATTTCTTCTGTCTTCTATCTCCATATTGTTTGTCCTGGCTTCAGCATCTTCTTCTTGGCTGTTCTCTTTCATTAGTATCCTACAAATGTGTATGTATACATGCATAGCTCATGGCAACTATTAGGGGTGAGCCTTATGAGGTCCACGGATAGGGAGGGGTTAACGTCATCTTGTGAATCTGTCCAGAGTGGTTGGTTAGTGATAACTTCAACATGTTTTCACAACCAATTATTAAAATATGGTTCAAACTTCCAAACATAACTTAACCTTGTTCATAAAATGTCTAATTACTTGAGTATAATTTGATGATAGAAAACTGATAGCATAGGATATCAACATTATGGGATGCCCCTGCCATACAAAGGTCTATCTACATTCACCATGTGAAGATCCATTAGGTACTACATCCACATGTGAATTACAAATTAATCTGTTGTACTATAATTCTAATCTATTAATCAGTATGATCTAGATAAATGTTTTTAAAAATCTTCTTTTTTTTAGTTTCTGCATTCATGCTTTAATACAGAGACAGGCTGTTCAATAAGGTTTGTATTATTTAAATTTAATTATGATCATGCATGTATTTTTTAATGTCCAGTTTGAAGAAACTACAAGATATTTGTTATCCAGATGTTGACGATCAAAGATGGTTCTCCAATCTCGAAGCTACCCACTGGCTGGATTACATTAAGGTCATCAATATTATATTATAACACACACACACACACACACACACACACACACACACACACACACACACACACACACACACACACACACACACACACACACACACACACACACACACACACACACACACACACACACACACACACAGTACATCCTGAGTACCCAAAAATTTTAATTCTAGGAGCTAATTAAATAGATATGGCTAAACTGTACTTGGGCAATTGCTCTGTGTAGTTAAGTGCAAATTATTAATAATTTGCTCTCCTTATTAAATACTTTGTTTTTCCTGACTATGTATGGCAAAGATAAATGCTTGATGCAACCTTAGATGATGCACACTCTGAGTTCAGAATCTATTCACTTCTGTATCTAATGGCTTGCTTAGATCCAATGTTATACTTCGTTAAAAAATTTCTTGATTGTTTAATCAGCCTACAGAGTTGATTGGATCATATGTTGTTGTTGTTTTTTTTATTGATGAGGGGATCCATTACTTGTTTACTTGTCAGTCTTGTTTACTTTATTCCCCCCCTAGTCTGGTTAAAATAGATATAAACCTGGAAAAATAAGCTACGACGCTATATTTGGTATCATTAGAACCGCAAACATGTCCAAATTTCAAATTTCAAAAGTCCTCTTTTGGTACCACGGGGAGGGAGGGGTGGGGGAATAAATTATTGAAGTAATTTGATTCCATAATTGAAAACTATCAGAATTTTTTTTGTTAGACATCCTTCTATTACAGCTACAGACATGGCATTTGGCATAGTAGTGTACATTAACAAAACATGTTTGTCAAATATCAAGCATTTTACTAACTAAAATATATTATAGGTCTCTTGTGCATTGTTGAATGCAAACAAGTCCATAAAATCTTACTCAGCCATGCAGTTCCTATATAAGTTGTTCATACATTTGACAGACACTACAGATGTGGCTTTTTATGGTCAAAAAAGGAAGACACTAAATAGAATACGTAATGGAAACAGGTTCTAAAAAAGTATACCACTATAGCATGGATGTTAAAAGAGTAATCCAACTTGGAATGTAAACCAGTATTTCAAAAAGGCTAACATCATCTCACATGTTAACTTCCCTTCCAAATAGTTGAGTCAGAGGTCATTCAGGAGCAGGTGCCATATCTGTCATGATAGGAACTAGAGCTTCATTCTCCTTCATCTAACCACATTCTCAAGGATTTATCTGCAACAGCATTAAACTTGGCCACACTTTACTTGCAGGTGGTCTCTGGTGCCATGTACTCTGGCTGTAATCCGGACATAAATTTTACTATAGTATCCAGCATATCATCAGGCTTTTCTAGCTATATCTTCAAAAGTCTTTTTGCACACAAGCACCAGCATTGGCCTGTATTGTACTGTCCTCTCTGCTCTGTTGAACACCATTACCTTCTTGAGATTCCTGTAGGAGCTTCTAGGTACTGTACTAGGACTAGGCTACTATTAGATGTGTCACAGTCACCCCATGCATGAGTAACCAGCAGGTTCTGCTATTGCGTGTGCATGTGCGACTGCTCAACTCTCTCTCACACATGTCAATTTGCAACCATTAATGGCACCTCTTTGTTTCTGAATGAATGTAGACATCAGCCATTTCCACATTTCAATGGTACAGGAAATCTCTCTATGTCAGTGTTATTAGCGACAACTGTCATTGTAGCTAACTGAGCCTTATTCTTGTCATTAGAGAGAGGAACAGATCTTAATTTACTGAAATTTGCACTTCATCAATTTGAATGTGTGTGGAGGAAGTGTTGACAGCTCTTTGTTCAGGCTTATGGTCACTTATAGAATATTATCTTCCATAGCGATCAATGACAGTGCAGTAGACCTCTGCAACCTCTTAACATGGTGAGCAAGATCCAGAACATATTTTGCATCTTTCAGTAATTTTTTGTTCAAAAAAATTAGTAGTCAGTGGATTTTCCAACACTACCTTGTACGACTGTATGCTGAGTCCTAGAATAGTAAAGTAGAGAATAGTGTAAGTTTATAGTTGAAGCAGTGAGACAGGATATCAGACCATTCTGAGATAACCACCAGTCTTGAAAATGAAGTAGTTAAATCAATGTACATCAATTGCTGATCAATTTGAATTCCCTTCTTCAGGTAAATCAGTTTACAAACTTGATCCTTATAATTCAGTGATACATCCAAAACTTTCACACTATCAAATTATGTTTACAACGTCCACCCTACATCTTTCACATCCTCATAGTAAATTCCATCATTGAAGAACGAAGCCATCTTATGGTTAACCCAGTTGGTGATTGTAGCCAAACCATCAAAATCTCTCTTACAAAGAGTGCCTCCAAATTCAATATGCTGCTCTTGGTTCTGTGAGCAAAACTTGCCAGACTCGTAAAAAGAGCATAAAAAGATTCTTCCAAAAATTCCAAATATAACTTGTAACAATTTTTTCCTGGTAGGTCATGATTTGGATCTAAAATAACCAGCTTATCCCCCTCAAATAGGTTTATTTTTTTCCCATGTACAATTAATATTTAAATGCTGTTTTGCTGCTGGTCGATGATAAGGATTAACACGTGAAATATTTCTGGATTGGTCCATTGAGAGTTCTGCTGTCATAGTTCATGGGGAAAGACAGTGTGCTAATGAAACAACTGTGTGTGTGTGTGTGTGTGTGTGTGTGTGTGTGTGTGTGTGTGTGTGTGTGTGTGTGTGTGTGTGTGTGTGTGTGTGTGTGTGTGTGTGTGTGTGTGTGTGTGTGTGTGTGTGTGTGTGTGTGTGTGTGTGTGTGTGTGTGTAGAGTTTTAAAACTGTTGACCACTTAGAACATTTTAAAATCTTTCATCTTACTGATGAAGAAACGGATTAGTTGTAATCTTCATTAGAATATTAAAGGTCTCATGGTTCTAAAAGTACCACCTGCTTTTATTAATGACTTACATGAACTGGAAATGGTCATATCCTGAATTAGGTGGAATTCACAGCATGCTCTGCAGATTCGATTACTTTTATAATTGCAGTTTCCACTTAATTTACCAACACAAGTGAAGATGCGGAAGAGCTAAAGTGATTACTATGGATGGAAAGCTTTGGTTTTGTGAGCACCTTGGTTGCCACAGTGATAAGCTGGTGGTCTACTTCTATGCTTTCTAGTCGACTATTTTTCTAGTTTTCCAGTTGAACAGGTCCAAAGGTGACTATACGACTACATCCTGAGCCTTTTTTCTCAATGGAATCCTTTGGTAGGCAATTAGTTCAATCATAGGGAATGTTGTAGAACACAAAATTAATGAGTCTTTTTTTTGTACTTTGTACACAACGAATGTTCTTTGGCCATGTAACTCCCAAATATGAACAGGTCAATTCTGGGGTGAGTTACTAACCCCCACCCCCTTCCCCCTGACAAGGATCGGTGGGGGAGGGTGTGTGTGTGCTTTTATTAGTGTTATATCCAACTGCTTGTGATCATTCTGAGATTAGATTTACTTTAGTATGACTGCCAACAGACAACACAAAAGGAACATGACAAATCTAAGTTCTGAACTAAATTGAAGTTGCTGGTGCAATTGCAAACGTTCTGTCTGATTTGTAAAGTTGAAGTTCTTGGGTGGTTTATCCAATGCACCTTGGTTGACTATATCTGTGGTTTTCTAGTAGAACAAACCCTGATATGAGTAAAACAGGTTTGACCTTTTAAAGACCCAAAGAATCTTGTACTAGTCCATTAGCTTAAACACAGGGTGGCACACAGTATAAATTTACACAACCAGAAATGGTTACCAGGGTGGTTTAATACCACTACACAATACCTTTCTCAACCCATGTCACCTCTAAACACTAAGTTTCAGCCAAATTGGTTGACCTGTTTGGCTGACAATGTAGCCAACACATATACATACATGTACACACTTTTGTTCCATTGAATTAGGAGAAACTGAGTAATTCTTACAACAAAGTGTGGTGCTCAGCTGCATACTGGAGCTTGTTCTGTCTTGTTTCTGTCCAGGATAAAACTAGAGCACCAGTGGACCAAATGAGCTCAAACTTTCAGGTAGGGATTCCTCCTGTGGACCATACAAACATTTGGTTGGGTCCCACCTGGCCACACCTCTACTTGTGGATGTCTCTGACAACAACAAAAAAAGCCAAAGCTGGTGCTTATGGTTCCAAGTTCTTGAGTTCAATGCTGGGTTAAACTTTTTTTTTTTTCCTTTTAATTTCCTCCCCCCCCCCCCCCCCCCCTTCTTTCATCTTATCTTTCCTAATTTTTCTTTCCTAATCTTTCTTCCCCCCCCCCCCCCCCCCCCCCTCCCTTCTCCTTTTCTTCTCCCTTTTTTTCCCTTCCTTTTTTACTGGAATATGTGTGGTCATAGACTCACAGTATCTTTTATATGCGTACTTATTTGTAGCACAGTTTCTCTGAACTAAGACTGAATAAGTGAATCACAAGCAGCTGCCTTTACTCCATTATAATGTGTCTGTGGTGAGACTATCAAGCATTCCATCCACAATTGTGTGCTAGTTATAACACAGTAGAGCTTACTTTTTGTGTGTGTGTGTTATTTTTTTAATTTTCCCCTGTCAAGCATGGATGAAGTAAATAGAAAGTACCAGAAGCTCACTACACAAAACCTTGTATCTGTTATAGGATTGTACACTCAGGGACTCTTTTAGAAGTCAATTTGATATATTAAAAAATGGGAAAGTTTTGGAACAGAACTCTCACACACTAATTACTGTTTATAGTCCTGTATGTACCCTAGGGAACCATTTGGAAGTCATTAACTTAATCACTAGGAATGTTTAAGTACACAAAACATTATACACACACACACACTCATCAATTAGAACCCTTTTGTTGTATAAACCAAGGAAGGAAATTTCATTGAATCCATTAGCTTAATTTCAAGGAATGTGTAGAACAAAACTTTACACACACAATATATCGCTAATTGGAATGCTTTTGTATATCCACACAGCAAATGTTGTTTGGTCACATAACTTCCATGCCAAATTAAACCTGTCAACTATGGTTTGTTCTGTGTTATCAACCACCTTTGGGGGGAGGAGAAACTTACCTCCTTCATGACTGGTCATTCCTGATTATGATGCAAAATTTAAGTAGATTTGGTTAAGAAATATGTACATACAGAAGTATACACTTTTCTTCTTCCATGCCCTATTCAATAACCAGTTAAGTTGGCCAATGTTTGACTAGTCAATGTTTTCCAAGTGATCACTTCATAATAAGGTCTCTGGTTGTGTCCCATGTCCAATTTTTTTGCCACTGAAATATACTCTGAATGAAATATTTTATATAATGGTTGTTTATTGGTGTCTCCCCCTCCCCTCTCCATCTCACAAAAAAAAATAGAGGGGAAAAATAATTAAGAAATGTGAAAAATGCTAGCTCATATTTTGTGGTATATATCCATACAAATCAGCTTGAAATCACAGCTCGACATCAATATATGTGCACTAGAAAAGGTTATTTACGCACAGAATCTTATTGCTGATCTCTCCCATTTTCAGCTGGTGCTGGGGGGAGCAGTGAGGATTGCAGAGCTTGTGGAGAAGCACAAGTGCTCAGTGGTGGTCCATTGCACGGATGGTTGGGACAGGACTGCCCAGCTGGCTGCTCTCTCCATGCTCATGTTGGACTCCTACTACAGAACTATTCGAGGCTTTCAGGTAAACCAACATTGGTGCCTTCTAGGCACTAATATTGCACACAGCACAAGTGCTTATTGATAGATGAGGAGAGAAATCCTTTTAATTTTAATTTTGTGTTTAATTGGCAAATATGGTGCTGCTTGCATTTTGTGGTAGTATGAATGTATTTATGCATTACACAATATTTTATGGTGTACCGTGTGAGTATATTTATGTATTACACTGTGTTTTGGTGCATCATACACTGTTTTATGGTGCATCATGTGAGTGTATTTATGTATTACACTCTGTATTATGGTACATCTTGGGAGTGTATTTCTACATTGCACTGTATTTTATGGTGCCTTGTGTAATTGTATTGTGCATTATGCCATATTCTATAGTGCCTGGTGTGATATGTATCGATGCATTATGCTACATTCTATGGTCCTATGTGTGAATAATTATAACTGATGTCTACTTGGATAGCTCAAACATGCCATCTTCCAGGGTGTGTGGGTGGGTGGGTGTGGCAAGGTCACCTCATTTTGGCATCACCTCTTAATACCAGAATCTCACTATTTTCCGCCATTTTACAGTTTCTGTCCCACAGGTGCAAGATGTTAGCCAGCTTGAAAAGATACAAGGAAAAATATATAATAATAAAAAATATGACACCACACCCACAAATGTGTAATACATATTTCCCATTAAAAAATATACTGGAACATAATCTATGCAAACTCTATATATTAAGTTATAGGTCTAAAACTTTAGGGATTGCTTGTATAGGAGGGAAAAAAAAGGTGGAACCTGAGCAATCTCAGGAAGTTATGATTCAAAGTTCATGTGGTCTTTTATGCTTCCTCCACATCTAGATAATTGATACACTTTTTGTTGTCATTATGTGTTACGCTTGGCCTCACTAACACCCTACAAGACTTTCACTAACAAATTGCCATATTTATACAGATTATTTTGGTCAAATATATTTCTGCTAGTGTACTATACACTATCTGAAGTACTCTCTTCCCTGGTAATGATAAGTAGAAAATAATACAAGTGATTGAGTTTATCAAAATCATAGATACCATTTATTTTGGATTTGCTTCTTCCTTGAAATAAAAAAAAACAACTGAAGACGAAAAATCAAAATTAAAGTTATGATGTTGTGTAGGAAATGTGCATCCACCACCAATCTGATGTTCAATGTTAGATGGACAGTAAAAAATATTCAGTTCAATAAAGTGAAACAATATTTTAATTAAGTAGCATATACAGTTACACAACTATTAGTCATAATCATACTTAAAAAAATTTTTTTTTTTTTTTTTTTTTTTTTTTTTGAGGGGTGGGGAAGGTTGGAAAGACTGCACATATCACACAAGGAATAGCACACCACTTCCTCGCACAAATGAGTTTTTGAAATCTACATTTTCCAAACACATGCTAATATGGTCTTGTATAAATAATTGTGTACAGTGATTGTTATATTACATTTTCTCTGAAACTGCAATACTTACTTATCATACTAATCATCATATCAATTGCAACTGGTTGCTCTGTAGGAGGCAAACAATATATAACATATGCGACCTGATTTAAAATAACAGCAGTACATAATTTGAATACAGTAACTACATATTTGTTATATTCTAGGCATGTATTTCAGCAACTAGGCAAGATTCTCAATGGCAACAGTACAACGACCTGGGGCCATGATCCTTTCTCAGTACTTCTAAGACAGCATGTATTTTAATGTGTGCATAATAAATGATCCTCTGATCCAACAAGAATGTTGGTGGTTGTTTTACATTTCAAACAGCAAAAATTCCAACAGCAAAGAAATGATATGTAGCATATAAAGTGCTGACGGTCCTCAGTCAATATCTAATACATCTCTGAGCTTCAAGTCCAGAAATTGTCCCACCCACTTTCGAGTGCTGGAATAGGCACTCTTTGGATTTGTAATCGAGATGAAGGAGAGAGCTTGATCACACAGTTCGTCAAAGCTTACACATTCTCCTTGGGATTTCTTGGCCAGAGCCCAGAGGAGAATCTGCCCCACTGCATTGCTGTTGACACACACTGGAGCATTGCAATCAACAACAGCCTTGTCAGTTGCCGGTCCATCACTGTGAGGTTGTGCCAAGCACCCATCAATTGGGTTTGCCATCAAGCTGCTGTTCACAGCACTGATGCTGAGACATTGAGCCAAGGAAGAACCAGAGGAAGACGGAGTTGAAGTTGGACTTGGTTTGTTGCCTAGGGAGTTCTTCTTGACCCAGTACCTTATGGTGGTCTCTGGTACTCCATATGTTCTTTCTGCACTTCTGCTTCCGTACTGCTTAGCATGCTCAATCACTTCCTGTTTCTGGTAGGTATCAATACATCTCCTGTTACTCTTGAGCTTCTTAAGAATATTCATCATGTGCTGCGTTTTTGCTTTTTGCTGGGCAAGAGCCTCTTGTTCTGTTGGTAAAGTGCCTTCACTGGTGCTGCCCAAAGGTGGTACCATGTGGTTCTGTTCAGGGGTCATTATTTGGAAATTGTTAGTTGCCAAGCTGAAAGTCTCTTCCGATCTGTTCTGCTCTGCCAATTGATCAGAAGGTTCTGTTAAATTAAGTGACATCACAAAGCCATCTGTAGGTAGACTTGTTCCATTTTCTCCATCCTCCTCTTCGTCCACAGGCTCATCAAGATCATCCTCCCCAAATAACTGTGTTTCATCTCTTGGACGTTCAACTATATCCATTACTTTTCCAGATTCAGATTTCGCGATAACCAAATTGTGCCTTTTGAAGAACTTCTCCAACCATCCTCGAGAGCATTTGAAGTTAAGATCAGGTCGATGTTCGTCAATTTCTTTCTTAGCATACTCTATGAACCTGTCCACAGTCACAGCCTTACTGTCACTCTTCAATGCCATTAGCCCATGATATAACTGAATGTCTAAGTGTTTCCCATAGGTCACTTTACGTCCACGTGAAATGTCAAAACCTTTCTGCTTCCAGTATCTTATCGTGGGCACATTTATATCAAACAGTTGAGCAGCTGGTCTGGTGCCATGCTTGCTGGCATATTCCACTACTCTTCTCTTTATGTCCGCTGGAATGTAATCGTATGTCATGCGTTTCTTCTTCAAAGGTTTGGAAGTGGATGTCTGCTGATCTTCTTCTGATTGTGCTATATGCATAAGATCTTGCGGTGACGACAGAATATGCTGCAATAAAGTATGACCAATTAAATTAAACATCAAATATTTAGAGTTAATAAAATCAAGGTGATAATAGAAAGGGACTGATAAGTATACTCACTTGATGCCAATATTAAAAATGGTGGAAATCTGAGTTTTGATCTAAGTATAAGTAAAGATTAAGTTTTGTCTGTTCCATTTGTTAATGGGGTCATAGTAACAAAATAGTAATGAAATAATAGAAATTAAATACTGCAACTTCACATAATGAAGTTCCAATAACAATGGTACCCAGCAGCAGTTTGGTTGGTTGAACAGCACAAGACTGGCTGCTACAAAGTAATTAGTTTTTGTTTGGCTGGGAAAGGTGAGTAGGCTGGGAAAATGAGTAGGCTGGGAAAATGAGTAGGCTGGTTTCCATTGATGCAATATGGGGGAGGGGGGGGGGGGGGGGGGAATAGAGACATCTGCTGCTATCATTCATTCCCATTTATCTGGTTAACAATTTTAGATGGTTTTCCTGAGTATGACCAGAAGTAATTGTATATTTAATACCTATTCCTATGAGCCAAACTCGTGAACAGGATCTGTCACCTGATATGCACAACTCCTGGTTATTTTTACGACACTAAGCAACCACAGTGTGTGCGTTTGCTTTCATCTACTACTACAGTAGTCATTGGGGATGACCAGCTGCTGGTGGATGTTGATTCGTACATACTCTTACCCCATACCTATTCATCAGGTTACAATATGGAGACACTTTTACCAAACTAGGCTAATTCTTACTACTATAGATATAATTCTAAATAGTATAGCCGGTGTTTTCCTATTGGAGGATGGTATCTTAATCCCTCCATTCATCACGGGCCAGAAAGCCTAGTAACTAATACTTGCTGATATCAACACCAACACTCAGTGATATTGACCATGGGAGGTTTTCATCACATTACAACTATGAAAAACACAAAGGTGACCTTTTCCCTTCCACTGGGATTACTCACTTGAAAATGTTCATACTTAAAATTTTTTTTTTTAAATTTAGGCATCCTTGAGGTTAGGATAATATCACATTCATAAAAATAAAAATGTATAAGACAAATTGTTGCTAATTTCTTATTGTTCCATTCACAAACCACAAAAGTAATGCATGACACAGTGAATTCAAGGAGATCATTCACTGTTCACCATTTACATGCAAGGTCTCTAAAATATAACATGCATGCATAGTTTCAAGATGCATAGTTTCAAGATGCATAAATTTCACCTTGCTATACACATTTACTATGAGCTCGCAAGATCTCTAAAATATAACATACATGCATGCATAGTTTCAAGATGCGTAAATTTCACCTTGCTATACACATTTACTATGAGCTCTTGACTTCACTTGGAATACCTCCAATACACCCACTCACTTGCCCAACAGGTTTCAGAAACAATGGAGTGACCTGAAGCTGACTACACTTGGTAACACCTATAATTCAGTGTAACACATGCTGACACTACTTAAGCAAGTAACATCCATGAAGGACTAAATTTAACGACTATAACATTTTGTAGTTGTTTTTCATATTTATTTTAGTATGAATTTTGTCATGGAAGAAGATTGATGCTAAACCAAGATGGAATCTCTTCATGGCAGAATGGAAGTTTTTTCTTTCTCCCCCTTTAACACATACACTCAACAAAAAAACAAAAAAAAAAAAACATCAACAAAAAACAACAAAAAAGAAAAGAAAAAAAGAAAGAAAAGAATTAAAATGGGACCCAGACCCAACTAGGCCAGTTTTGACTGACTGGCTAAGAGGACATCCAAGAAATGGCTGAGAAGATATCCAAGGGCATTAACCATACATGTTCTGTCCTTCCCTCTCCCTTCAAACATGCACACAGGAAGAAAAAAAAGGTACAAATCTCCATGTATGTATATTGCATTTGGATGAAGACAGGCCATGTCTTGCAATACATGCAGTGTATGTGTTTGGAAGGAGTCTCTGTTCTTCATAATGTCCACATCTCTTGTGCAACATAAGCTAATGAAAGTGGCCAGTACTAAGATTCAGCATGTTCATAACTATGTAGCTAAAGCTGTGGAGGAAGTATAAGCTAACAGTTCTATTACCATTAAAAATAATATGCTAGCTATAGGATTAAAGCTCTCTAGGAGCTCAGCTCTCCTGCAGATTAGAGCTCTCAGTCCGCTAATTTGCATTAATAAATATCAAGCTTGCGTGTGGCAGTACCTACAGTTACTTCTCCTTGTATGGCACATTATTTAGAGCTGTTTACCTGTTCTCCGCTCGCCTCCGTAAGTTGGAACTGTTCTTGAATTACATCCGTGGTAGTTAGAGGCGGGGAGATAGAGTTTTGTTCTTGGTCCACCGTAACACTGTAAGGTTGGGTGGTCCTTAGCGTAGTTAAACCGTCTTGGCTGGTTTGAAGATAGATGCTGGACAGCTCTTCCAAGCTTTGGGCCATCTCCTAGATACTGCAAAACACCTTTATCCCTTTCTGTACGATAAATGGAAGTGGGCTATGTTTAGAATCAGTGTTCTTTGCGCGTATGGAAGTTCCAAAATAAGACATTCGCTCTATATTTAGATTTCTATAGAGCGAACTGTTAACAGGTATTTGTGGTGAAGTGTCAGTTTGGTTGAGTTGCTTCTCTAATTTCCTGGGATATATTTTTTCTATCAACTTCTTCATTTTGTGGGGTTTAAAGAATGTTTAGATATATTTGATACTGCTTTTCCCATGAAATTTCAAGTCCAAGTGGGAGCTTGCTTGCTTTTCAGCCTTTTAACAACAGTGTTCCTAAACACAGTATCCAGTGGAACCAAATTAAATTTAATGTGCAGGTTACTAATTAAATCAAAATAAATTTGAAATGGCGGTTAAATTCGACTAATATTGACAATGACAGATTAACTAAAATAAACTTCTTTTTTTAATTTTTTTATACATAAAGCAAGACAAAGACTAGCCACTTCTTTCCCCCCCCCCCCTTTTTTTTAATTAATTTATTAATTTTTTTATGCAAGTCCATTTTGATTTTTGTTTTGATTTTTATTTGTTGAATCCCCATTTATCTTCAACCAGACAATGAGTTGAACAAGTTGTTGGTCAACCCAGAATTTCTAAGCTTCAAAACAGTGATCACTGGTGAAAAATGCCTCTTGAAGGGCATAAAATGATCTACATTTTGAGATCAAAACCATTCAAAAAAAGGATGATGCATCATATTGATATCATTTTATATTTTGCCCCAATATGATCTATGCCTCAATTTAATTTAAATGCAACTTTGAATTAATGAACCTTAAAACCGGTTGAATTAACTATACCTAAGTGACAACCTAAATAATTCAACTTTGAATTAATTAAGCCCCACTAGCCCCACTAACAATATCTATAGCTGAGCAAGATGTTAGCTTTTGTTCAAGTAGTAACTGCTTTGTTGCCAGAAATGTAAACAAAAATGCAATGATTGAATAATTTTTCCGATATGCTTGGTATACTTTTTTTTTTTTTTTTTTATAACTTATTTGACTTATCAATATCTGTGTGGCTTTTGGCTTTTCGGGATGTCCTTGCTAGATATTTTAGTGATATACCTGATCATTGTTGGTGATCTAAAATTCTTCTTCACAGGAAAATAGCTATTATTGATTTTTTTTCTTCCTTTTTTATAACTTAGTAGATCGTGAGCTGAAGAGCGAATTTTTGCTAGTATTTATTGAAGTATTTGTTTAAAGAATAAAAATGTTGTAGTACAGATCCAGTTAATCATCTGATAAAGCAGTTGCTCTATTTGCATAACTTATGGTGAAAGCATCAATATCATGTGTAAATAAATGCATTTTATCACTATCATGTATAAATCATTCTATCAATTAGTAAAGGAATTGTTCTAGATATATCTTACAATGCAAGAATTAATTCTCTGTCAAAAAAATATCTGAAAGCATACATTGCACCACTCAACTCTCCATCATCATCTCTTCTTCCTACATCTTGACTCTCTTTTTCATAAGATAAATTGACATTCTAATGACCCACATTGGATGCCACATCTGTGATTGTTGCCTGTGAATAAATTTGAATGTAGTTTTTACTTATCTGTGTTAGGTTCTGATTGAGAAAGAGTGGATATCTTGTGGCCACAAGTTCTCTCAGGTAGGGTGGATGAATGACCTTGTTTTTAATCAAGTATTCCTATAATTAAAATATAGACTCTTGAAACTATGTTTTTCCGGTTTAAGCCACACCTTCAATAGCTGTGTTTAGTAGTTTGTTGTTTTAGTAGTTTGTTGTTTTTTTTATTATTAATGAGAGTACTGATGTTTTCTTCTATTGAGTTGTTTATGCTGTTTAATTTTACACAAGATAAGATTTATTGGAGTGGATTTTGAGATTATGTATCTAGAATTCCATGAACTTTTATTGATATAAACTATTTATTGATCATTTAAATCTATCTAAAGTACTATATTAGTAAAATTGGCTTTCATGAATTGTATCAAATTTTTTATTGCAATCATTATTGTATTAATTTTTTTAATTTTTATTCTAGCGTATTGGCCATGGTGACCGTAACCACAATGATGATCAGAGGGCACCCATTTTTGTCCAATTCATTGACTGTGTGTGGCAAATGACTGTTCAGGTAAGTTCACATTCATTTATTTGACTGAGATTATTATTGGATATTGAAGGAGGTTCTTTGGTATAGTTGAGTAGTTGTTATCAGGAATTTGCATGCCTTAATTATTTATTCAGTAGATTTGGAACACTGAATAGATATTTAAAACAAGGAATGACAACAGCAAAAACAAACAAAAATAGATTTCAATATATTTTGGAACCATACAAGCCTGCAGTGCTAGTTTTCTGGGAAAATTTGAGGGCAAGTTTAAGCCCACCTCCTCTTCATTCTATCCCACTGTCTCATCACTCTCTCCCCTGAAAAATTTTCTGAGAGATGTGCACTAATTATTAAAAACAAACAACAGACATTTACAATTAAATGAAAAATAAGGATTTAGGTTTCTCCAAAACGTACAGAAGCAGCAATAGATTATTATCCATTTATATCTTTAGAGAAGGCATGAACACTCAATTATTTAGTTCCAAATTCTGCATCCTAAATCTCTACTTTAATAAGACATTACCACATGAACTTAACATTATTACTATTATTAAGTTCCTCAATCAAGCTTGATGATAAGTAGCCTTGTTTACGTACTATTTGGAGTGCACCCCCTCCCCCCCACTCCACTCTCATTTGATTATAACAAAGGAAATACTCCTATTATTCACTCATGATAATAGTATTAAAAAAATTTTTCACACTAGCTGAAATATAGTCTTGAAGCAGTGATTTAGGAATGCAGATCTGGGCACATATTAATTGAGTGTTCATGCTTTATCTCAAGAATTATTGGGTAATCACCTTTTTTGATTCTATATATATTTTTAAAATAACCCTAATCTCTTTTCTTCTTCAGTTATTCATAGATTTTATAAATATTTTTATTACTAGTTTTTGTACTTTTTTTTTCTTCATTTAACTCCAAACTTTTCTGAAATGATTTCCAGAATCAAAAGTCACAGCATTCTTGTTCTGTACTTTGTTGTGCAACCCTAAATATTAATTTTTTTTTTATGGATTACTGCTTTTACCTTTTCAGTGAGTTTCTTCTTTCAGTTCTTTTTTACTTTCAATAGAATAGTCCAACTATTAGTAGTAATAATAATAACAACTATAATCTTACTAAACATTATAATAGTCACTTTTTTTTAAATCCCACGGAATCTAAATGTTATTTTCTTGAGAATCCTGTTCTTGTTTTTGAAATTTCCTTCAATAAGCAGTGCTAAGGTCCCCAGTTCAACTCCTTGTCATGGTTGGGTTGTTTTTTTTCTTTTTCTTTTTTCTCTCTCTTTTTTTTGTTCCATTATGGGTTTTTGGCTGGAAATTTCTACTCTCTTTTTTTGTTGTTGTTGTTTTTTTGTCACAGTGGATGATGGCATACTGAAATGGAAGCTGAATCCTTTTATATATATATATATATATATATATATATATATATATATATATATATATATATATATATACCTGTAGCCTTTAAACAATCGCTCAATCAACTAATTGCTCTGTCAACAGTTTGCAATGGGTTTTTTCAATTACATCTGAAGTTAATATGGGAGGGGGGGAAGGGGTATTGCCTGGAATTCGGTGATATTTAAGCATGTGTGGTAAAAATAACATGGCGCTCACAGGAGAGTATGTGATGATTCTAGTATGATATATATATATTAATAATAAATAATAGTAAGATGGGGTATGGATGCAGACCAGTTGAAATTCGTCCAGATCATGCATGATACTAGCACTGATACTAATGCTACCTAATTGAGGAACAACGTAGAGGAGGAGAATTTCAATTTTTCGATTTTTTTTCCCCATTCTTTTTGGGGGGAATTCTTTGGCTTAGAGATTTGACATATACCTTCATTGGAGACTCCAGATTGCAGCATATAAAATATTTGGTTAGCTGTTATCTAAATTTGTGTCCAAGTAGGAATTAGTTTAATTATTATTTATGTATTTAGTAAGTATTCAAGAATTTACATGAGATATTGAGTTATGGGACAAGAAGTTATTCATGTCATTATGTACCTATCACAACAGGTGGCCCCTTGGGAATGTTTGGATAATTTAGATGCTTGGCTGGGAGCCAATTCAATTTCTATGCTATTCCATGCCAGGACCACCATGTAGAAACCCATAACAGTGATGTGCATATCACTTTAGGTTTTGTGAAACTAACCTGGTTTTTTTCTCCACGTTTAATGAACATTACTTAATGTTGCCATTACTAATTTACTATCCAAGTGCAATTACTAACTATGTGATGATTTTGTGGTATTAAAAATTTTTTTTTTATTTAACAGTTTCCATACGCCTTTGAATTCAACGAACATTTCCTGATCTGTATTCTGGACCACTTGTACAGGTATGTATGTATGTATGTATGTATGTATGTATGTATGTATGTATGTATGTATGTATGTATGTATGTATGTATGTATGTATGTATGTATGTATGTAACCATGTGCCTTTGCAGTCTGTTTGAAACTGATTTCTCATTACCTGCATGCTCCTGGTGTGATGTGCCGTGCTGACCATTTGTGTGTGCTTATGGTCAGGGCCTATAAACTTGCTAGGAGATCCAGTCTGTGTGATATCATTGTGTTTATTTAATTTATTATATTTATGGATGTGAATTTTTTTATTGTTTTTTTTTTTACTTGTTTTTGTCTACTTACTATCGACAATCGAGAATATAATATTTGACAATACTAGTAAATGTTGTTACTATTGAATTAGCTGAAATGCTTATTGAACAACTTCCCAATGTTTTGTTGTTCTCTATTATGACCTTTTTGGTTGTTACATGTTATTACATTTTTCTCTTTTAATCAAATTTGGAAGTTGTTAGCCTCCCTATAGTCACTGCAGAGGTTTGCAGCTACAGCCTCTTTCATCAGCTTTTGGAGCTTTAAAACCTACAGTACTTTGTTCTATTAATAGATAACATAAACCTACAACACTTTATTCTATTAATAGATAACATAAACCTACAGTATTTTTTTTTAATAGATAATAAAACCTTACAGCACTTTGTTCTATTAGTAGATAACATGATTAGTTTGCCTTATGTAGTTGGCGATCAAGAATCATCAATTTGGTATCAATACAAATATCATGTTTTATATGATTAATCTGCATTAGTGTTACTTCTAATTGTTGTTTTATAGCTATTACTTGAACAACATATTTCTTGATTTAATTATATTATCTTTTTTATTTGTTGTTCCAATTGTTTTACCTTTGTAATGGTATGAAAGAGGGATTCACTTCAAATGTTGTGATCATTTTATTCCCTGCAGTTGCTTGTTTGGCACATTTCTGTTTAATTGTGAGAAAGTTCGTCAAGAAATGGTGAGTGATTAAAAAAAAAATGAAGGATAAATTAAGTTAAAAAGGTAGTGTAGTCTAGTTGACTGCAGATTACATTTACATAGTCTGTGCGCTACATTAACATTACATTTTTACTTTGTGATTAAAATGCTCATGCACAGTTATTATATTGAGCTGATAATGTGATATTTTTGGCAATTTTTTTATTTTATTTTTTAAAGAAGTATATTTTCATATGATACTCTTTTGTATACTTTCAAATCACAGCTGTATATCAGGGTTCAACTATAGTGTAGCCATATTTACCAGAACTGACAGACTGGGAATATTTTTTCCCTCTCCATATCAGCCATTTCAAGCCAGAACATAATTGATTGTTTGCATACAGTTATGAAAAACAGCATGTTCAGCTGATATCCAATTATTGTCTTCCTTCTTTACTATAGGAGGTCCGATCAAAGACGATGTCACTGTGGAGTTTTCTGAATGAGCAAGTGAGTCCAAGCAGAACAAATTTCACCAAAATGTTGATAAATAGGAATGGATGTAAATCATTTCTCTGAAATCACGCAGTTTGTCTGCAGATAGTTTTGAATTGGTTGTGTAGGAAATTTGTGTACAAAACTTGAACAAGAGATCTAAAAAGAAGAAAAAATTGTAGCAATTTTTGTTCCCCCTCCCCTTCCCCCCAGCAACTGCTCAAGGCTATTGTGAGTGTGTCCCCCAACCCGAATCTACTCTGTTTCTCTGTTATTCCTGTATGCTTCTTACTCTATCCTGATCTTTTATGAAAGAGAATTATTCATGATTCATTGTTTCTGGTGTTTTTTTTTCTTTTAGACGGACATTTACAGAAACCCTCTCTACTCAGAGAACATGCACCAGCAGGTATGGCATAATGGCTGAACTTAGTCCAGCTAAGTGCTAAATACAACATGTACACACGAGTATAGCTCAGGCTTCAATGTCTGCACTGTACATGTGTTTGTTCTGTGATGTACATCTATCTAATCTGGTTCACACGAGACCAGACCAACCAAAACCTTTTGTGTTTCTGTGTCCTACACATTTCTTTGATTTAGGACACTGTGGATAGTCTACTTAGCTGAATAATTCTTCAATCGTGGACATTATGAGGTGTAGATAGTGTAGCACTAACAAGGCTTCACAAGATCTCCATTGTTTCTAAGAAGTCAGTGCCTCATTCTATTGCTCTGTGTTCCTTCAGGGTATGTATCTCAAACTTGTGCACTGAAGCATTAGTGCTGTAGTAAGCACTCAAAAACAATGATAACAAGTGCATCAATTTTCTGCTTCCCTCTTCCTAAATAGTGTGTTACCGCCCATCACCCCCACACACATGGGAATACTGTGGGGGTTGTTTGGTTCGTGCTTTCACCCAAAGGGGTCCTATTTCTGTACTCTGTGCCTTAATTCCCCACCCCACTGCACCATGGGACCATATGGGTCAAGGTACACCATCCAATCATGTGGATCAAGGTGCACATGGGAGCATGTGCTTCAGGGTGTGCTGAGTGGGAAGACTTAATTAACTATTTCATTGTCATCACTGCATTATGGCATGGTGAGGACATTTCCTCCAATATTCACCAATTTTTAAATTTTTTATGAAGTACGCCAAGAGGATTCCTGTCCCTGAAAATGGATTCAACTGGAGTAACCACAGTGGTAAATATTCAGGGTCAAAGGTCATGTGGTCTGAGAGTGAATTCCTGAGTGTGGTTTATAAGAGCATCACACAACACAATGGGAACCAATGAGTACAGAAATAAGATTGATTTCACTCCCAGTCGTGTCGTATTTACCTTCGAAAAGATATCAGGGTTGTGTTGTATAGTGTTTCAAACAGCTTTATCTGCTCACTTCACATCTCATATAAGGGCATCTCCTGATGTAATTATCTTATTGAAACTCATAGAGGCAAGTGAATATAATTAGCCTAATTTTTTTTAATTCGATTGAAGTTGATGTTACTATTACAGTAAATTCTGTGTGATTACCAAAGTTGAGAGGTTTCATGTGCTTACTCCAGAGTTTCCAAGTTTTACTATATCAATTGCTTTTTCAGTGGCACAGACCCTGAGCTGACTCAGGTAAGGAATCTTCAAGTAGTCCGTTACCTAGATGATGTGGAGTATTTTAGTGGAATATTTTAGTGCATGATGTGGAGTATTTTAGTACACGAAACTAATTAGAGCCTTTTTAAATGCTGATACAAATGAAAGTTCAATGTGAGTCAATTTTAGAGTATTTGCAGCAACTAGCCCTCTCGGTGGCTCAGGTTTGCTCAGGTTTGCTCAGGTTTGCTCAGGTTTGCTCAGGTTTGCTCAGGTTTTAGAGACAAATAAATGTTTGGATCATATTAATTCTTCCATGTTGACTAGACTGGATTGTAGCAGATCAGAACTCAGAGAAGCCACTAACAGGCCAGACTATTATCCTCTTGTACCACTGGGAATCTTCTGGACGTCCATTAACCTAACCACAGGGGAATGTTGTAGAACACAACACTAATTAGAGTTCCTTTTCCTAATACACATAACAAACTCTTTATGGGTTTCTATCTCCTGGGTGACAAATTGTGAAAAATGGCAAGCCATGTCACCAACCCTGAATCCACACTGTCCAGATGTAGTTACTCCCGTGGACAGAGTTTTTAACTCCCTATGGGCTTTTGGTGTTGTGTAACAAGGAATTTAGTAAATTATTTGGACTTTTTCACGCCTTCTTCATGCTATTTGTTGCACTTTATTTCTGCTGCACCATTTTTATATTTTTTTCATTGTCCCAGAACAGAAAATCACAAATATACACAGAAAAAAATCAATGCTCTATAAAGGCCCAACTTAAAGTGTATTGCAAGAAAAGTGATCAGCAATGGCAGCATAAGAAGAGATACTAAGTCCAGTTTGTCTACTCCCAACAGCACAAACCTGACTCCTATCCCTATTGAGTTGTTGTTGACAATATGCATGCATCATAAAGTAACTAACTGAACCGTCTGTTGAATATTATGTGCTGGAAAACAAAAAAAAAGAATGATAAGGAAGGTTGAATGGTCCTGCAAATAATGAATACATACAATTCTTAATTTTGTGGCTGCCCTAAAAAAAAAAAAATAATAATAATAATAATAATAAAAAATAATAAATAAAAAAAAAAAATTTTAAAAAAAAAAATTAAAAAAAAAAAATTTAAAAAATTTAAAAAATTAAAAAAAAAAAAAAAAAAAAAAATATATATATATATATATATATATATATATATATATAGTAAATTGAAGACATTATCATAAGTTGTTTCAGTTATGTGCATGTATTTATCTACATTCCACCTGTGTTTATTTTCTTTTTATAATCCCTTGAATAAATATTAATATATTTTATGCTATGGGATCTCCCTTGACACTGCCCCCTCAAAATAGCAGACATCCTCCAAATCATAGGCACAGGCTGGTTTGTTCTCTTGCCTCCCCCTCATCTATTCTGTCTTGCATATACTTTTTTTTTATATCCTTTAAGAGAGTTAAGTGTAAATTGTCTGTTTCATATTGTGATTTTGTGTTCCCGAGTATTATTAGGTGAACTAGTCTCATTCTTAGCTCAAGTTTTTGTTGTGGTACTAGTCCTAATGGTATTGTAAGACTTTTAATGCAAGAGCAGTCAAGTGGAATGAGAGATCATATATATGTACATCTTATTGGTTGGTCATTTGTGCGATTTAAGTGCAACTATAGCCCTGTCCACACTACAAACAAGTTATAACTAACTACTCTCACAAAAAAAAAAAAGAAAAAAAAAGGATGGATGGGTAGGTGGGTTTTTTCTGATTTCCTGTTTGGTGTAATAGGTGCTTGTTGAGATCTTTTTAGAAATTCTAAAAGGTGCACACTGCATTAGTTGAGTATAGTTTGTCACATTCAAATACATGATTTTTTATTGTCGGGTATGAGATAAAACAACAATAACAGAAGCTTAAAATAAGTTTTGCAAGCTGACAATTCTTGTCACTCTGGCAACATGAGAGAGTAATTTAGCCATGGCACTGTTGTTATAGCAGCCTCTTTGGCTAGACCACTTTTAGTTGCTATGAGATCTTACCTTGAACTAAAATTGGTTAATTTTGATTATAAACACACTCGAAAGGAGCAGTGTGTCAGCCATGCTAAACATTTACTGATTATTTCTTATATTTTCAGCATTGACTTTTGAAATCTCTCTCTACATTTACCAATTTGAGAGCCTATAAGTTGGTACCTGGAAGTTTGGAAAAATAAACAAGAAAATAATGGAATTATTGCTAATTTCTGGTTATAACTGGTTTCTCCATGTTAGCTAAACTCACACACTAATTTGTTTTAACAATGCATTTTTAATGCAGTGTTAGTACTTGCTGATACACTTGCCACTCAATAGTTATCCACAGTTTGCCACTCTATTTAACAGTCTGTCACTGAGTTGTTCCGCGCCCAACCCATGGTTTGCTGGTGATATGTATCTCTGTTGGTTAACCTCTACCATGATATCCTAAAACGAACCAGACAGCTAAATTGAACCATTTAATTATTTTGCTGTGTCTTATTATTGAGAAAATGTTTACTTATCCCCCCCCCCCCCCCTTTCCCCTTTGTTTTTATGTGTCCATACAGGAGGCATCAAACTTAGAAACTTTTTTTTTCCTATTATCTTATGGTCACATGATGTTGAAAGCAATACGTTTGGTCGAAAATGTACTTGCATGTTCCTTGAACTATGGAGATTCCATACTTAGATTTTACTGCAATGTAAAGACCACACCCATTCCATGTCTACTTCATGACCTGCCTATCTAATTATAAAATCTGGCGGAGGTACTTTGAAGTAGATGTAAGCACGACCAGACCTACTGACATACAAGAAGTTCTATTCTTCTGTTCATTTATTGCAAGGAGTGATACTGCTCATGAAAATCACAAGACTTGTTCAAAGGAAACGCTAGACCAACCACCTTTATTCACATAAGAGAACATGTTCTATGCTGAGCTGAAATACAGATGTTACTAGCTGTTGCACCGGCATCAACCACATCGCCCTATTTCTCACTCTCATTTCATGTTGCTATTCTTATGCATTATTTCCCATCAACTGCACAAATATGTAATTGTGGCTGTGTGTGTGTATGTTTCTATAGGTTCTGTTTCCCTGTGCGAGTATCCGCAAGCTGCAGCTGTGGAATGGCTACTACTTGCGCTGGAATCCTCGCATGAGGCCACAGGTAGGGTCAGGAAGTCGGAGAGTTCCGCTTTCATGTACGTGTTTTGGTGAAAGTTGAATAAGTTTAATATTGGATAATACATGGAGAACATTGTTACAAGAATCTAATGTCTAGTCCATGGTTGCTTTAGTAAATAGATATATTCTACAAAACTTTTAAAAAAAAAGGTTTTTAAAAAATGAAGAAAAAACAATTTAAAATTCCTCAGCAATGTTTCTGATGTATTTTAATGTTTGCCTTTTCTTAGTCACCATTTATAGTTATGCCATCATAACTCAGAAGAAGTCTTAGGGCATATCTATAGTTATATTTTATTTCTATGGCATTCTTGGTCTAATCAGTAGCTGCTTCACATCTCCATAGAGATGCATGTACAAGAGAGTTTAGTTACTGTTGGGACTCTTACGTGGACCTAATGTCAGATCCATGCAACACCAACCGTATTTTTTAGTGTACATATACTTCCACAGGGCAAACACCTCCCTTTTCCCCTCCTCAACCCACTAAATGGAAGAAAAAAAAGGTGGAGGATAACATGTGTAGCTCTTGGATTTTGAGTTTACTGTGCTTGAAATATAATAGGAAAAAAAGGGGGGGAAAGAAAACAAACTGTGTTAGTGGTTGTGGTGGGAGTACACCTACCCCAACTCACCAGTAGAGGTTTCCTCTGATTTTAGAAGCATCATGTAATGATCAATTAATTGTATTGTGTTTCCCCATTAGGAAGCAGAGTTTGAGCGCTGTAGGCAACTCCAAGTCTTGATCAAACTTGTAAGTTTTAGCTATAGCAGTTGCTGTGTTGATTATTGTCATCCTATATACCTTGCACATACGCACCTTTTACCATGGCAACAATTGTTGGGCAAAACAAACACATTAGTTGGGCAAAAGCTACCATTGAAATTGTCTTCTGTGAGAAAAATTATCATCACAATAATGAGCTGTGCTGTGTTGCTAAAATTTTATAAATAACATGTTGTTTTCCGCTGTATTCATGTTTGTGTGTGATTATTATGCTGTTCATGAGCATTGTCAACCACAGCTGCAGAAGAACAGAAGTGTCCCTTTACTTTGAAATTTACATCAGCCCAGACCTTTAACAAAACACAGTGGGACATAGCACATCCACCATATCTTATACATGCATTGTGTGTAGAAATGTGAATCGACCATGAGAAGAACACAGCGGATAATGTTTCGACACGAAATAACTATATTGGATTGACAAAGAAAACAAAACAGTATACCCCTGCAGACTATGAGTAAGATGACCCTTTTCCAATTTATATCAGTTCCCTCCAACCATTCATTGATCTATTGCAGTGATTGGCGTGCCTGATTTTATTAGGTAAAGGGTCACATATCTTGTGATCTACATGTGGACAATTTGTTTACTTTATTTTGCACAGGGTAATCTAAAGTATTGGTAGAATGTTGTTGTTTTGGTCATATTTTGATCGTTGATTGCAATGGTAAAATTATTTCAGCCCCCCCCCCCTTTCTTCCCCAAACAGATTTGTGTTGTTAATGACCCTTTACCAGAACCACCCAAACAAGTGTCCCTCCTAAAAGGAGCCTCTGCTGCGGTGGCTGCAAAACAGACAATATAAAATAGGCATGAGAAATTATTCATTTATTTACTGCCCTAGCAAAGGATTCTCAGCAATAGGCCTGTTGTTGCAACTTGGCTGCTGCATGGTATGTATGGCAAGTGGTATAATAAATTATATCAAGATAGCTGGAAGTGGTTTTGAAACTTGCTGACACTTTCACTAATGTCTATTGGCCAAATGACACCCATAACCACACCCAACAGAAGATAATGGTACACTCCTTGTCACATGATGAACACATGCCAAATTTCAACTGGATTGTTTCTTGTTTTGGCAGTGAAAATAACTTTTATGGGGGTGACTATGATAAACCCACACCCTTATCACACCCACACACAGGTGCTTCATGGCGTTCACCTGGTTATTTGGGACCATGTGCCATATTTCAGTCTGATTGGTCCTCTGATTAGTTTTGATAGTCAAAACAGCTTCCTATGGGTGTGGCTATGAAAAAAACCACACCGATGTGTTAAATAATGCTCACTCGGTTACCTGGAACCATATGCCAAATTTCAGCCTGATTGGTCCTGATTAGTTATAGGAAGCCAAAACAGCATCCTATGGGTGTGGCTCTGTCAACCACACCCACATTTGTGGACTATTGCTAACCCAGTTACATGGAGACCATACACTAATTTTAGCCTGATTGGTGCAGTGGTTTGGCAGTGAAAACAACTCGTCCACACTCACCTATCAGTATATTATCCAGCCTCTATTTAATAACTAGAGTTATTCCAAGAAAACACAACCACACTCCCCAATATATGTGCATGCAATCACTGCAATTTAATTAGCACTTGTGTTCTTCCTTATCCACAGCTGCAAGAAAAGTGTCAAGAGCTTACAGAGCAGCAGAAGAACAGTGGCCAGATGCAAGCTGTAGTGAGATAGACCAGTGGTGGTGTTGCTCACTCTCTAATATCATCACCACTGCTCTATATACTGCATCACAACACTATAGCTGTACTGTACTATACACTAATGAATTCTGCGACAAATTAATGACATGGTTTATTACTATTCTTCTTTAGAGTTCACTTACAGTATGACACTTATTTGATTCAAGTAACCATAGTTATTGCATGCATGTAATTTTGATGTGTTCATTATGTGAGTGTATTGGAGAAGGAGGAGGAGGAGGAGGAGGAGGAATGTTATTGATTAAGTAGTATTTTAGAGGGAGGTCAACAATCATTTAAGATCCAGTTAGTGGATGAGGATTGTTATCATTTGATTAGCCGATAACTAAAGGCAACAAACCACATATTGCTGCTGCTCAGAACTCTTGAGAAAGTTTAAGTTCTCTCAGAGTTAGGAAATGCACATGCACACCTGTCCTGTCCTGTCATAACACTGCCAAATTTGGTCATAGGTCCTCTTTTATTAGCCGGTTGATATGGGTGCTGTTTCTGCCACACCAGAACTAGTTATATGAGTATTGTCATCTTGGCTGTCAGTTTCCTGATGCTGTCTGCTACACTTATGCACTGCAATGCCTCCTCTGCTTCTAAACCATTTTCCACAGACTGTACATCTCACTGCTCCCTACTGTTCACATACTGGCTTGCTTGGCTCTGCAGTACACTTGTGCTGCACCTTGTCAGATTCTCTCCTGCAACAAAGGCATGCTCTGCTGCCATTTGCTGCAGCTGAGTTTGTTGGTAGTTACTCAGGCCATCACAACATGCTGCGTGCCACTTCCCTCTATGGAGAGCCACTTTAAACGAGCTGCTCTGATGGATCTGCACAAGATCTCTCCACCTCCTTGATTTATCTTTTCCCTGAGAGGTGATCAACACCTGAGCTTGTGCTTACTCACCTCAGCATAAGAAGTTTGGAAGCTCAATAAAATTAATTAATAACAATTGAAGTGGTATGATGTTTGCTAAAGAAAACATGGTATAGGGATTAACTATTATACAATATTGATGATACAAGTATAAGCTAATATTAGTCCTTTCAGCAAGGTTGTAAAGACAAATCCCATATATGATATATATTGTAAGGAGTACTTTATAAATGTAGGCATTGAAATGAACCTTGATAATGTTTCTGTTGTCAATTTTTTTTTTTTTGTTATATAATTCGTAAGTTTTTATTAAAGTGGTTGGTGATAACAGTATTGCAGGTGCCTTAGCTGGACAGAATTCAAATGTCATTTTTATTTCTTCAAATGAATATTTTTGGATGGTTTCCAGGGTAAACTCATGCTGTATCTTATTGTATCAACTTCCTCATCTATTTTTACTTGGATGCAATGCACAATATGATGTATCACAAGGATGGTGCTAAATTTTTCACTAATCAAGTAGCTAGCATAACATATTCATTATCTGAATTGAAGAGACCACTAAAAAAATATCAAGGCTGAACTCTGCACTTTACAACCTTCATAGCAGAGAATATATAATAGGCATGCTCTACTGCAGTCCACCTTACAAAACCATGAAGGAAATGATTCCTGATAGTAAAATAGCAAGAGTACTTCTGGTGGAAGCATATATATACCATGCAAGCTCTTAAAGAGGAAGAAGAGAAAGAAGAAGAAGAAGGGGGAAAAAGGAAATTAGCGTATAAGGTTCTTTTTCTGTCAAAGGCAATGACCTAACTTTTCTAAAATTCTCTGGAATATATCTAATTTATTGCTAGCTGTAATGGTAACATTCTGAATTGAAAATGCAGATGATGCCATTTCACAATTCTTGCAATGTCCATCTCAACTGCATAAGCTGTTTAGCACTTCATTAGAGGAATTAGACTCTCATAATGACCTATGGTCTGATGCAATTGATTATATATCAGATACAGCTTCAGCAATAGTTGGGGGAAATTCCTTTGGCTGTTGGATAAAGGTTTATTTATAGTGTCAAATTATTAGACAGATATATGGACAGATAGATATAGATATATAGATAGAAGGATGATAGATAGATAGACAAATAGATTATTGATTTATAGAACTGGTGAGTGACCAGGAAAAAACAAACAAACAAACAAAGGATCTAGATGTCAGTTAGGAAAGTCTGCGCAGAGTTTTTGTAGGCTGTAATTAGCAATTAAAGATTAAAGGGAGGATGGCAGCATTAACCAAAGTTTATTGTATGTTGAGAGGCAGGATAAAGAAAGAGCATTTAGGGCAGGATAAAGAAAAACTGGTTAGTGCAGGGTCAGATTAAAAGGAGAGTACATGGGTGTGTCCAGTCTGGAAGTTGTCTTCTAAAAGGTTAAGTTTTCCAAATTGTAAAGAAGGATAGCTCAGTGCTGATGATATTAGAGAGTTTTAAAATTCTATATAAGTATGATTGAGTGATGACATTGATTGAAATGAGAGTGTCTGTGTTGTAAGTTAACCTGGGTACCAGTGGGTCCTTGTGAGTGTCTGAAGAGAAGTCAACATGATCATTGAACATTGAAGTTTGAGTGCTGCAGTTTCAAGGAATTGATATAAAAACAAAGAGACAAACAAGAAAGATGTTGGTCAACTGGTCAATTCAGGTACTCAGCATCATAGTAGAATTTTAGGTTTATCAGTGTTGCTTTGTAGTTGGAATTGATGTCATTTAGAATTTTGTGATTCTTCCTTGTCTTTTGTTTTCTTTCCAAAAAGAGGTAATCATTAATTAGTATAGAACTCCAAATGGAGGAACTACATTATTTGGCTCCTTTGGGGATCTGGTGGGCAGAACCTCAGCTGAGTGCTCAATTATCCTTAAATAAGGATCACTAATGAAAAATGTTTGGCACACTCAAAGCCTTCACCGGTTCTTTACAAATCAAAGCTGAGGTGTGGGTAAGCCCCATTCATTCATTTTTCATTTGGGGGGGGGGGGGGGGGGGGGGGGGGTTTCTTTTTACCCCCACCCTCAAAAGATAACAAAGGTGTAAATTGAATGTGTGAGCGACCAGTTAAAACAACTTTTGCAACATAGCTACGGTGCTCTGCTGTTCGAGATTAGCTAGTAGTATTAATTTCCTACTACACTATCAGACCATAGTTGTGCATGGGTGCAATCACGACCATCTTTGCAATGCTCCGTGGAATAATTGCAGCTGCAGCATGTTGCTGGAGGGGAAGATTCTATTCGGAGTCACCATCCGGAGCAGCTATTCTGTTCATTCTGCTGTGCTGCATTGCCTTCCCCTCCGTGAGAGCACAGGAGAGCAAGTACAATTATGGAGAACACTTCAACTTTGGAGCCTACATGCATGTCTACCCTCCAGTGGATATCTCTCAGGATGTTCACAGCTGCATTCCCAATGAAACTGTCACATGTCCATTATTTGTGGCTGTAATATTGTCCTTTGGATCAGCCTTCAACAGTAGTGGATCACTTCTGGGAATACAAATTGCACTGGATCAGATCAACGAAGATCCCTCAATACTGCCTGGATATAAACTACACTATTTGCTGAAAGATAGTCAGGTTAGTGCATTGGTTAAGCAACACCTATTTCATGTCTGTTCTTACGATCTAGCCATTAAATGTAACCAGGCCAATGTGCATGCTAGTACTTGCTTAAACCATAGCATAGCTTCGTGTTCAAAGCAGGCATGTGTAAAGCAGGCGCTCTTGTGCCTACGTGAGTGGAGATATTTGGAAAAAACATTTTTCTTATTTTTGTAACTCCACATCTACCATAGATGATAAATAATGGAGTGGATACACAAACATACTCGGTGCACAATTTCCTGCCTCTCCCTTCCCCAATCCTTGCACAGTTTAACACAATCACTGCCAGTTAATTGAGTGACTGTTTGCTGTAGTACCAGAAAGCAACTGTTTCTGAAGTGTGGGAAGGGAAAGGTTTGTAGCTGATAATCTCTTCCCATCAACAAAAACAGTTTAGGTAGAAATATGCGAGACACTTATAAGAAATCATCAATTCTAATTATATAAAAATCAGATGACAAGTGAATAATCTAGAAAGATGACACTAATCAAACAAACAATAACATTACAATGTTCAACTAAGGCAAACAAATAACAGCATTAAGGTTCTATTCAGACAGCTAACAACAATATAAATCATACCTCAAATAATTCAAATACTACATTTACGTTAACGCATTAACATTATACATCAATGTTCTATTCAGGAAAACCAACAACAATATCAATCATACATTAAAATATTCTAATTAACATTTACATTTATTAATTTAGTTCAATGCACTGTCACATGGCCCCCCACTAACAAAAAATCCGTCCCAGATTTAAGTTCCATGTGGTACAATAATTCCTAATCGTTCAGGGGTTCTCCGATTGCGACCGGGATAGCGACGTTCAAGATTCAACACGGGATCATAATCATATATCTCTGTGAGATTGGTGCCTGGTGGAATGACAGTCTGTGGTGGAGTCTGTGGTAATTGTCTCTTTTGTTTAAAGACAGTTAGCAAGCAAATTCCTTCTGGACATAGCTTGAGTCTGTCAAAGTGCACAACCAGTCGATGCCTTGATGAGGGAGAGTTCTGAAGGCAGCATACTGTGTCAGACAGTTTCTTGACTACTCTGAAAGGCCCAGTCCAAGGACTGTGGAGCTTCCGACCTACTCTACGAGGGATAACTTTAGAGTGTAGCCACACCAGGTCATGTTTCTTGAAGGGTTTCCCATGAATTCGTTCATCACACAGTTCCCTTTGTCTGTCCAGCTGATATCCCATAGTGTCTCTAACACGAGTGTAGATTTATGCAACCTATCTTGCAGCTTAGCAACAAATTCATTAGCATTGTTGGTTGGTTCACCTTAGTTGGACAGCTACCATACACGAGGTCAATTGGCATCCTTGTGTTACGTCCAAACATGAGATAAAAGGGTGTGTATCCAGTTGTTGGGTGTACACTGCTATTGTATGCCATACATAATGGTTGTAAATGATCTTCCCATTCAAACAGGTTTTCACTGGCAGCAGTTCTCAGCATAGAAAGAAGGGTTCGGTTGAATAGTTCAAAGTCCATCAGATTGTGGATGATAGAGAGTGGTACAGGTTTTGGAAATTCCAAGAAGCTTGCACATATTGGCCACAACATCAGACTCAAATGCTTGCCTTGATCAGAGTGCAGTTACTCTGGAGGGGAGAACCTATAAAATACTTCATTAGTAAGGATACGGACGACAGTGGTTGCTTCCTGATTGGGAATGGGAAATGCCTCCATCCAACGGGTGAAGTAGACACCTAATACCAAGATGTATGAATTTCAAAAACATGATTCCGGGATTGGTCCTACTATGTTCACAGCATCTGCATTGGGCTCCCCACCTTTATAACTCTGTAAGGGGGATCAATTTTTGGGAGCATTTGCTTTGTTAAATACACAATCAGCACATGTCTTACACCAGTCTCAAACATCATTGTGGTACCCCGGCCAATAGAATCTATCACGGACATGAGCAAGTGTTTTGTCTTCACTGAGGTGACCTCCAAGGGTGCCTTCATGCATCTCCTTGAGTACTTCACTCCTCTTGCTTAATGGAATCACTAGCTGGTGGATACCTTTTTGTCATTGTCCATGTCATTCTGGTATAGTCGGTATAGTCTCCCATTATACATCATTAGTTGATCCCATATCTGGAATAGACAGTCTTGATCGTCTACTCAGTGCCTTAGTCCCAGAATCAGGTGGCCTTTGTCCTTTGATTTTGGCCCTCAGTACTGGTCCAGTGGTTGAGTCATTGAGCTGCTTTTGGGGAAAATTGACCATCTCAGATAGCAAAGTACTGGAAAAATGACTTCCTGAACATGATTCTCACGCCCACACTGGTGGCAAGGGAGTCGACAGAGTGAATCAACATTCGTATGTTTCTTTCCTCTCCGATGTACTGTGGTAAAATTAAATTCATGCAATCTCTCTAGTAGAGCCAATATTTTTCCATTTAAAAAAAAACAAATACATTTGCCGGTTCAGCTTTTTGTAAATTCCGTTTTAAAGGACAATTATATTAGAAATTCCGTTTCAGAAAACTTAAGATTGCAATTAACACATTAACACCATATCAATTAACACCATAATGTTTAAATACTTTTATTTAAGGGAGTAATACTTTGCACACAGCAGGAGGTAGAAAACCACAGAGCTGGAGGTAGACCTCAGTATGTATATAGCCGCCTTTTACCAGATCTGTGTGGTGTACTGATCTGTGTGGTGTACTGATCTGTGTGGTGTACTGATCTGTGTGGTGTACTGATCTGTGTGGTGTACTGATCTGTGTGGTGTACTGCTGATGGCATAGCAGCTGACTTGTTAACAGCGGTGATGGTGGTCTTGCCATATTTATCTTTTGTGTTGATGAGGAATAACAGCTAACAATGGTTAGGCTTAGGGCAAGGACAGTGGTTAGGGCCAGGACAGTGGTTAGGGCCAGGACAGTGGTTAGGGTTAGGGCCAGGACAGTGGTTAGGGTTAGGGCCAGGACAATGGTTAGGGTTAGGGTCAGGACAATGGTTAGGGCCAGGACAATGGTTAGGGTTAGGGTCAGGACAATGGTTAGGGCCTTAACCCCATACCAAATTTCATCCCGATTGGTCCAGCAGTTTTCAAAATCCTACAACTCAGACAACTTTTTGGCCCACCTTTTGTGGGCTCTAGTCACCAACATGTCGTCTGCTTTGAAGACATGTAAAAGACTTTTAAACAAAAGTGAGCATGTGATTAGATCACAGTGTTTTTTTAAAGTACTTTTTAAAAACATTTTTAGCCTTACACAGAGGAAGAGGTGTGGCCAGATGGGACCCACCCCATGTTATTCACTGAGTCTAGTTGTATTTGAATGCCAAGGTAGGCCTGTAGCTCCATCCTTTTTTTTCTAGCAAAAGTATCATTTTTGGCTTTTTTTTTTTTTTTAACACAGAAAGGGGTGTGGCCATATTGATGTTTATGAGAATCCCCTAGTGACACTGATTCTAAATATATATGGATTTGTGGGTATAGCTCCATTTTTTTCTGGCAAAAGTACCATTTTTGGCTTTTTTTTTTAATATGGTAAGAGGTGTAGCCATATAGACATGCTCATGATGTTCCCCAGGTGACATTCATTTTAATTATATATGAGTTTGTGGGTCTAATATGAACCGTTAGAATGTGAGTCACAGACACGACAGACAGACAGACAGACAGACAGACAGACAGACAGACAGACAGACAGACAGACAGACAGACAGACAGACAGACAGACAGACTATTCACACTTTATAGTATATCACAGATAGATAGATAGATACGTATATACATACATGTACATATACATGCATACATACATGCATGCATACATACACACATACACACACACACACACACACACACACACACACACACACACACACACACACACACACACACACACACACACACACACACACACACACACACACACACACACACACACTATTCCTGTTGTCATAATTAGTTAATCAGAATTCACACTATACATTTTAATTAGCAGCTGTCAATTTTGTAAAGCAAGTGTCCAGGTGCCACTGGAGTAGTTGTGGTTTGTGCTGTTGCAATCACAGTCAGGCTCTTGCAGTTCATTCATTATGGTCATGTACTTGATTACAGTGTGAATAATGATTACAGATAAATATTACATTTCAGTGTAATAGTAATCCACACCAACTGAAATACAGTCATTGTATGGAATGTTATGTTACATGTACTGAACACACCGAACAGCAACTAAAGGAATTATGGGTGGGTGGGCAGAGGGATGGGTGGATGGATAGGTGGGTAGGGGTTGGGTGGGTGAGAGGATGGGTTGGGGTGGATGGGTGGATGATAGGTGGGTAGGGGGGGTTGGGTGGGTGAGAGGATGGGTTGGGGTGGATGGGTGGATGGATAGGTGGGTAGGGGGGGGGGGTTGGGTGGGTGAGAGGATGGGTTGGGTGGGTGAGAGGATGGGTTGGGGTGGATGGAGGTGACTGGATGGACAGTAGATAGATGAATGAGTGGCTAGACAGATGGACGGATATATATATATATATATATATATATATATATAAGATAGTTACGTCACATGCAGCTGAAACTGGAGACTATAGGGCTACAGAGTCACACAATATCCAATTTGGCATAAATAGCTGCAACCATAACTGCAGAGCTGCACTCTTTGATGATGTTATGGTTCCAAAGACCAAGAGCTGTCTTACAATGAGTCATAAGCATTTTGCCAAATTGAATTTCTACATTTCCAAGTCCTGCCAATGTATTATTCATTATGTCCATATGCTGATAGAAGTGTCATGACTTTGGACTTGTAGTTGAAACTGTGTGATGGCTATTCTATGGCAGCTTAGTTGTCAAAGCAAATGTGTGCTGTCGATGTGGTTTGAGTTGATCATTGCATAGGCCCTACCCCCATGGAGCAAGCTGAGAGCCCTTGCCCTAGCCATTGTCAGGGTTGGTGTGTCTGTAGAACCCCTGGGGTTAAAAAATAGAAATAATAGCAGCTGTTTGCTTCTTTTTTTCCTGCTGGGGGTTATAAAAGGTATAATTTTTTGTATGAATTACAGCTCCCTTTATCCAGGTAGCTTATGAAACAGGCAGTGCCCATAACTTAGAAACGGCCATATCTGGGAACATTTCGTGCATTCTCCAGTGTTAGTTGGTGTTTGACCAAATTTTTCATGCCTTCATATATTTAATACAGGGAACATCGTCTGTGTACACACACAAGCAACAGATCATGATAATTTAATTTTTGCATGGAAAAGTTGAATTAAATGTTTGTCGAAGTGAATTCTGTCTTATCCTAGTTGGAGCATCTTGCCATTTCTTTACAAGAAAAGGATCTGGTTCAGTGCTTTGAGATTCCAGTCACAGCAGTGAGATGTCTGAGGTCTTGAATGCTTCACTGCAATCCCAATTAATTTTTTTTTTAGAAATGACCTTTTAACCTTTTAAGGGTTTCCTATCTCAAGCTCATGAACAACTTCCATGCCTCGTCTCTCTCTCTCTCTGTGTGCGCGTGTGTGCATGTGGTGTGTGTGTGTGTGTGAGGTGTGTGAGGTGCTAAAAGGAATGTCTAGACTAGGGTTTTAATTTGTGAATTATAAAGAAACAAAAATAAGCTAAAATAGTTAATATTTCAGTGCACAATTTAAAAGAAAATTTGACTTGATTATATATAAACTTGCATCTGTTTCGTTTCATTATCATGAATAGAATTTAAAATTTTGATACCATTAATGCATTTTTTGAGGTGAGAGAATATGAAACAGTAGCTTTAAATGACCAGCCCATGTCAATCTATGCCTGTGAGATCAGTGTATTGTATGCTTTGCCATGTGTCATACTCTGCATATAGTCATACATAACCACATCTATATGAAATTTATGCATGTGATAGTGAATAATTTGATTTGCTATTATTCTTACTCTGCATATGGACATACATACACCACATATCTAATGAAGTGTCAGGTCCTGTACACAGCATGCTTTAAGTCAGCTCCTGTCATATTTATGCACTTCTTGATCTGTCTCCAATATCATTAGGATTGTCCTTTGGCAATTTACTTCTTGGTCCATAGTTCATGTTACAAAAGTTATTATGTATGAGTCGATACTTCTGTTCTCCATGACAACAAATCTAATTTTGTGTACATGTTAGCCAATCTGAATCATACTCTGTAGGTGAAAATTGTTTTAGCTATCTCTGCTGTGCCAGCAATAATGCTCCATATAAGGGCATTCATTGCAGGAATGGGAGTAACTTTTGCTGTCGCTTTTGTGCACACAAGAGGAAGTATTTCCAGTTCATATTCCATTTTTGATGAGAAGCTGAACAGATTGCTTCTCCTGTCCAAACACTCCTATACTGCCATTCTTGGAATAGGAAGTCTGCAAATGTCATCTTACTGTAATTCACAATTTGTCTGTCTGTCTGTCTGTCTGTCTGTCTGTCTGTCTGTCTGTCTGTCTGTCTGTCTGTCTGTCTGTCTGTCTGTCTGTCTGTCTGTCTGTCTGTCTGTCTGTCTGTCTGTCTGTCTGTCTGTCTGTCTGTCTGTGAGGACTCTAACTCTTCCCAAACAACTGGAGGGATCTTCACAAAATTTTCAGAGATTGATTAGGGCATATCCTTTCAAACATTTCTTTCAGATCAGGTGGCTATGGGTGTGGTTTTGTCAATGGGTGTGGTTTGATTGATAAGGAACACAACCTATCACAGAACACAACCTTGTGTCAATATTTCCTATATATTACATAAAGCAAACTAAACATGTTTGTTACTGCTGATGGCTGACTTAAAAACGGCCCATAGGGGGGGGGGGGGGGGGGGGTTTCTGTGTTAGTAAACATAATTATAGTTTCTTTGGGGTGGAGGAGGTCACTTGTAAGGTGCATGCATTACAGGGTATGGTGTAAGGCATTGGGAACTAAAACCACTTTACATGATCATCCTTTCATGGCCAGCTATATGTTGTCTGGTTCTAGTGTGTTAACAACACCTTAATATACACATGCTAGTCACCACATTATTAGTACTAAACAAAGATCCAGGCACGGATATTTCAAACTCTTAGTTCTCTGCATGCATAACTTTAACTATGTTGTTTCAATTATTCTGCTCTGCTCTTCTCTTTTGTTTTGTTTGGTAGTGTCAACGGACGACTGCCTTGCAGTCCTTCCACACACACCTGCTCCAGCCTCCCACGAAGATAGGAGTGATTGGGTCTGGATGTTCCATAGCCACAGAGGCCACAGCAGAAGTGGGACCTTTCTACAACCTTACCCAGGTGAGAGACAGGTGGAAGGAAGGAACAGGGAGGTAAGGGATGGAGGTGGGTGGGGGAGTTGGGAATATAAACATGACAGCAGGGAGGATGGAGAGAATTTTTCATTCCAATTGCCACACTGTAACTATACACATGATTATAAACTTATGACGTGCACTGTTATTCAGTTAAGCGATTTTTTTTTATTTTTTAGTACTATTTGCAACACTATGTACCCCTTGTGCATAATCTTCATTGTGTTTCAGTGTGCCAGTCAAAAGAGAGGCATTGTTATATGAAATTCCACCAAGAGGAGAAGAAAAATAGGATGAAAAAAATAGAAGAGAAGAGTATGATGGGGTGGGGGTGGGGGGGGGTGGGGTCGAACATTAACAAAATACTGCACACTGGACATTGACTTACAGGCAGGCAGGCAGACAGACAGACTGACTGACTGACTGATCAACTCAGCATTTTCGTAGTATGAAAATTAATTATCCATACCATAACATTTGTTTACAAATAAATAATTGCTAAATCCAATTCTATCCATGTTTAGAGTAATCTCGAGTGACTGACTAACTACATACTAATTGCAATTTTTGATAATTGAATAAAATGACTTCAAACTTAATTAGATGCATAATTATAGTTTTTAACAAACAAAATAAAATAACCTCAAACTCAATAAAACAACGTGAGTGCACAAATGTATACAGTTGGGATGTAATGATATGTGAACATATCCTTGTTGTTTGATAGATCTCTTGCCAGTCATCCTCCACAGAATTAGCCAACAGGGAGCGGTTCTCCCGGCACTTCCAACTCACCACCTCTGAGATCAACTTGGCCTTTGGCTTCTACGGGATAATCAGAGAGTTTGGCTGGAAGAGGGTATCCCTAATAGTGCAGGATGAAAATCTCTTCACCTTTGTAAGTGGATACTATTCCTGCCACTGATCAAGCTCGTTGGAGCAGCAATGGTGATGTCGAATGCCTGTACACTGCACCTTTCAGCAATATAGACCTTACCAACTAGATCATCCATGGACATTCCTATGTTCGTCACATGATATGATGTCCTACCTCTATCCATTGAAGTGTTATATAGTTTCTTAGCAGATCCTAGAGGTTAGGAGGGAAGAGTGGTGCGAGTCACAATGTGTATAGAGTTGAAGAAAGACCAAAAAAGAGGTTGATCACTAACTTAGAATATGTAGTTCTTCACAGTTAAGAACATTTGTAAAGTGCATGTGGTCAAGTGGCCCAATGCATTCACCTCAACTCAGATTTGAACTGATCAATGATCATAAATGATCAGATTTTAAAACTTTTACTTCCTCTAGGTGCATACCTGCATGTATGGCTTCATTATATGTATATATATATATATATATATATGTATATATTATATTCATAGCATTTTTGTTCGTAGAATGTAGACAAGTTGAAACAGCTCTTGGGCCAAGAATACGATATCCGAGAAAGACGCTTTGAGACAATAGATGGGATAGATTCTCTTGGAGATGAACCCTTTGTAAGTGTTATGTACGTTTGTGAGCTCATAACAACTGAACAATGAAATAAGAAAACATCCCTTGTTTAGATTACTCATTGCTAGTGTATGTTGCTAGGAGACAGTTGAAGTATCAATTGTGAGCGTGCCAATAGTACAGAGAGAATTGTTTCCTAAGTTGTCAGGGAAGATGACCCCTGACATGCAGGAATGTACTAATTGATTGTCAGATTGTAGTTGATTACTCAGTAGTGTTAGCTAATGATGTATGAATAGTTAGTGTAGATTGCTTGTAAGTGGAGAAGTGTTTATTAATTACTCTATAAATTGAGTTTGAACATTACCTGTAATTTTGCTTAATAAATCAAGAGATTTCTTGTATGATTTAAAAAATTTGCTCTGAGTTTGTGTTTTAACTTTCATATTTTCCTTGAATATTTCACTTCATTTTTGATGTTAGTCAGCTTGTATAACATCTTTGTGATCACCACATCTCCATATAAATTTATTGTAATATAGACACAACCACTTATACAATCTGACCTAATCAATAGCAATAGTGCTTAAAAGTAACATGCACCAAATTACCAGTCACCCAAGGTTCTCAATGTTTACATCCTCTCTTCATAAAGTACTTGTCAAGGTAATATTTGTGCAATACAATTAATTTAAAAAGAGTATACCTGAAAGGTAGGTTTAAATATATGTGGAAAGATTTAAAGTATCTTTCAAGAATTTGCTATTGCAGGTGATTATTACTTGCATTTACACGAACCACTGATTAATTGATCACCCATTTATAATGCACATGTATATACAGTGCATAATTTTTCTAAAGGTATTTGTGTGCTGTACTTTACATGTGTGGTTGTGTTTATTGTCTATCAGGATAAGGACTCTCGGATATTCATATTGACCATGTACCAAACCCATGCCAGGCAGCTGTTATGCAAGGTAATTAGAACTCTCGTAAGCCCGATGTTATTAAGGTGTGGCAAGGAGCACCTAATAGTGGCTGGTGAATCTCTGCCTTGATGTATTTTACCTTCATTTTTTCATTAGGAAATGGACTACACCTATAAAATTACTATATAAATATTCGACCTAAGAAGAGCGACTGGGTGTTAAAAATGTTTGGGTTCCTTCATTGAATTTCCCTGCTAATAACCCATATTACTGTAAAAAAAAAAAATTTCTTTCTAGAGTTAAGGTGTATCTTGCCCAACTCTCATTGTTATTTTTTCTCATTTGAAAAACAGTGTCACACTGAGTAATTAGTTGATCAGTTAATTTTATTTTGGTCGAATCTATCCAATGCATAGAACCATTGAGTGAAGGAAGAAGTGGTAATCTGCATGCACCAGAACAGGAAGGATTCTATTATTCAATGTGTATGGCAAATTTCCATCCATCCTGAGCAATTTAAATGCTTCAATATATATATATTTATAGCAGAATGTGTTATGGGCGATAATTTATAAACTCCATTATATATTGCTGTCTAATATAGAATTAGTAATTTCCTTAAAAAAGAACAAACTTCTATCTGTTGCATAAACTAATTCATTATTGATGAAATTTGGTTACCATGTTTTAATTACATTATTATTTTGAAGTGATTAAAGGCATTAAAGTGTGGGTTTTTATCTGGCAGTATAAGGATGAAACATGTATCATAATTGTGTCTGCTTTGCTAACCTAACCACTTAGGCATATCAGCAAGGCCTCCACTTCCCGTACTCTCTCTTCATGTTTGTGGGATGGTATTCCACTAATTGGTGGGTGGGGTCTTCAGAGGAACAAGCTCAACTGGAGAACAAGTACGAAGGTTGCACTGTGTCTGCCCGTGAAGAGGTCATCAACTATGCCATTTCTTCCCGCAAAGCTGAAACAACCTTCACCTTCCCTGATTTGGTGGCTGACAGTGGCATTGTAAGTGCAGAGGTGCATGTGCTCACTGGAAATTACCTGCCCAATGGTTGAAACAAGAAACAGCACATACTCTACATTCATTCATCCTTCAAATATTTCATGCAGTAGTTACATAGTTTTTGTTTTTTTGTTGAGGAATTAACTTTTCTGTACTTTCAATTTGCATAAATATTGTCCAATAGCAACTCACAAAAAAAAGAGTAAGTGACCTGCTTTTTGCTATATTGTGCAGCATTTATACACATAAATACCATATAAAATTCATGCTATTCTATTCATATACAGCTATGCAGATCTGCTGATAATATTCTCAGATTGTGAACATGCTATTCAACCTTATCATTCATAGCATTCCAGTCTTCCTAATTCAAACAAATGACCATGAAACCATGATATAGTACAAAGTTCTGTATTCCAAATAGTAAAAACATATAAAGAAATAATTTCCCATTAAAAATATTCTTGAAATCAGATAAACACACTACTCTCTTGCACATGTTTTGAGCTGCTATTTCTCTCCTCTCATCCAGACTGGGTATGATATAGAAAAGCTCTTTTTCCACTACAAGGAAGAAAGCACTCTGGGCCTTAATTACATCACCTACTACCAGCAGTGCTATGATGCCACCTGGATATTGGCCAAAGCTCTCAACAAGACACTAACTGGTACAGCACAACATATGTGTCACATAAATTATACTTGTTATACATGTACATGTAGTCATCTTCGTACACAGTACAACCAATCAATTTTTGTATGGGACACCATCATTGTTGCTGGAGTTGTAATGTGAATTAATTTGCTTTTAAGTGTGATTGGTGAAGGCTAGGTTGTGCAGTTTAGTTCCTTTCTGAAACCTTGCATGCATGTATGCCATGGATGAGAAGCTTTCACTACAACCAGGCAGGGGTTGCAGCAGCGAAGGCTGGAGTGAAGTAATGATGGCCTGTGGGGTAGCAGTGCCCTTAGACTCTCCATACAGAGCTAGCATGAGGCAATGATTCAGTATGAGGAGTCTACTTTCTGGATGCATTCTGTTGGCTTTAGAGCAGAGATTACTGAATGGTGTAACAGGAATGAATACATTATTATATTTACATCTGTCAGTAGCTCGTAGGATGACTTTGTAACTGTTAATTAATATATCACCATCCTGAGTGCATAAACTGGATGATCATTTCATCATAGATATGAAGTCCAATTCTTCGTTATCGGCTGAGTTGGCTACCTATGACCAAGAGTTTGCCAAAGAGGAGGACACTGATTTCGGACTACAACACTTCACATACAATAACTCAAAGTTCATGAAACTAGTTTTTGGTCACTTGGGAGAGACAGATTTCAATGGAATAGTTGTAAGAAACTCAACTTAAAAAAAGAAAGAAAAGGTTTTGGCATGGCAAATGTATGTGTATATTATACTGAACTTGTTGATTTTTTTTTGTTGCTGTTGTAGGAATTCAGTTGCTCTAATATCATAAACGTCTGTAATTGGGAGGGAGGAGAGTAGGCACACGCACAAGTGGCAATAACTCACAAAAAATACATGCTGAACATGCATGTGTGCTAGGAGCTTTTGAAGTATGCATCTCTCACTTTTAGCTTCAGACATGCCCCACTAGTAAGAATATGCCAAAATTTACCTCAAGTTACCAACGTGTAGGTTATATATGTCTAGTATGACTACAATCTTGTTCTTAAAACTCGTTTTTCTGCACTAATGTATCCTCTCTCTTCTCCACTTTGTGGTCTTATTGTGTTATGTGATCTTATTGTGTTATGTGATTTAGAAATGTTTCATGTGTGGTTTGTTTGTTGTGTTTGGGGCAGGGCCGCATAAGGTTTGATGACGATGGTGTGAGGATAGTGTCCAGAACTAATGTGCAGCAATACAGACCAAGTGGTACGTGAATAAGAGTAGAGTAGTCATGTTAGAGCCACACCTCTTACTGCACAGGTATGTAATAGGAATGAGACTTTCTAGCGCATGTGTATGGCACTGTCAATATATATACACACACACACACATATCGAACTGAATTATTGCTGCATGGTTAGCTGAGAGGCCAGTATAGCAAAGACAGAACTTAATCCTGAGTTGTGAAGTGGATATTGCCTCTACTTGCATTAGTATTAGTATTGCTGTCGATGAAGGTGCATAGAATATTACTGATAATTGTACTTATTGCTTTCATTTTGTGGAGGTTGTTTCAGTTTGAAGTCATTAAATTCCATGCAGGAGATGTGCCACACCAGATGAACAAATACAAATTATAAATAGAACACAGTTCACTTGGCCAAGCTTCTCCCCCACCCACCCTTCACTGAATGTGTTCGTAGTTAGAGTTACAGTATTGTGCATCCATTGCACAGGTATTGACGGTGGTGTTGGTTTGGAGGTGAGGAAGATAGGGGACATATTGAGGAGTAGCACAGAGAGAGACACTAACTTTGCATACGATGATGGTGAGAGCAAGGAAACTCTATTTCCATGTGAGTCAATCAATATTATGATACTTTTATTTACCTTTCTATTCTAGACCATCAGGATAATTTGATTCTTAGTCCCTTTATCATCAATGGTTCTTCTACACACTTCTTATGCTGAAGCATCAAATGTATATAGTGGGTAGAGGCCAGAGCTCAAAATATCTTCTTTTTTTTAAATTTGTCCATACAAATGTCTGACTGATGTGAATTTTGGTTGGACATCTACTAAATTTGTTTTGACAAAAAATTTGTGTGGAGTTCCACAACGCTACATTTTTATCATGTGACTCCAGGAAGTGTTGCTATCTATCAATAGCAATTTTAATATTTTATATTTGAAATGTCAAAAAATTGAGAACACACCCTGATCACACCCTAATCACACCCTGATCACACCCTAAACACACTTTGATCACACCCTAAACAGAAGAAGGAAACTGTCACTTCACTGCACCAATATTTAAAAAAAAAAAGTGCCTGAGAAACTAAAGATTTATTTTGCCTGACCAACTATTATAGTGAAATATGCTGAACCTGAAAGCTTCTCATATCAATACCATTCCTTGAAGAAGCCATCCAAGCTGGTTGATTGCTGCACTCCGACCTTTTACATTGGACCAAGAGTATTGTGGTTTTGCATTTTGGTTGCTTGTAATTGAATTCAAGGACTTTGCACCTTCCTTTCCCCTTATATCTTCACCAAGAACATTACAACTTTCTCTATTCTTCTTCATCAACAAAAAGCAATATTCAATGTAACATCCAACAAGAAAACTCAGCTATAAACACCACCACCATTAACTGAGCTATGTAAGCCATGTTTTCTAAGATATTGCTGTCCAAATTTAGTTTTCAGTATCCCTATTATCTGTATTTCTTCATTATGTGTGTTGTAGATGGCGTTCCAGTGGATGGAATTCCTTATAATGTGGTGGTCACCATTGTTCCATTGATAACAGGCATATTTGTTACCATGGCAACCATTGGCATTGGACTCACCTTAATCGGAATTTTTATATATTACGTACTCCGGAATAAAGTGTAAGTTGCCATAAACATGAAACTTACATAATCTTTTATTCCCAAAATTGTGTGTTAAACTTAAAATAACAATTTAAAATTAATGTAGATTGAGGGGCAACAGTGCACTGGACTAAAACAGTGATGGATACATACATAGGTAGTAAACTCTCACATTAAAGAAAATTATTTGATGCATGCTAATATTCAGATCAAATCTAAGTTTTTTAAATTAGGATTCCTGACTTCACGTTTTGAGTGCTTGCTTCTTTACCAGGTAGTTGCTTCTTTGTTGTTCAGATCTCTTAGCCATATACCGAGTTGTACATACTATATATCTAGATTAGGGGAACCGAATTCACATTGTGAGCCTGGAACAACCAGGATACTTCTTACCAAAATACTCATGTGGACAGCCTGTTTGCTCAAGGAATGACCTTCAATATTACTGTCTGTCTGAATGTCTGTCTGTCTGTCTGTCTGAATGTCTGTCTGTATGTGCAGACTTTAAGTCCTCCCAAACCGCTGGAGGGATTTTCATGAAAATTTCAGGGGTGGATTAGGGCACCTCACTGCATGTCTTCGCGAATGTTTCGTTCAAATTGGGTGACTGTGGGTGTGTTTTTCAATGGGTGTGGTTTGGTTATAATGCACACAACCTATCACAGAAACTTGGCATGTTTATTAATTATATCATGTTTGTTTGATTAATGAGATTAGTGTCAATATTCCCTACATGTTACATAAAGCAAACTAAACATGTTAGTTACTGCAGGTGACCAACTTAAAAATCTCTCATAGGGCAGGTTTTCTGTTAATAATGATAAATGCTATTAGTAATTTTTAGCAGCTTTAAACTATCCAATATGATATGACAAACAATAATACAATGAAAACATATTTTGAATAAAGGACATTACTATTGAAAGCAATACACAAAATAATGTTGAAAATTAATCAGTAGATACATGAATGTGATGCTGATTCCATTGTATTTCCTGGAATTTCCCATCTCTCTCTTGTTTGCTGCATCTGAACTGACTGCTCCTCAAGTACCACTCACTGCTCAGTACTTTGTGAAGTACTCAAGTTACCAGCAGAGTTGTTATTTTCTCCTGTATTTTATCACTACGCTTTTCTGTTTTTATATACTAGATTTTTCTTGTTAGAGGCAAGCCATTCAGTAATATAAAGGCATACCAGCAGAATCATGTGGCTAAGTCTAACTTAGAGTCTAGCCTGCCATTGGGGTTGTGTGTGAATGTGTGGACCTCAGGCATGAACACTATCAACAATTTTATTACATGCAATTTTTTTTAAAAGTTGTAAAAATGCCTGCATGGGTTCTATTATACTAATTGAAGACTACTAATTTAATTACTATGCAAACAATATGAAAAGATTAAGCTATTGAGTTATTTGAATTAAATGAGGCAAAGGCAAGTTCACGTGTGTCAGTCAACATAGAAGATCTAGAATGAAATAATTACAGTAATCTATCCATATCCCTCATTGGACCAAGTTTTGAAAGTGAATTTTACATGATTTGATGGTGCTGATTAAAATGAGCAGGGGAAATTCTCGCCAAAAATGTGGGCAAACTCTGTGACAGGGCAAAATCCAAGACGCGACCACAAAAATACATAATTTCACTTCTAGATTATTTGTGAAGGTGTCCTTTGGATCAAAGTATACACATGTGGTCACACAATGCCTATCTTAATTTTGTATATGGATATTTTAAACCATAATCAGATAAACCACTTATATGATATTTTAGTTGCAAAATACGGGAAAGATCACCACCACAATTATGAAATCAGTATTCCTTGTCAACACAAAGATAAATATGACCATCACCGCTGCAAAAACCATGTGGATTTTATGGACTTGGACTGTTATGTAATCTTTCATGAGGTCAATTATTTAACTAACTTAGCCATATAATCAACTAGCATTGTACCTTATATATACCTGTACACACACGCGCACACACACACACACACACACACACACACACACACACACACACACACACACACACACACGCAGCGTCATTCGTCTGAGCAGTCCTAAGTTGAATTTCTTGGTGGGTGCAGGAGCAATCATTCTCTATGTGGACATCATTATCTCTGTCCTGCCCACGACCAATGTCACCTTGGCTAGCGTCACTTGCAATGTGTGTGAGGAATCACTGTTTGCTGTTTCACATTAGATACTTGTCAGCCTAATGAACCTCATGCAACAATTTTTAATTAACAATTATTTTATACTAGAAAAATACCCATCCTACGGATGGAGACAACAATCTCTCCACCCCTTCACCCCCACCCCCCCACCCCCACCTTCTGAAGGATATCTTAACATAGCACCCATCCTATGGACAGAAACAACAAATACCTCTTGATATAATTGTAGATCTGTTGTTTGCTATCTCATCCCAGATGCATGGGCCTACAGGGCTATAAAAGAATTAAGATAAGAGCAGGAAGTGGTTTGGGCAAAGTTTTGCTGACCTAAGGGTTTATGCCATTGTGGTTTGTTGAAAGTGGGGTGGTTTACTCAGGGATAGAGTTGTGACCACAACCAGAAAGTTTGAAAAATTATAGCCCCACCACCCCAGAGTAACCTCCATCAAACCCTGAAATTTGAGCCCTTTAAGCCAAATCGTCTGGGAATAGTTACCAATCAAAAAAACAAACAAAAAAATTTGAGAATTATAGTAAGATACTTTAGCATGGCATAAGTAATTCTAACCACACAGATATTTAACAGAATGATATTACTTTCAATTATTTCCTTAAAAAATCGCCAGTATCATAGTTGCTAAGTGTCCCGCTTTTGGCGGGACAGTCCAGATTTTTGGACTCCTGTCCCAACATTTGACTTCCACAAAGCAACCTAAGGTTGAAGTGCAATTTATGACATCATTGTGTCAGGAGTCTGCAGATGCCTCAATGACACAGCAATGGAGCACCATTGGCAGTTAAGAAGCTAGCTACTGTTGTTCTAGCATTGACTGTGATAGTGTGTGTAGTCTCATGGCTGAAGTCGATTTTGAGGATCAAGTAACCGGAGAGCACCCCCTGGCTGGAAAGAAGAAAAAAACACATAGAAAACTAAAATTAGCAACAAGAAATAGTACACCAAAAATCACAAACAACCAAAAATAAAGAAAAAAAATAGATACTTGATCCAATACAGAGCACCATAACTGATAAAAGGAATAAGAAAATAGAAACAACAAAAAAAAATAGAACAAACAACAAATATTAGAGTTTCTAAAAAGCCTTAGTAAGTGGAAAATTGTGATATTTTCTAGGATTAGGCTAGGGCTTGCCAAGTGCTACGTTCCCCCTCTCCCTTTCATTTGTTATGATGAATTCCTTGTTTTTGATATTTTATTAGTACTAGCTATTACCATTGTCTAGCTAGCTAGCTACCTGTTGTTGTTTTTTCTTCGTTAGTATTATATTTTTTTTTATTCATTTTGAATTATTTAATTTTTTTTTTTTTTTTTTTTTTTTTTTTTTTTTATATATTTAAATTAATTTTTTTTCTTTGTTTATTTCATTTTATATTATTTTTTCCATTTTCTGCTGCTATTTTTGTTTTGCTTTAGACCTTTTCCCACTAGGGAGACATATAATTAGGAATTGTGGGTGTGGTTTTGTGTGGGTGTGGTCTGTCCCTATTTTTAATTTTGAAAAATTGGCAGCTATGCATTATACAGTTTTATGTATGATGTACGACGACATCATTCTATATTCTTCCCCTCCAGTTGACTCCTTGGCTTACAGCTGTTGGCTACTCGCTCTGTTATGGCACTATCTTGGTAAAGATGGCCCGTGTCTACTTCATCTTTGATAGTCCATTACGCAGGCTCAAGAAGGTAAAAGTTGACCTTGTTTTCTTATTACAAGTATATTTATTGATAATTTAATTCTGTTTTCATATTTAGCTATTGTTTTTGAACTATTGCATGGTGTACAAGTTGTTAGTGTCTGTTATCAGTTTGTGGTTGATCAGTTAGCAAGGTATATCTGTGAATTTTGGCATAAAGGTATGACACTACACACATTATACTTCATCCGATCACATTTTTGGTCTACTTATTCACACTGCTATAAATTGGACGGACTCATTTGCATACTGTGTTGTGTTTCTCATAGTGTATAAGATAAATACAAGTAACATAATGTCCGCTTGGTTGCATTTGCTTATTGAACTGTTTTCTCTGCCAATGTGGTCAGACTGACAGGTAGCATCTGACATGACCATAAAATATTTCCAGAAATGTCTGCTGTTGACAATAGATGATTCTAGCTGAGATTATTTGCTTTTCCCATTTATTGAGTATGTCTGTGAGTATTTGATGGCTAGGGAACAGTTGCTAGTTGTTAAAATAACTAACTGATGTTTGGCTCTTTAGCTTGTTAAAAATACATGTGTACTTTGCATGGCTATTTGCTTCCATGTTGAGTTTGCACAGTAAAACATCTTGTTTTTATCTCAACTATGATTGTAGTGATATATATGGCTAAGAGGAACTTGAGATGTATTGTCAAGGCAGGTAGAAAAAGTGTGAATTCCAAGTGAGCAGGAAAAATCAAACAAACAAACAATCTCAAGTCCACTTGTTTCACAAATATTTTGGCAAGTTACTTTGACAACATATCAACTCTTATTTGATACACTAAATTCATTAAATAGTAATCTATAATAATTATCTTTCTCTGTATTCTCTCGATTGTTCTTCTCCCTGCCCATTGGCCTGTTGGATATAGCAAAGATTTGAAACTGGTGATGCATGCAAAGCTCAACCTACTGCATGTGCAATGTGAACTGAGTATAGATTGTCATGCAAATACAGACATGCTTGATTTCTTTGCTCTGTCCAGTGCATGTAGGGAGCAGTGGAAGAGATTTCTTGGCAAACCATTACTGTTGGCAAGAAATTGATTGCTTCGTTTTGACTCTAGAGTTGTTTTAAAAAAAATCTCTGATGACATTGACATGTGCTGTAGTTAGCATTGTAGTACTGCATGTGGGAGGCTAATTCTACCCTTTATGTTCCCCTCATTGCAGCCTCTGCAAGACTGGGTGCTGGCACTTGGTGTGTTGCTGTTGGTTCTGGTGGATATCGCGATATTAGCAGCATACACTTCAGTGGAGGGAATCAGGCACAATCTAATGGTGTCTACAGTTACAAACAAGTACAACCCTCTGGAGATATCTGGGGTGAGAAAAATAGTGCCTCCTAACCTTGCCCTTCCTCCCGCCCTCTCCATCCCCCCTCAAGGTTGTTGATTCTGCAAACCACATTTCTTGATATTGGGGGGTTGAACACCATACCATAAACACGACAAATTTTAAATCTGCAACACATTGGACAATAAGCTATTTTAGATGTAATTGTTATAATTTTTCATTCATACATGTTGTACCTTTACATATTTCATGTTTTTGTTTGTACATATTCCATTGCAGGCAGTTGGTGAGACTACATTATTCTTTGTATTATTCTGCAACAACACCAGCCGATCAATCACACTTGGTGTTCTCTACGGCTACAAGATGCTGCTCCAGATTATAGCCTTGATTTTTGCTTTTTCCATCAGAAAAGTGAAAGTTGCTGGAATGAATGATGCCAAGTATATCGGGGCCGCAGTCTATGTCACCAGTATAGTGACGGCCATAATCATTGTGCTGGACTACACGTTGGACCAGTACATTAATGTGTATGCTTGTGTGTTCTGCACATGTGTCTTTGTTGGGACCACAGCTATTCTGGGGCTGGTCTTGATACCTCCGGTGAGTTTAGTGCATGTCTTACAGCTACAGCCGTTTGTACCTTGTGCCCTCCATGGGAAGGCACGTTCTTTTCCCACAAATCCTGAGGAAACCATATTCATAATTCTGTGTACAAACTTATGAAGGGTCAATTGCCTTACCTCATCATTTATGAATTAGTTTGTGCTGTAGTCTGTTTTTTTAAATTTTATGTGCAGATGTGTGTTTGTGTAGGGACTACCATGTTATGTGTTTAGTAATAGAAATTGTAATGAGAAAAAAAAACAGCTTGTAAACACATAACATATCAGATGTTGGTTGAGTGTTGCAGGAGTTTGTTGGAGCAATGGAAGTGCACTTGTGTAGCAAACATACATGAAAAAGGTTAAAAAAATTAACAACTATGCAAGATCAATGAGTAAAAAGAATGGGGAAAAAACAAAAGATTTAACTCATGTAACCACAAATTAGATCAAACTTTACCAATTAATATCGTGTACAGCATACCAACTGAGTTCATGCAGGACAATGATGTGTGTCTGATATGTGTATATCTTGAGGTTCATACAGCTTGAGGTCTTCATGATAGATCTGTGGCCAAATGGCTTCAATATGGAATCTAGATTTTTATCAAACATTTTTTAAAAACCACTTAAATTCTCTGAAAGTGTGTAGGTGGTTACTCAGATGTGTCTGAGCATCACCATGGAGACAACAGCATATAGTCATAGTTAATGTCAATGGCTAGCATTAGCTCAGTGATTTACTTTCCTGGGTAAGTAGCTTGGAAGACTGAAAAGAAACCTGTTGTGAGTACAGATGGGCTGCTGCAATCATTCACAGACAGAGAGAAAATATTTTATACCACATTATCATAAACTTATTTTTGTTCCCATTATTGGGATGTCATTACACTGTATTAGTTTGTTTGTTTGTTTGCATAATTTTTTTTTGCTGAAATAAAAAATTTAAAAAAATGAAACAAAATTATAAAATTTTAAGAAATGAATAAGGTATATTGTATAACTAATTTGACCACATCTTTGGATTATAGCATACATTAAAGTTCAGTGATGAAATATTGCTGGTTTAAATCAGTTAGATATGTATATTTTTGTACATGTATGATGTACATTTTCTCCTGGTGGTCAGTGGGTTGTTATATGTTCATGCTAACTATACACAACAGATGATTGGACACTACCAGGATCCTATGGGAGACAACGTTTTTATGTATCACCTTAAAAATGGCCAGGAGAGTAGCCAGAGGAGATCTATGCGTCACCATCACCAGAGCAGCAGTGGCTCCTTGAGTAAGACTCCTTCAACACTTGATGTTCAGAAGAGGATGAAGGTGCTTGAAGGAAGACTCTCACAATGGCAGGTGAGAAATACTGCTGCAGTCTAGTTTAAATAAATGGATGCTACAATCATTGGAGCTTGTTGCCGTGTAGGTATGGTAGCTATGAACTGCAGCTATCTGTGAGAAATAGCAGTGAAGCTAATATGAACCACTTAAAATTTGCTTATCATTATTACCATAATTTTTTTATACAGATTTTCCTTGCTCAATCTTGATAAAATATTTTTAACCATTCAATAATTCAATGTTGGTTTTCCCCCTTTGAAATTATGATATTTTATTCTGTAAACCTACCATCATCTTCACTTACAGGAGAGCTCAGCCAGTCTTGGGAAGAAGGCAGAAAAACAAACTAAGGAAGAAGCTCCTGATCTAGCTTATACCACGAGTAAACGACAACAATCATCGGCATCCTTGACTGATGCCACACCTCAATCAACTACATCAGAAGATACTGCATCAACATCTAATCAGGTGATGTCTCGTGTAACTGCTGGAGGCAATCAGAATGAGTAGTCTGACAGAAATGAACCAAGAAACACTTGTGATTACTCTCATTATTATTATTATTAATATTTTCTACTGGCAAAATTTGGTAATATGTTATAGGTTAGATATAATACTCACATACACTCTCATACAGTCACTGTTTAAAAATGTACTCATTAACGATGTGTATGTGCAGGACCAGATGCAGGGATGGAGTGTGTTGGGCTGTTCTAACTGGTGGTTTACTAGAGGGATGAAAGTGAATGTGTCACACACTCTGTCAGAGTGACACCACAATTGTCTCAGCTATCAGAAATCTAGTAAACGAAAGTATTTTATTATTGAAACTTGTTGAATGAGAGTTAGCTGGCTATATTGGTCATTCTGTTGAAGTGTAGAGGCAAATCGGCTTTTATCTGGACAGTTCAGGCAATCAGAGCATTTGTTCCCCTTCTTAATTTGAAGACAAATTATACATTCTGTAAAAGTTCTGTAATATGGTATAGTGATAAAATATCAGCATATATGGAGTTATACATATGTTTTCTGTTTCTTTTTATTTTCAATACAAATTTTGTCTGAACGATAGTGGGGACATAATAAACATATGGATTATGTATGTAACAAAAAAAAGAGAAGGTATGATTGTTTAATAGAAAATCAATAATGAACCCAGATAGATAGAAAAAAAATACAAGCAGTTGTTACGTTCAAAATCCAAATGTGGTAATTTTTACCAATAGATGCAAAACAAACAAACAAACACAAGGTGTCATTTTTTTGTTGTTGTTTTTACCTGTGGCACACATAGGACACTGAATGGTGGGGGTGGATACATCCACACCTCCACCCCCCCCCCCACCTGTTTGAATGAGAGCACTTGTTTTGTTCCATTTTAGTCAAGTTCTTGGATTGTAGCTTCTTTAGGTTGTTTCAGGCAGCTCTCCTGATTCAGCCTTTCAGCCTTGGGTCTTATCTTTCTGTTGATCTGGGCAAATTGGTCAAAGTTAGGGAAGGGAAGTCCCTCCAAGCTCTTTAAGATACTTACCTGATTCCTCCATTTATGAGTGATTATCTTCATCTGAAAGCATCCTTTGAAAATCAGCTCTGTTCAAAGTCACTTTTCAACAATGAGTAGCCCTATTTGTTTATCTATTCAGCTTATAGACCAGATGTTATAGCTGAGACTATAAACTTTTAATATAATCCTCTATTTGTTTGATTGTCCAGTAATTACTACCACTTCATTGGGCCCAAATTTTTAGGGTTGGGTGACCCTGGGGAAGCTATAATAAAGTTCGTGAAGATCGGTTTGTTCGTTAACTCCTCCCAGACGAGTGGGCCTAAAGGACTCTAATATACAAGGTTTAATAAGGGTCACCTGGAGTGGGCCTAAAGGACTCTAATATACAAGGTTTAATAAGGGTCACCTGGAGTGGGCCTAAAGGACTCTAATATACAAGGTTTAATAAGGGTCACCTGGGGTGGGCCTAAAGGACTCTAATATACAAGGTTTAATAAGGGTCACCTGGGGTGGGCCTAAAGGACTCTAATATACAAGGTTTAATAAGGGTCACCTGGAGTGGGCCTAAAGGACTCTAATATACAAGGTTTAATAAGGGTCACCTGGGGTGGGCCTAAAGGACTCTAATATACAAGGTTTAATAAGGGTCACCTGGAGTGGGCCTAAAGGACTCTAATATACAAGGTTTAATAAGGGTCACCTGGAGTGGGCCTAAAGGACTCTAATATACAAGGTTTAATAAGGGTCACCTGGAGTGGGCCTAAAGGACTCTAATATACAAGGTTTAATAAGGGTCACCTGGGGTGGGCCTAAAGGACTCTAATATACAAGGTTTAATAAGGGTCACCTGGAGTGGGCCTAAAGGACTCTAATATACAAGGTTTAATAAGGGTCACCTGGAGTGGGCCTAAAGGACTCTAATATACAAGGTTTAATAAGGGTCACCTGGAGTGGGCCTAAAGGACTCTAATATACAAGGTTTAATAAGGGTCACCTGGGGTGGGCCTAAAGGACTCTAATATACAAGGTTTAATAAGGGTCACCTGGAGTGGGCCTAAAGGACTCTAATATACAAGGTTTAATAAGGGTCACCTGGGGTGGGCCTAAAGGACTCTAATATACAAGGTTTAATAAGGGTCACCTGGGGTGGGCCTAAAGGACTCTAATATACAAGGTTTAATAAGGGTCACCTGGAGTGGGCCTAAAGGACTCTAATATACAAGGTTTAATAAGGGTCACCTGGAGTGGGCCTAAAGGACTCTAATATACAAGGTTTAATAAGGGTCACCTGGGGTGGGCCTAAAGGACTCTAATATACAAGGTTTAATAAGGGTCACCTGGAGTGGGCCTAAAGGACTCTAATATACAAGGTTTAATAAGGGTCACCTGGAGTGGGCCTAAAGGACTCTAATATACAAGGTTTAATAAGGGTCACCTGGGGTGGGCCTAAAGGACTCTAATATACAAGGTTTAATAAGGGTCACCTGGAGTGGGCCTAAAGGACTCTAATATACAAGGTTTAATAAGGGTCACCTGGAGTGGGCCTAAAGGACTCTAATATACAAGGTTTAATAAGGGTCACCTGGAGTGGGCCTAAAGGACTCTAATATACAAGGTTTAATAAGGGTCACCTGGGGTGGGCCTAAAGGACTCTAATATACAAGGTTTAATAAGGGTCACCTGGAGTGGGCCTAAAGGACTCTAATATACAAGGTTTAATAAGGGTCACCTGGGGTGGGCCTAAAGGACTCTAATATACAAGGTTTAATAAGGGTCACCTGGAGTGGGCCTAAAGGACTCTAATATACAAGGTTTAATAAGGGTCACCTGGGGTGGGCCTAAAGGACTCTAATATACAAGGTTTAATAAGGGTCACCTGGGGTGGGCCTAAAGGACTCTAATATACAAGGTTTAATAAGGGTCACCTGGAGTGGGCCTAAAGGACTCTAATATACAAGGTTTAATAAGGGTCACCTGGAGTGGGCCTAAAGGACTCTAATATACAAGGTTTAATAAGGGTCACCTGGGGTGGTTATGAGGAACTTTGGTAAAGATCAGAGTTTTCTTCATTCGTAGGATAGGTACTTTTCTAGTAACATTTAAATTGCTATTATTGCTCCTATTTAAAAAACCTGGATAGGGAGTTAAAAGAAATATTTCAATAATCCATTAGATTCTTGATTGTTTAGTAATCATTGATTAATTAAATATGAACATAATGCGAAAACAAAACTGAAGTGATACACAATAAAATTGAAGTACGCCTGTTTATTAAATGATTGCCATTTTAATAAGATACAAAGTGAAGTTATCTCTCAACCACAGATAGGAAAGCTTCTTTGCTGACTTCAACATTTCCTATCTGCTTCATCTTCTTTTTGCCTTCTTTCTGCCTCTTTAATAGTTTCATTTTTCTTGAAATATCTCCACCATACTGCATAAGAAATCATGATTAAAATTAGCAATAGCATAACATAAGGATTAAAAAATCTGTTGATAAAATACCTGCCTTCATGGTCATGATAAGTATAGTGGATATTGGTGCGAATGTACTACATAAAGTATTTACAAACATTAAGTCGGTGTAGCAAAAACCAATATAAGATAGGAAATGGAATTGATATTGTAATTGAATTATTTTATCACATTCTAGTGGAGCAATAGAACCTCTCATATATAAAATTAAAATAAAAAAGAGGCCAAAAAGAAAGAAAGGGAAAAGAAAAAAGACTAAATAATTAATAATAATAAATGAATATAAATAAACGAATAAAAAAAAAACAAAACAAAAAACAAACAAAAAAACCCTACTGGTCCCACATATGATTTGAGTGTGCAATATTGAACGGACATGCCTCCCACCTTCAAAGGCATGCACTTGCAGATGCCACAATAAAAATTGATTGAAAGAAGGAAGGATTGCATTATTTAGAATTAAAATGAGCAAGTTATGAAGGCACCACCCACTATTGCATGGAGGCAAAACCTTCCTGTTTTGGAAGCAAGCAACACTAATATTGACACTTCAAATACTCAACAACTTACGCATTTTGCTGTCACATCTTTTCTTAGAGCTTTTATGCTAGAAGGATATGAATATAATTATAATGCAGCATGCTGAGTGGCCATCCAATCATATCATCAATTCCACTTAGAACAAGTTAATCACACCTTTTATTTACTTACGTTTCTCTAGCAATTACTCGATTCCCCATGGCAGCCTGGATAGCTATTTCAAACAGCTGCCTATAAAATGGAAAAATTAGAGTAATGTAATTAAATAAAAAAAGAATCGAAAGTTTAAATTGATGCAAAATCTAAAAAAAAAAAAAAAAAAGTAAAAAAAAAAAAAAAAAATTATAAAGGGATACGTATTTAAGTTCTTTAATGGTGCAGCAAACGAGTTCTCACTGGGAGGTGCCTTGCGTGGAAAACCTTGTGTAACATACTGTATGATTCGCTGTGCATTTTTTCTGAGAATGAAAAAACAACAACGAAACATGAAACACCTGGTTGCCTGCTTTATTTAATGACCAGATATAAACTGGAAAAATTTATCCCCTGCAAATTGTGACATTTCGGACAAAATTAAAATTCTCCAGCATTGAGAAAATTGAAACACATGAAGTCATGTGTGTTGGTTACTAGCTAGTACAAACAAAACGTCAACACACATTACACAATGATCTAAGGAATGTATAACTTATTGGAAGAAGCACTTTGAGAACAACATAGCCTAGGGGACCTTCAAACTCCTGACACAACAGCATCTCAAGCAGTACACTTACATAGATCCAGTTATTTGAGGAAGTAAACCAAATAAATGAGTAAAAAAAGAATAATATCCAAACAAACAACCACATGGTATAGATGCTACAACTACCAAGAAAAATCATTCTATATTTAAAAGATATAATCTTATGAGACCTCACCTATTCATCTTCTCCTTCAACCTCACACAGATCCCCTTGCCGACTGCCTGCGCCTTGTCCTTGTGGACAACCACTGCAAGAGCATCAACAGGATTCCCGTTCAACAAAATATCCAGCTGGAGTAGTGAGAAGGCAGAGCTATTACAGACTTCACATGTGTACAAATGCTTGATCAACATTATGACAGTCTGACACATGTTAAAATCGGTTTCATGAAACCGTTTTGTACAAAAATGGAGATTTTAATTGCATTTGACCTTCACTGCAATATGAATTAATCAAACAAAATTACCTGTTCAAACATGCACTATCATTATCCGTAATATTATCTAACCTTTACTAATGGTGCTTCTTCAAATCCATAGTCCTCATAATCAAAACTAAATATAAATCACACAAATTATGAACAGGTGAATATTAAAAACAACAATAAACAACAAACAAATAAAAAACAACAAAAAACAACAAACAAATAAATAAATAGAAGGCAAATATATAAATGTTATCAGTAATGTATGCATAGTATGCCATATTCTGGAAAGGTTTCAGTCATACAGTAATTAATCTTACAGGTTGCATTAACATGTCATATTAACATACCAAGTGGTCTAAAAATATCATATGAATGTGTGCTAATTGTAGACTACATGCTACTAACAGCTTGGTGCAGAGACATTGAATTATTAACTTAAGAGTTGTACTCATATGCAAATACTTGTGCATTAGCTGAATGCACATACCTACTGCATATAAAAACAAAGCCACATTATAAGTCTGCATAAAAATCTTTTCTTTTAGATCTAGAAGAACTTCCTTCATTGCTACAAAATAATTTACTGTACAATGCATGATGTGTGAACCTGGCATAGCCTGAAGAGATGGTCTTAATTTGGTCATAAAAGTCAACCACAATTTCAGTGAGTGGCAAAAGGTACTTCAACATGACTCTCTTCTGGTCTAAGTAAAGCAAGTCTTTCTGCACACCCCTGCGGTCCTAACAACAATAGTAGCAACAACAACGTGAGAATAATAAACAACAACACAACAAACGAAATGAGTAGAAACATTTGTGACACGAAATAAAACTTAGAACAGAAATAATAACCAAACAAGGCAGAACTTCTTGAATTTCTGTTTGACCTTGGCCAAGGCTTCCATATATATATATATATATACTAGCATGTAAGCCCTTGCCCTAGCCAGTAAGATAGGACAGTATAAAAGTTCTATGGCTTGCCCCCCCCCCCCCCCCCTCCCCCCAAAAAAGGGTTCCACATGAGAGATTGATTAGACCAATGTATTCCACACCTCACAGAGCTTGATGAGCTTCCCCAAGTAAGCATCTGGGAAGACCAAGGTCCCCATCACCACCGGTTCCAACATAACCACAGAACCGATAAACTCAGGAAACTGCATGGAGAAAATACATAAACATAAATATCAATTTAGATACTGAGGGAGAACAAACTACTGTAGAGAGTTTGTTTTAGCAGTTCACATTCACATATTGGCACACGCTCTATCCCACCCAGCCTGGAGAGAAAAATATATACTATGACTTGTCATGAAAACAATATTAAACAACCACACAAGCAACGTATATTGATGATTGACTTGTTGAACACCACTTGTATGTTCCCAATGCTTCAGTGACACCACAATTCCACTTCCCTAATGCTCCAGTGACACCACAATTCCACCTCCCCAATGCTCCAGTGACACCACAATTCCACCTCCCCATTCATCTCCAGTTGGCTCACATATCAAGTGAAAGAAATGCAACAAGGAAGAGAAAGAGGACATCAAAAAGACATCAGACATGACAGAGCACAATAGAAACAAACTGATGAGCAACATGCACGACACACCACCTGATGCCCTGACCTCCACCATTACTGTGCCCTAAACTATGACCCCCTGTGTGCACTACGGAGAGTCAGTCCACAGCATAAATAGTGAGGAGGAACACCATCTGTGACAGCTGCAGATCTTTAAAGTGGCTTTACAAAATACCGTCCACATGCTGCAGCAACTCCAAAGTGAACCTCCCAGTGCTGAATGTGCCTGATGAGCCACTAAAGACACTTTGGAGGGAGTGTCCCATTCTTCAAATGAATTCCCGGACAATACCAGGAAGTACAACACCCGCTTATGTCCCCAAATATAAACTTTAGTAATGCATATCCCTACAAATATTAATCCCAGAGAAATTGTGTACTTCAGCCCTATGCAGTACACACACACACATAAATATATACACGTACTTCCTTGTACTGTGATCAATACTCAGCATACTATCTGAATTAGTATGTGTTGTGTAAACTGATTAAGAAGTTGAAGTGGTTGTATGTGAAGTACACCAATTTCTGATTGACTCCAACTATATCATGGAGGAACACACAAACATGCACTCACTTGTGATGGGTTGAGGATCCATGATTCCTTGCCTGCTTTGTCAATCGCTGAAGATAAACATAAAACCAAATTCAATACAGTAGAAATTGACATAACAGCAGTGTTTTCAATGAAATCACAACTTTTGCATAAATAAAGGTATCAAAAATAATTGTATGAGAAATCCTGAATAGCATCATCACATATGCAGTGTATGCACGGGAAGTGTTGCAACGCTTAATATCACATTTTACTCTCTTTTCTAAAAAGCCGATTACTGCATATACCATGCACTCAGGGGAAGGGGGTGTGGTAGGTCATGAGTGGTGTGCATATTGGAGACAACCCTCGAAACACATTCCCTAATAGTGACATTAAGGGCAAAACGACATGAATTTCTCAGAAAGATGAGAATAATCGAATTCACAAAATGATGGACTTGGATTGTCATTACAGAAAGATGATTCTTTTTAGAAAAAAAAGAGAGGGAGTACGAACCTTTATAAGGTACACTGGGAGATGTAACGATGACAGAGGTGTCATACTCCTGGAGAGGTGGAGGACAAACATGTATACTGTAATTATGATAGCCAATAACACATGACACAATATATTGTTAAATAATAATACACACAAAATTTGATAACTCAATATCACTACTTCAATAACATTTCAACTATGTAGCGGGTATCATTGCTAATTAATATAATTGATGATGGATTTTAACATTGCCAATTTTAATACAGCCTAACTGTGTGTTTAACAAATAAGGGGGGTGCAAATGATGTGGTAAGGATCATAAAACCAACTAGCTCTCCTAGACTATACGTTAACAATGTGCAGGTATTAATCTACTACACTACTTCCAATAGTAATCACTACACACTTGTTGATTGTGCTTTGATACAGAGATCAAACCAGCCTTGACTTATATCAACACTCACCACATTAATACCACACAATACCACTTGAGGTGTGCCCTTTTTTTTTTTAAATCTATTTTTATTTATTTATATATATTTTTTATAGTTCTTCCACTGCTAAATTTATGCCATTTATCAAAAGAATGGAAAATACAAGTTTATACTCCACTCACTGTGTGCCTGAGCAGTTTCCCTGCATGGCATGGTTCAACAGTGTGTAGGAAAATGGTGTCAAAAAATAAAACAGATTTTCTGGTAGCAGCTTGGATGAAACATGTTGACATTTTACAGTTGTTTGTTGGCCAAACCACACCCACAAGAGGGTAATACCACTATCCTGGTTACATGGAGATCACATGCCAAATTCCAGTTTTGCTAAAAATTGTGTCTTACAAATATGAAAGAAAGTAAGTTATTAAAACCTTTCACTACCTTTCTCCATCTAAACAGATTTTCATATTATTTGCCTCATCTTGAGTAAAATCAAACTTAAACCCCCCCAGAATTTTCCCATACCAAGTAAAACTTAGAGCATGGAATAATACTCCATTTGGATGTCTCAACTGTGAATTGAACTATTTAATTCAATGTGTCATTTCTTCCTTTTTAGTCACGGCAAAGAGCAGGTATCTTGGCTAGAATATTAGTAAAGTGAATCACAGAGTAGAGACTTGGGTTGTATGAGTCAAGGAATTGAAGAGTTCTGTTGCTGATGCTGGACCAATCAGTGGTGATTTTGCCTTGTTGCACTAGGGGGCGGGGTCTGGTTGTAAGTAACCAGCGGGCATCCTACAATGACATAGGTATAGTGTCATCCCAGCTGTAGCGCAGGTCAGACAATGAACCATTGTACTAGGGAGAGATCCCCACAGAGCAGCTTCTCTGACATGACAAGGATAGATCTAAATCCAAGACGTTGGTGAGCTTTTACATTAAACATTTGCAACCCAGAGCCTTCTGTGACTTATTTTATACCCTTTCCAACTAAAATGATGCACACCCACACACACTCCCACCTTTCTCTTCCCACAAGCCCACCTTTCTCCTCCCACAAGCTCACCTCTTCCAACCTCTGCCTGAAGACGTCCATATGCAGCAAGCCCAGGAAGCCCAGCCGCCAGCCCTGGCCCAGAGCCACGCTGGAGTCAGCATGCACTGTCACACTGCGATCATTAAGGGTCAGTTTATCCACAGCTGTTCGCAATGCCAGGTAATCTCCTGTGTCCATGGGGAACACACCCGCAAACACCTGAAGATGAAAAAAAAAAAAAGAAGTTTTTTTTTTGTGTTTGTTTAGAGAAAACAAACAATTCCATGTAAGTCACAATATAGGAACGGCATGTTATACAAATGGTCCAACCTCCTGAGTTCGGTCAAAAAAAAAAAAAAAAAAAAAAAAAAAAAAAAAAAAAAAAAAAAAAATTTTTTTTTTACATCTGACGGAAACCAGTGAACATTCACATCCGAGAATCATATATATGGTACTACACCATATCAAAGTTGATGTATCAATGCCCTGTCTAATTGGTAAAGTTGATAACTCTCATGTGGTTACTCCAATGCTTCCTCTGAATACATATCCCGTAATTGTGGTTGGTTTTACTGCCTGTTTAATGATAATGAACCCAGAGAGTGCAGTATGTACTCTAGGAATCCCTGCAGAAGTCTATTAATGACTTGAATCACTAGAAACACTTTAGAAAAAAAGGAAGTTTTAGGAATTTTTATATGAAATACAATTAACATCTCTTCCATATTGGTAAAATATTAGTTTATTTTGGAGCTGAGGGTCATTGCCTATCTATATAAGGTCACCACAGGGGTCACAGGGGGAGAAAGAGACAAGAGTATCTGGAGTAACACAAGCTTAGACAGATACAGACAGAGATACAGACAGACAGACAACACAATCATAATTGCATTTAGGTTAACTTGCAAAGTTTACACTGATGTGGCACCTGACGATTCTCCCCCCACTCTACTGTATAAATTAAGTGTACCTACTTGGTGTGTTATTAAGCATGATACTTTGAACCACACCCAACACACACACACCCCCTGCATCCTACATTGCAACAAACATGTTGGAGTAAATGATAAAATACAGTTTGTGTTCCATTCAGCTCCTCACACAGAGTGATCAGAGGCACTGTCTCATGGGAAGAGACAAGGAGGATACTCACACGGAGTGACCAGAGGCACTGTCTCATGGGAAGAGACGAGGAGGATACTCACACAGAGTGACCAGAGGTACTGTCTCATGGGAAGAGAAGAGGAGGATACTCACACGGAGTGACCAGAGGCACTGTCTCATGGGAAGAGATGAGGAGGATACTCACACAGAGTGACCAGAGGCACTGTCTCATGGGAAGAGACGAGGAGGATACTCACACAGAGTGATCAGAGGCACTGTCTCATGGGAAGAGATGAGGAGGATACTCACACAGAGTGACCAGAGGCACTGTCTCATGGGAAGAGACGAGGAGGATACTCACACGGAGTGACCAGAGGCACTGTCTCATGGGAAGAGATGAGGAGGATACTCACACAGAGTGATCAGAGGCACTGTCTCATGGGAAGAGACGAGGAGGATACTCACATGGAGTGACCAGAGGCACTGTCTCATGGGAAGAGATGAGGAGGATACTCACACAGAGTGACCAGAGGCACTGTCTCATGGGAAGAAACAAGGAGGATACTAAATAAGAGCTGTATTTTCTTTATGAGAAACTCCTCCCCCACCCACACCCACATATCCATCCTTTAGTTGAGCTTATATTCATCCACAGACCATGTTGAGTTCACATTTAGCATAAGTGTTGAGGAAGTGATTAGTGTGACCATTACCAACCATGGGCTTGGCGGACTTGAAGCAAGGTAAAGGATCAACGTTGGTGTGTGTGTGGTGGAAAGTGTCTCCGATGTGAGCGTCATGGACCTTGCGTATCCCCATCACTACGTAGCCCACCTGACCACAGAACCTGCACACACACACAAGGAATATGCACATGTGCATTGGGAGGATAAGCAATTACTAATAAAATTTCTTCTTTTTTTTTTTTAAATATCGTATATCCAACTTAATCATTATTTAGTACTAGAACAACACAGCATTGCCTGGGACAGAAATATATTTGTGATGATAATGTACAAAATATATATGAAGGAATTCTCATACCACCCGAAGGTGCCAACCTCCTTTCAGGGTCATACAACGTCTAAGTCTAGTATAAATAGGTAGATAGTCACCCATACACAATACAATCATTGACACTAATCTCTAAATTCAAACAATTTAATACAATAAATCTCTATATTCACATGATTGAATTAATGGACATGGTGTTCCAACACAAACATTCTATTTAGTGTGCACTATACACAAAATATTGTATGCATAACCAATAGTACAGACTGCAAATGTCTTGTAAGGCTTCTTGCAAACATCTTTAATCGTTGCCATAGAGATATTTTCCCTGCTGTTGTAGTTATTTTCTAATTGGAATTTCATATCAATTAAAATCTTGTTGATATTGAAGTTATTGTAACGCCATCCTCCCCTGTCCCACCCACTTCCTGCTGTATTAAACTATCACCAAATGAACTGCAACACATTCCCTAAGTGATTCTTACAAATGAGTCTGTGGAACTTGTTTCATCTGCAGTATTCCCACCTCACTGACATCATAAGAGAGGCCAGTATGAGAAGAGGTCACCTCATCACCTGCAGTATTGGAATGCAGTATCAGAATGCAGTACTGGAATGCAGTATTGGAAAGCAGTATTAGAATAGAACAGAATGCACATGTATATTCATTTATCTTTTATTAAAAGGATAGCAGATTTAACTGAGTAAATAAAATTTGCTATAGGTCCTGGTCTGATGCTGAAATTCAACCAAATAACAACTCAATAAGTTGTTGAATCTTCTGCTATATCTACCCAAGCTTGCACCTTGACACCAGCAGCCATCAAGTGTAACACAGGTAATGTGAGAATATCTACATATCTACTTGCATTTGCATGAGATATAGGAGCCACTGACTAATGACAGTAGCACTAAGAGCACCTGCTTTCTAATACTTCAAAATATTCAGATATCAAGTTGTGTAAATTGTCAAACACTTGAACTCTAAAATAACTATAAAACACATCCACCTGCCCTAGCCCTGCCCTAGCCCTGCCCTGCCCTAGCCCTTTTTGTCCATATATAACATTGGAATAAGATGCTAATAGCCTCCAATCATTTGCACACATTTGCTAGGCGTTTCATGGGACACACCTTTTCTTAGGATCCCATCAATGACAGCCATGACACAAACCACACCTCTGTACTGGTCGTACCAGCTGTCAAAGAGCAGCATCTTCAGTGGCTTGCAGGGGTCACCGGTAGGACTACATACAGTGAACAGCCACAAGAGGAAATCATACAAATTAAAATATTCAAATTTCAAAACAGATAATATGAAGAAGAAAAAAAAACACTCAACAAAAATATCTATCTAACAACACACAAGGGATAGAAAAAAAAGAGGAGAAATTTAAAGCTATAACTTATATATTGAGTTGACATTAAATATTCAATATTAACCGGTACCTATATATATATCAGAGTCAGAAGTGAGCTAGTGGTAGTGTAAGCACCAGAGCATGCAAGCATGCATGCACACTTGTTGGTGTTTGCATTTGATATTTGCAGGAAGAACTGGTGCAACTACACCCCACCAAGTGCAGCACAGGCCAGATTCAACCCTAATTCAATTATCACTAAAAGATAGTCCATTACCTTGGTAATTGTCTTAATTGTCTCTACAACAAAGTCTATTACCTTGCCAATAGTTTAATTGATTCTACAACAGTCTATGCCATGGTAATATTTCAATTCAATATATAATCAAGTCCATTACCTTGGTAATCCTTTAATCACAGCAGGAAATATATCTCGGACTGCAGTGCCTTCCTTAGCTGATATCTGTATGAGAGAAATATTTTGGGTTTATTATTATTATTAATAGAAAAAACGAAACAAAATAACTGCCCAATTAAGGCAATTTTTTTTGTCAGCCTTAAACCCTCAGAACTTTTCATTTTGCTTAATGTAATGCGTATGGGGTATTTCTTTGGGGGAGTTGCCCCATTCCAGTGCTTTGGACAGTTAAAACTTCAACAGAATAGTCTGCACTTACACACAGAGATAAAAAAAGAGGTGAAATATAGCAAGATTACTATTTCTGATGGAGAGAAGAGTTATAACCTATTAGGTAGGGACAACTTTAGCGAGTAGGACACTGAGAACATATAGCAATTAAGTAGATGTGCAGCTTCATTGGATCACTGACAGTTAGACTACCAAGTAGTGAGAAAACTTGCATACCCCAACAGTTCTCGAAGAGAAAAAGGGAGGAAAGGATAGATAAGGAAGCCAAATAATAGGGGGGGGGGGGGGGGGGGAGGGAGGGGAGAAGAAGAAAGGATTGAAAAAGAGCCCAGAGCTGGATTTGAATCCAGGACTTCCTGTTTACTAGACCAGAGTCTTAACCAGTGGATATAATTTTTGTTGGCATTTTTTGTTGTATTATTCCCCTGGAACTACCAAATTTTTTGGCTTTTTAAAATTTTTTTTTATGGAAACAAATTTAATTCCTTATTTCTACATCAGTGGTGCCACTTTCAGAAAAAGAAAAAGAGTGACCCATTATCTCCACAGGATGTAACTACACATGTAAATTTAAAAATTTTAAAAAAATTATCGGTCCAAAATGAATTGATGAAAATGCTCTCCAGTAAGATAACCTCTAACCTCTGTTGGGGATAACTGCACAGCTGTGTTTGCTGCAGACCACAGCACTCATACTCACATACAATAGGTCTCTCATAATCATTTTGTTGCTAGAACATTCCAGATGTTCTACACACGAACAACTAATAAGTTTCTTCATTCAGCGAAACAGAACATGCTTATTTAAATAGGTAAAGGGTTAACAGTGGTCAAATCACTGTAGAAATAATAATCAGAAAAACGTAAGATAAACACAACAGTTTCTTTAACACTTTGTTATCCCACATATACCATAACACCAGCAAACTAATATGAATGGGTTCAATCAGAAATATTTCAAATATCAACCAACCACATAAATTTGCATTGACCATTTAACCAGTTTAAAAAAAGTGAAGAAAACATGACACTGTAACTATATAGAAAATCTGTGACCCTTCACTTCATCCAAATATAATACAGAAATAATTAAATTCCTATAAATTAGTAAATGAATGATGTCTAACATGAACTGGAAAAGGGTAATCTAGCTTGTGAATCAGAGGATTTCACATGTACTATAGAAATGATCCTAGTGAGTACTTGCGACCTTCATTGTGGAAAACAGTTCAATTTTGTTGTTTAGGATGCCTTGCTTTTAAAATATTATTTTCTGCAACCTTCAGTTCTGCAGTGAATTGTGTAAAAAAAAAATTGGATTATTTTAACATAAATACATGCTTGCTCCATATTAAGATCAAAACTAGTGAATATGCTCACTACAGTGCCACGTGAGAGAAAAATAAATGACCATGTTAATTATTGGGTGTCATCACTGATCTGCACCTACGACCTCAGCATGGAAGGTTAGTTGAGGAGCTTCACTATGCTGCCCATACTAAAGATGGCTGGCCTGCTCGTTATGCCACTAAAGTTGATTGCAATATTCAAACACCAAGTGAACACACACACACACACACACACCAGGTGGCCGCAGGCACAAGGTCACTTCTGGTTCATCTTGTGTCAAGTCACGATAGCTTTATTTAAAAAAAAAGAAAGAGACATGAATACAGGTAGAGTTACTGGTTAAATAGAGAGAGACAGTGTCACCATGGCACCCACCCTTTAATAAGCTACAAACTGAGGAGAATTAACTGAACTAGATTTTGTTTCTAAAGGTAGAAATAGATATACAGAGGATAGATATGTGATAGATGTATTGCACACATTTTACACTAAACACAGTGTAATAAAAGTGTAAATAACTTGTGGAATAGTGTGCATTACTAGGCAATAATTACCTTCAGTGCCTCATCTTCATCAAAACCAAATGCATTCTTTATTTGTTCAATCACCATGGCCACGTCAGCTAATCCCAGGTCAATCTGTGGTGCACAGGAATAGGAAAAATACCTTACTATAATTCACGATTTGTCTGCATGGCCGCCTGTATGTATTTATGTTTGCTATCTACTTTCAGATGCCTAGACCAATCATCCTGAAGTTTTCAGGGGTTGCTCACAGAACCACTGACCCTGTTTGGGGAGAATGTGGTTAGGGTTAGGGCCATTAAATAAACCTTTCTATTCATGAGTAACCAACAAATTGTAATATGTAATCTGATTCAATTCAAAAGGACATTTCTAGATGAAGTTGTGCTCAGAAAATCAATCTTTTCTGGTTAATATGGTGAGGATGGGAATAATTGAAGGGTATTTTATTAAATTATCACAAAAATCTTATATCCACTAATCCATATTATAAAATTTATTTATGATATTAATTAAACAAAATTTGAAAAAAAATTAAAATATATTTAGGCCATCTAAAAATGATCACAAAATTAAGCATGAAAAGAAACCAACAAGGAACGTTCTTGGCATTGCTGTGTGAGAGTGTTGATTAAAAGTCAAGAACTTAACAGCATGAACTTTGGAAGTGTTCAACATTCACTTTTATTTTGGTTGATGTGTTTGTGTGTGTTTGTTTTCTTTTTTTTTGGGGGGGGGGGGATGGAGGGGTGTGTGGGGGAAGGGAAATCATCTTATGTACTGTTGCTCTTTTAATGCATCCATGCTCACAGACATGGCACTATGTACCTTGTTGATCACGGGAATGATGCTGAGTCCTTGCTCAAATGCCAACAGAAAATTGGCCACTGTTTGAGCCTGCACACCCTACAAATAATACACACATGCACATGTAAATATACATGCATATACAAGTTCACTTTGAATACACGTGTACATATGCACATAAAAACATATATTAACATAAACATACATATATAATCCAGTCAATAGAGAATTACTAGTTATAAATTCCTGTCGATTAGCTATTTATTAAGAGTGTAGTCACTAGAATACAGCATATATAGTGGATCACTTCTTATACATTACCTGACTGTACTCCGCACTGCTATAGCATGCTACAGTAGATTACAGTACAGTACAGAACAGTACAGTACATTATAATACAGTACAGTATGATTGCACATGGAGAAGGCAGTGAGTGAACCCTACTTGACTGCCATAATGTGAACCTAGTGAACCCTACATGACTGCCGTAGTGTGAACCTAGTGAACCCTACATGACTGCCGTAGTGTGAACCTAGTGAACCCTACATGACTGCCGTAGTGTGAACCTAGTGAACCCTACATGACTGCCGTAGTGTGAACCTAGTGAACCCTACATGACTGCCGTAGTGTGAACCTAGTGAACCCTACATGACTGCCGTAGTGTGAACCTAGTGAACCCTACATGACTGCCGTAGTGTGAACCTAGTGAACCCTACATGACTGCCGTAGTGTGAACCTAGTGAACCCTACATGACTGCCGTAGTGTGAACCTAGTGAACCCTACATGACTGCCATAGTGTGAACCTAGTGAACCCTACATGACTGCCGTAGTGTGAACCTAGTGAACCCTACATGACTGCCGTAGTGTGAACCTAGTGAACCCTACATGACTGCCGTAGTGTGAACCTAGTGAACCCTACATGACTGCAATAGTGTGAACCTGTTGAGCGTCCACCAGGAGGAGCACACCTTGACAGGCAGCCAGAGAGCGAGACACTTCATAGCTGAAGTCAACATGCCCCTAACATAAAAGGAAAAAACATCAACACAACTCCGTATAAAGAGTTAACCATTATACATCTTAACTTGACCACAATTCATACATTTGGCTCATATAAAATCATTAGATGAGTGTACTTTGATATAAATTAGTCGATTCACTACCAATGTATTATATATATATATATATATTTTTTAGGGGTTTTTTTTTGTGAACAAAAGATATAAGAAAAAAGAATGAAAAAGGATCCAGCAAATGGAAAAAATGAAGGGGAGAAAATCCTAGTCCAGAATACAAACCTCCAAATTGATGCTTGGGCAACCTGTACCTAATCGATTGGCTCTAGTTTCTTAAGCGGTTTTTAAAAAAAAATTATTGGGACAATTTAAATCTTATTTTTCAGAAAGTTGCAATGTATGTTGACTAAAAAGTGTGCAAGATTTACTAAACATGTTCTCTGTACGGATACGATATGAGTTGCATTGAGGTCTCTGGCATTGCAAGGATTTTCTTACAGAGTATCCCCCCAAAACGAAACTATTTACGCACTCCCAATAGTTCTTAATTAGAGTCAAATTTTGTGGTGATTAGAATTTCTGTTCAGAAGTACTATTACTTATGATCAGACAGACACTTGCAAACTATATATAGTGGAGTTCAAAATTGTTTTAATCGATGACTGAGATTTGCATGTGTCCATAGATATGGGCTATACAATACTGCAATGCATTCTTCTCAGTTATTTTCATTGAGTTAAGTAACCAATAAGTACCGATGTTGATATCTGCACTGTGTTTGGTGGGCACATCCCACCACAGAGAATGTTTGGCAGTGACCATTCATGATATCTGGGACAGTGTTGGACATTTTACAGTTGGTTTCATCCAGTAAATTCATCAGTTGATCTAGACCAATTTGGGGTCCTTTAATTAGGTCCTTCCTGACCACACCCACCAGAATGAGGTCGGCAGACTACTTACATTTCCTTACTCGAACATGCACATGGAGCATTACTACATGCATGCAAATTAGATAACACTCCAGCTAGGCTGACCCCTCTGGGCTCCTGGTCTAACCCAGCCATGCAATCTTAACTTTTGTACTGCATTATGTGGTTTTGTATGCACTAGAAAGCATTGTATGTGGTTGAGCATGTACAGTACATGTGTTTGTTCAGTCATACATTGTTAAATGTTAATATCACTACATGCACTCTGCAAATCTCATAAAACATATCAGTAATTCTTCATCATGCCACCTACAAATTAGAGTGAATACTGAGATGATGTCTCCAATATAGACACCGACATATCACCTTACCCAATAACTTACTGGGGTATCAATTAGATTGAGCATGTAACGCTCCCCACCATAGTCGTAGAACATGGAGGCTGTCTGTGCCTTCACTGTAATGCCTCTCTCCCTCTCCACTGGCAAGTGGTCCAGAACTTGCTTGTTGGACAAACTCTTGTTAATTACACCTGATTGACAGGCAGAGAGTGGGAGGGAGGGAGGAGAGAGAGGGTTGGACAAACTCTAGTTAATCACACCTGATTGACAGGCACAGAGTGGGAGGGAGGGAGGAGAGAGAGGGTTGGACAAACTCTAGTTAATCACACCTGATTGACAGGCAGAGAGTGGGAGGGAGGGAGGAGAGAGAGGGTTGGACAAACTCTAGTTAATCACACCTGATTGACAGGCACAGAGTGGGAGGGAGGGAGGAGAGAGAGGGTTGGACAAACTCTAGTTAATCACACCTGATTGACAGGCACAGAGTGGGAGGGAGGGAGGAGAGAGAGGGTTGGACAAACTCTAGTTAATCACACCTGATTGACAGGCATAGAGTGGAAGGGAGGAGAGAGAGAGAGGGTTGGACAAACTCTAGTTAATCACACCTGATTGACAGGCATAGAGTGGGAGGGAGCGAGGAGAGAGAGAGAGAGGTTGGACAAACTCTAGTTAATCACACCTGATTGACAAGCATAGAAAGGAGGGAGGGAGGAGAGAGGGGTGGACAAACTTATGTTAATCACACTTCAATGATTGACATGTAATTGCTAGTACAGTACAGTACATCAAGAAAATATCTTTGTATCAGCAACAGCAAGAAAGCACACACACACATGCTACAACACACCGAAAATTGGACAGACAATTGTTTATTAAGAAAGTGCATGGAGGGGGGGGGGGGGGGGGGAGGGATTAAAAGAAATCCTTTAATAACATTCATCAAAAAAATTAAAAAAAGGCTTATTGCAAGTTGTTCCACAGCAAATAAATGTGTACACTCTAATAGTTGGGTCAGAATGCACAGTGCACACATGTACCTGTCATTTCCAGCATCCTGTCTGCTAAGGTGCTCTTTCCATGGTCCACATGGGCCACTATGCTGAAGTTGCGTATTCTCTCCGGTGGGATCACACCCTCAATGTTCTGCTTGCCACCAGCGCTCTCATCAGCAGCATCCTGTGACCATCATAATAACTATGAATATCACTAACACACTGTCCCTCAACTAAATGATACATACGCTTGCCCACAGCATGATATGACAGCACATGCAAATCTGGACTAGATCTCTATCTCAGTGTCAATGCATGTGTGCAAAATAAAATTGTGACTTAAAATGGAAACTGTTCTGAATTTGATTCATACTTATTAATACTTCAAACCACTTTTTAAAAATTTTATAACATAAAACAAAAACGAATGATTCGTACACCATATTTAAGCATACATTACTCAGAACACATTACTTAATGTAACTGTGGCAGTTGCTTAGAGTTAAGCATGGAAAGGAATATGAAGAGCTATAATTTATTGAGATTAATTTTCATGTTTTATAATCAGTTTCGTCATAACTACTTGACAGCTCGCAGTCAGGCCTTCACTTGGAAAATATGCACAGGAGGGGAAAAATTCCATTTAAATATTTCTTGCCAGCCATGGTGTTTACAGAGCAGCAGAAGCACTACTGGGTGAAGACTCTATCAAAGAGGTGAGGATTACTGAGGACACTCTGTACTGGATGGAAAGTATGCTGTCAATTCATGGCCTAACAGCCTCAACACAGCATGAAGCTGCAGTTGGGGAGTCAGCTTCAAACGAAATGATGAAATACTGAAATATGTGTTTAAGATCTTGAGTAAAATCTCCACCACCAGTCTATCGTCCATTGCAGTTGGCGGTTGCAACTGTCTCTATTGAGAAAAGCTTCTCATTGATGAAGTCAATAAAAACTCATATGCAACTAAGCCAGTTTGAGAGATGCCAGCCATTCACATTCTATAAAAATTGTGATTGAATCTTCAGACACTCTGGCTGATGGTGACCTGGTACAGTAGCCCCATCTTGAGAGACCCCTTCTATTGTAAGACCACCTCTCTTGAGAGACCCCTTCTATTGTAAGACCACCTCTCTTGAGAGACCCTTTCTATTGTAAGACCACCTCTCTTGAGAGACCCCTTCTATTGTAAGACCACCTCTCTTGAGAGACCCCTTCTATTGTAAGACCACCTCTCTTGAGAGACCCCTTCTATTGTAAGACCACCTCTCTTGAGAGACCCCTTCTATTGTAAGACAACCTCTCTTGAGAGACCCCTTCTATTGTAAGACCACCTCTCTTGAGAGACCCCTTCTATTGTAAGACCACCTCTCTTGAGAGACCCCTTCTATTGTAAGACCACCTCTTTTGAGAGACCCCTTCTATTGTAAGACCACCTCTTTTGAGAGACCCCTTCTATTGTAAGACCACCTCTCTTGAGAGACCACATACCTCAGAAGGAGTTATAATTGTACAGAACACAAGGTAGAAGAGTAGCTATTTACTTTGTTGAACTCATTATTATTGCACTGCTGTGTTCTGTCCAGTTAACCACTGAAGCTAGAAAATATATAAACTATATTTCACAGGAAGGGGCAAACCTGTGGCTAAGGGGGAGGGCCGCATAGCCCCACCACAAATAAAACCTTGTTAGTTCAATGCTCTGTAGTTGTAGATGGTGCAATAGCAAAGATCATCGTAGAACCTCTCCATAGCACTCAGTGCTTGTGCCCTCTACCATTTCCCCCTTACATCGATCAGCTGCCCAATCTTAGTCTCTGAGCTGGCATGAGCATGAGATTCTTTACAGATGATATCAGTTGTAGTATAGGGCAATAAAGGGCTAGGATTGGTGACGAGATTTTGCAGCTGTAAATTAATGTGTTTAAATATTTCTGGACCAATTAATATTTGTCACTAAATCCTCCAGTGTAAATGTACTGTAACATCCATAAATGTATTTCACTTTGACCAACTAGTGTGATATAAGGACAGCTTGATACCTGGGATAGAAGAAATCTCACAATACTTCAAGAAACATGTTATATAAATTTGTTCTAATCAAGGAAGCTTGTTGAAATATTATAAGGTGATTCTACAATTGACAACTAGGCGAATGGTGCCACACCAGGCATTCTGTATCTCACCTTTATCTGATCCTACATCTCAATAATATACTGCAAATGATGGATAATATTCCAGATCAAGTACACCTGTAGGACATGCCCTCATGTAATACATGACTTCCTACAAGACATACCCCCAGTAAAACATAAGACATCTCAAACTGCAAAACATACCCTCCTATAATACATACCCTCAAGAAAAACATGACCTCCAATAAGACATGTCTTCCAGCAAAACACAACATATTGTAAGATAGGCCATCCTGAAAGATATATACTCCAGAAAAACATGTTCTCCCATAGGACATGTTCTTCCCTAAGACAATTTTGTGACCACAGCCCACCAAAGGTGGGTCTAGCAAGCAATGCGGCTGAAGGCTGCAATAGCATGCTAGTTACTATAATATTCATTAAAACATAGTTGTTTTTTTGTTTTTGTTTTTGTTTTTAAAGACCATGCAATAATTGTTTAGAACACTTAAAATGGTAATAAAGTTGTGGTAAGATTTCTATACAAAAAAAAAACTACTTATTTGTAACAAATTAGTTGTAACAACAAACTTTTAGTGTTTCCAAACAGTAAATAATTAGTTAAAAATTCATTCATGAGTAAACATGTTGCCCCTGCCCCATCATTTCAAGTGTTCCTACACTGTGTGTGCCACAGGTAAAAACACAGCTGGTGCTTGAGGCACACACACAACACACACAAGGTTCACTTAGGCCAAGCAAAACAGTATTTTTGGTACCTGCATAAAAAAACAACAAACACCTGATCACTTAACCTGGTTCTTTGGCTATCTCTCAATAAAATTTTAATATTTTGTATCTGAAATGTCAACAAGTTGAGAAAAAATATATATACCCAATACACCCCTAAAAAGAAAATATAGAAAGAAAAAAAAAAGCCACTTCACCACATCAATATTTTGAAAAATATGCTGGAGAAACTAAATATATATATTTTGTCTGGCCTAATTTGTTTCTACATACTAAATGACATTATGAAACTCATTAATGTTTCTCTAACTAGATTACCATGTCAAGCCTCCTTCCAAGATTCTAAATGTACATGGAATTGTCTCCCTAGTCATGCTATGGATTTACCATCAATAATTCTTCCCTCAAAATATCACTATAAAATGTTCTACACTGGAGCTAATATTAGTTACACTAGTTCATATTTGCCATTAAGTTTTACAAAAAATTCATGAACGAGGGAATATTTAAGTATAAATGTAGCTAACACCTATAATATTGACGATATATTAAATTTTCACACCTGGTGAGACTGCCTTAGAATTCTAACAGGTGCTGGAACCTGATTTAAATTTTGAGATACTCCAGCGAGTGTGGGAGCCACGCAGCCTACACATCTTCTCAATGTTAGGAGTCCACCAAGCAGTGACATTCAGATGCAGCAGCACAAATATGACTTTACCAGGTATTGAACAGGTTGAGAGACCACGCCCAGATGACACCCACCAGAACTACAGCGGGTAAGGGTCAACTCGAGGGAATACATTGCTAATCAATTAGATTTGATCTCCACTTCGCAGCTGGGCTAGATTGACTTTTTTTTTATAAACCAAATTTTGATGGTTTGGCTTCAAAATTTCCCTTCAGTTTTTGTCTCTATTTTGGCTCCTTTTTTCAAAATAGTCGGCTTGCAAAATTTTCTGTATGGTTTATTACCTTATTTTGGTTTATCCAATGTGCATTTTTTTACCTCCTGGTTTGTCTGTGCTTGATTTGTTGAGTTAGATTTGAGTTAAAATTATTGACTTTAATTCATTCTGCTTGAATTGTTGAGTTTAAATTATTAAGTTTGATTTGTAGAGTTTGACATGTGTTTAATTTGTTACATTTGATTTGTTGAGTATGATTTTTTAGTTTAATTTTTGTTGTTGTTTAATTTGTTATGTTTGATTTCAGTTTAAGTTGTTAGGTTTGATTTATGGAATTTACTGTTAAGTTTTACAGTTAAGTTTGAATTGTGTTTGACTTTTTGAGTTTGAATTGTTTGTTTGATTGGTTGATTTTGATTTGTTTTTGAGTTTAATTTGTAGTTGAGTTTGATTTATTGAGTTTTATTTGTTGTTTGGTGTAATCTGTTGAGCTTAATTCATTAAATTTGATATGTTTGGTTCAACTTAATTAGTTTTACTTGTGTATCATCATTTCATTGCTTCTCCTATACACATGGCAAGGTTGATGGACACATTAATGATTCTAATCTCCAATAATAACAGTACATGGATAGCAATAATCTCCCACAGTCCTAAATTTAAACTAGCATGCTGAAAACAATAACTGGTAGATTAATGCCTTCATACAGTGATACACGATGGTGAAGTAAGTGTGAGGTAATGGATCAGATAATGGTACACTCCAGTGATATCAAGCCCATTCTTTGGGCTAATTGTGATATTGTTATTGCCTCGAACAACAAAAAAAAGGGATGATATTTTCTTGTAGTACAAGGAAAATGCATATACATGTATTTTCTGTTAGAGTTGGTTCAATTCTGGATTGGGGCAATTTTGTCATAGAAGCGTATTCCTTGAAGGATGGACCCCTAGCATTGAAGCACTATGAATGAACAAGCAATCATAAGTACAATACACTTAGAACACTGTCCCAATATTGTAACAGTCTCTAACAAATTATTGCACAGATAAACACTATTCGGCCATAGCTAAAGATCAATTTTATCGAAATTGTGCTAATCCTGCAATCATATAACTTTCAGTAGCAGTTGTGAAGAGCATGCAAGTACCCCTGGAAGCTTTCAAGATTAAGCTCTTTTTTTTTCATCAACAGAAAAAAAAAAAGGAATGCAGAATTGGCCTATTATTACCTGAGATACTTACTATAATTCATGTTGTGTCTGTCTGTCTGTCTGTCTGTCTGTCTGTCTGTCTGTCTGTCTGTCTGTCTGTCTGTCTGTCTGTCTGTCTGTCTGTCTGTCTGTCTGTCTGTCTGTCTGTCTGTCTGTCTGTCTGTCTGTCTGTCTGTCTGTCTGTCTGTCTGTGATTAAGCATTCCCTCCCAGACACCTGGGCCCATCGTCCTGAAATTTTCAGGGTTGCTCTTGGGCCCACAGGCCCAGTTTGAGGGAATGTGGTTAGGGCTATGGCAAGGGGATAGGACCATTAATTAAAATGTCCTATTCATGAGTAACCACCAAGTTGTAAAGGCGTAATATGATCCCATTTGAAAGAGAATTTCTAGAAGTTGTATTACAAACCATACTATCCTGCAAATCACCCAGGAACTTCAAAAGGACGCTAAATACCAGAGGTGCATCATAATATTTACTTAGAAATGGGGCAATTCCTCCTATACACCCCTCCCATGTATAACATCAAAGAATTATAACCAAGGTGGATTCAAAAGACACCAATTACTGGAGGTGCATCCATTTTTTAGAAATACCCCACAAACCCCCATCCCCTATATAAAACATTAAGAAAACTGAGCAAGTTCTTTTATCTACAGGAAGCTGAAGGCCGACCCAAAAAACTGCCTATAGGGCAGGGTTTTCCCTTGTGAGTATAATGGGTTTATCTATATCAGTGGCATCCATTTAAAAAATATACTAATCAAAAGGTCACTGGTGTGTGTGTGTGTGTGTGTGTGTGTGTGTGTGTGTGTGTGTGTGTGTGTGTGTGTGTGTGTGTGTGTGTGTGTGTGTGTGTGTGTGTGTGTGTGTGTGTGTGTGTGTGTGTGTGTGTGTGTGTGTGTGTGTGTGTGTGTGTGTGTGTGTGTGTGTGTGTGTGTGTGTGTGTGTGTGTGTGTGTGTGTGTGTGTGTGTGTGTGTGTGTGTGTGTGTGTGTGTGTGTGTGTAACATATATATGCATGCACACACACACACGTGCAAACATACTTATGAACCAAAATATATAATAGATGTGTTGTTATGGCAATGGATGTACTTTTAGTATAGCTACACCCACAGGAAGTTGTTTTGGCTGCCAAAAGTTAATTAAAGTACTAATTAGGCTGAAATTGGGTATATGGTTTCCAAGTGACTGGTTGAGCATTATTAACCACATGTGTGTGGCAATGGGTGTGGTTTTGATATAGACACGCCTATAAGAAGTTGTTTTGGCTGTCGAGAATTCATCAGAGGATGAATGAGGTTGAAATTGGGAGCGTGGTTTCAAAGTGACTGGGTGAGAATTAATAATACTTGTGGATGTAGGAATGGGTGTTTGTGTCATGCCACACAGACAGGAAATTGTTTTGATTGCCAAGAACTAATCAGACTGAAGTTTGGTATGTGGTCTCCATGTGATCGGGAGAGTGTTATTACCTCCCTGTGGGTGTAGTTTGGCCATAGTCACACCCACACAAGTGTTTTTCACTACAAGAACCAATGAGGCTTAAACTTGGCATGTGGTTTCCATGTGACCAAGTGAATATTAATCATTTGTCTGTGTGATTAACTACACCCATAAAATCTTAAAGGACACAACCCAATTGGTCAAGCAGAGCAATCAAATGGAAAAAGATTTATGGAACTCCAAAAACACACACAACTACACCCACAAGATGTTAATAATATCTTTGGGTCACATGAAAACCACATGATCTTGCTTTGTTAGACCAATAAGTTTAAAATTTGGCATATAATATTCATGTGACCATGACTGCTAATACCCTCCCATGGGTGTGGTTGTGGGTGTGCTTTGGGCAACAAATATTAAGATGAAAGTATGAATGCCAGATCCCACATGTTTTATCCAAATTGTTACTACCAAATTTTTCTTTAATTTTTCGTTGCACTAATACCATGCAGCGAAGCGGCAAGAGGTGCACTAGTATGATAAAGTGGGAATACTCTGTTTTTGTATCATTGTTTCATGCTTAAAGTTAGACCCACAAACTCACATATATTTAGAATCAGTGTCACCAGGAGAGTGTCTTAGGTATGTCTACATGGCCACACCCCTTTCTATATTAAAAAATTAAAAAAATGCCACTTTTACCAGAAAAAGAATGGAGCTACAGGCCTAAAAATTGGCATGCAGACACCTAAAAATGCCAAAAATTGTACTTCCACAGAACACTTTGACCTAATCACATGTTCACTTTTGTTTTAAAAGTGTGCAACATGTGTCTTCAAAGCAGTGACCACAGCCCATGTAAGTTGGGCTGAAAACCCGTCCTACCGGTAGATTTTGCTCTAATATTACTAAAGTTCAAAAAGCATCTATGTAGAATTGAGAATATTTGTTAAATCTAATACTTGAATGTGGAATCAGGTAAATCCCTTTTCCTTGTTTACACACACTATATTAAGGCTTCAATATGTGTCAAATTTTCTGAAGAGCAAGAAACTTGCACTTGACTGACAATAGAAACCATGCTGATGGACATAACCATTTCCCTCTCCTATTGAGCCTTTTAGATTGTATAATGTGAATATATTTTATGCTTTTACTCCATGTTATCTTACTCTGCATAACTTCAAAATTATATCTAAAGTTCACTTTATTATTTTCTAGATACCTGAAACTGAAAATATAATAATTTTTACCTTTGAGCTATCCCGCGCTGGTGGAGTCTTGAAGTTAAGTTATTTTGTTGTTGTTTAGCTAGTCAAATTTCTCTATCCAAGCGGAAGACCTTCCTGTTTGATTCCTGATCATGGTTGATATCCCTCCCCCCATTAAGTAATTATTAAGTGGGTTTTTGGCTGGAAATTTCCAGTCAAGTCTTTATGGTGTAAGATAGACTAGCATGCTTGTAGATTCTTATTTGTTGTGTATCTAAAATTGGATAGGCCAATAAATTCTGCTGCTGTGCATGATAGAGAGGAACAAATGACCACATCATAATTTGGTATCACACAGTAATGAATCTTACTATAATTCATGATTCGTCTTTTTGTATGTCTGTATGTATATTCAATATCTCCTCCCAGATGCCTGGACCAATCGTCCTGAAATTTTCAGGGGTTGCTCATAGGACCACTAGCCCTGTCAATGGAGAATGTGGTTAGGGCTAGAGCGAGGTCAATTACATAAACTTTAATATTCATGAACAACCACCCACTTAGTTATAACAGTAAACCTTTGTGTTTCCATACAGTAAACAAGTTGTTAAAAATTCATTCTCGATAAAAAATATGTGAATGTCCCCCTCACCCTCACCATTCCAAGTGTTCCTAGACCTGTGTGCCATCGGCAATCATCATGTGATAGTTCATGTGTAATATGATCCCATTCAAAAGGGGATTTCTAGAGGAAGTTGTGCTTACAAATCTCAAAGGATTGATCAGTTCTGAAGCACAAAAATATTTTTCTGTACAGCTCTGTTTAGGCTGTCAGTTATAGGAAAGAGTTTTCGGCCATAGCCACTCCAAACAAAAATGAAAACTTTGTTAATATCACTGCAATGCCTCTAAAACTCGATGTGGCCTCTGTGTTGGCACTATATTCTTCAACAATCTCTTCTAAGACAGACTGAATAACTTAAAAATTCAATAACAATGATTGAGGTTACTCTGCCCCTATGGTTCAGCAAGTTGGGACAAGTGGCTTGACAGCAGGAAAATCTGGAGAAAAGTCAGACTTTAATTTTACTAGCATTGCTATTTTCTTGGCACTACATTTGACTAGTTTAGATAATTCCAGAACAGTATTCGATGTATCTCTCATAAGTTAATAGAGTGGCAGATATTCTAGACTGCAAGATAAGGACAGTGACTTGTACAATGTATGTAGTATGTAAAGAGCTTGGTGCTCTAGTTGTTGAATCCTTGTTACTACAACAGAATGTCTTCGGACATATTCGCAGCACCATCATAACATTGGCTATGACAATTACATAATGGAATACTAGAACAAATTAGAACATCCTTGACTAAGCATGTTAACTGATCCTCAAGAGTTCTGTCTATTTTCATAGAGACCAATACAATCCTCAAAACTTTGTAAGTCTGTGGACAGACACTGCTGATACAGACTACAAGCTGAAAAAAAGAGATGATAAATGAAAGCATGTTAACAAACAGTTCACTAACATAAATGTTATTACCTACTCAGTCAATAATGATCAGTAGTCTTATTAGCACTCACAGAGTACCACATACTGACATGAATATCTTTTAATATTGATCTCTGAATTTGGTGGGACATAATCTTTAGCATCTCATATTGTATTTCATGGGATGTATAAGCTCTTTTTTGCTGCAATGAAGCTTTCCAGGAAGCTTTCAACGGAAAATTTCAACTCAGTCATTTGTTCAAAGCTGCATTAGCTGATAGAAGTTGCCACTCTCCTCTTGATGGCCATGTAGTGGCAAAGCTTGACATGCAAGGAATTCAATAGAGGTGAATGGCTGCATTAGCTGATAGAAGTTGCCACTCTCCTCTTGATGGCCATGTAGTGGCAAAGCTTGACATGCAAGGAATTCAATAGAGGTGAATGGCTTCATTAGTAATAGAGGTGAATAGCTTCATTAGGATCAGCTTCCCTTTTCTTGAAGTGATACCATTTGGTTCACAAGAATAACAATTAATTAGTGCAATCAATTTAATATAAAATTTTCTCAATATTTTATAATGTGGTATTATTTCCCCCTGTCCCTGAAATTAGAATGTTTGTCCATGATCTTTTCCCTCTTGTCCCTGAAATTAGAATGTCTGTCCCTAATTTTTTTCCCTTTTGTCCCTGAAATTTGATATTTTAGGTCCACACCAATGGAACACACAACATAACTCTGGGAGTGACATGGGACTTGGGATATCAGGGCAAAAATTGTCTGTTGGTTGGTTGGTTGGTTGGGTTGGGTTGGTTGGGTTGGGTTGGGTTGGGTTGGGTTGGGTTGGGTTGGGTTGGGTTGGGTTGGGTTGGGTTGGGTTGGGTTGGGTTTGTTTGTTTGTTTGTTTGTTTGTTTGTTTGTTTGTTTGTTTGTTTGTTTGTTTGTTTGTTTGTTTGTTTGTTTGTTTGTTTGTTTGTTTGTTTGTTTGTTTGTTTGTTTGTTTGTTTGTTTGTTTGTTTGTTTGTTTGTAGATAGGTAGATAGATAGGTGGGTGGATGGGTGGGTGGGGAGGGAGGGAGGGAGGTATGTATGCACACATGTATGTTTGCATGTATCAACTTTATCACCAAAGCACTATATCAAATGGAACCCATTGTTCAGGGTGGACACATCCTACACGCCCAAAAACTTTGTCTTTGAGTCACCTGGCCATACCAATTCCTGTGGGTATGTGAAGCTTAAAATGCAAAAATGCTATATAAGATAGATCCTTAGCCCTAGGGACCTGTCACTTGGCATTCACATACATCATCATTCTGGAGGTTGGGTCCTACCTGGCCACACTTTTTTTTTTTATCAATATGGTACTTTAGGCCAAACAATTGGCCATGCATGGGCTGGGTCATGCTTGGCCATACCATTTTTTGATACATCCTTGGTATAGGTGGTAATTATCCTGAAGTGGGGGTTTCATTTGTATTTTGAAGGAAAGTTTCCTTCAAAAACACACCATACAAATGAAACCCCCACTTAAGGATAATTACCACCTACACCAAGGATGTATTTTGCCCAAACTTTTTGGATTACTTGACCACACCTCTTCTTATGGGTGTGTCAGGCAAAACATTTCAAAACCTAGAGTGATCTCAACAAAACTTGACTCTGGTAAGCAAGTGGGCTTGGTCACACTTGGCCACACCTCTTCCTATGTCTATGTCATATCCCGTCATTTCCTGGTATATCAGCTAAAAATAGATAATCTTAAAGACTAAAATTTTCTAACAAAAATATGAGAATACTTTTGTATAGTGTGTGTTACAATGCATGTAGCATAAAATTCTAAATTTTTACTCTTTCCTCAATGGTTAAAATTCTTAATTGTTATTGTGCATGTTTCAGATTGATTTGTAAATATAGAATCACTTTGAATACTTACAAGAGTAATAGTACAAGAGGAGGTATGGTGTTAACTAAATTACAGTGTGTGAAATTTTTACATGGTTTGACAACTCTGCATACTCAGTACTATTCCAAAAATTGATTTTTAAGCAACACCCAAATAATAAAAAGAGCTAAATCAGAATCAGAATCAGAACTTAAGTTTAATCACATTATTCTGCTGTACTCTTCCTCCTGCATTATATACTGTTCAAGTTGGAATATCACACTGTTGTATCCTAACTCCTGGCCTTGTTCCGGTCCTGATAAGTGAACCACTTCTAAATGGGAGAGGTAAGTATATCTGTCATACTTACATGAATTTATTCCTTTAATATTTAAAAAAGTTCTGGTGGAGGAAGCATGATGCAGCTTCTGTATTTATCATGTATACATTGATATAATTTACTAAACCATTCCATTGTTAAATTTAACAAGAGCAGTCCGCACTAAGACCTGTGGTAAATAATTACTATAATATTTATTTAAAAAAAATAGTGTTTTAGATCATGCAAAAGTAAATTGCTTAGTTTCTCAGGCCCACCACAAATTTTTGGTACTTGCATCACAAAAATTTATTATGTGATCTGGTTAAGTGCAGCTATCTATCAATAACAATCTTAATATTTTGTATCAAAGATAACAAAAAAATTAAAAGTACACACAGATCACACCCTAACAAGAAAAAAAGGGGAAAAAATCCGCATCACTGCATGAATATTTTGAAAAATATGCCTGTGAAACTAAAATCTTTTTGTTGTCTGTCCTTACCTGTTAAATTTGAACTCGAAGGGCCTCATCCTGACCATTCCAAGCTCTTGTAAACTTGTGTGCCACTGGTAAAATAAATAGCATTTTAAATGTCTCTACGCACAATTTCCCCACCTAGACCTTTCCACAGGATCCAAAAAAAGTTAGATCAGGTTAAAGTTGTGGTATGATTTACAACTTTTTGGTTTGGCTCCCAAACAATAAAACCAATAAGTTATAACCACAAGTAAAAATACATTTTATGTCTCCAACTTGTGGATGTCCCCACCCCCACCTCCATCATTCCAAGCGTTACTAGACCTCTGTGCCACAGGTAAAAATGTATGCATTTAACATAAAAATGTCATGTGGATGATTGATCAACATTGCAAACACAATAGTGCATCCAAATACAATCAGAACTTCTATTGTCACTATTAATCTATTTATTACTAAATTCCATTCCCTAAACTTATTAGCGAAGTACATAGAGTTGTCAATAATAGTCCCCAAAGTGCATTCACCTAATTCTCTCCCTATGAATTAAGCATTGACTGTCATCAGCTTCTAAATCATAACAGAGTTTTAAACTGCAAGGATCATGCATTGTGCTCCAGATAGATAGGTCAACCTGCAGTAGTTGGTGGTCTAAAAAGTATTATAAAAATGTTTTGTTTGGAGTTTGGTCATGGGTCAGTGATTCCTATCCAAAAAAAAAATTGCCACCTATACAATTTATATATATATATATAAATTTAAATCAATTATGAAGCTTAAAAGTATTCAAAAATGCAGATTAATTTGTAGTTTCAATAATCAGCTAATTATATCATCAAACTTATATGATGAGGAAGGCTACATAATAAGGTGATCAGAAATGTTCAAGGACAGGCAGGCAGGCAGGCAGGCGGGCGGGCGGGTGGGCAGGCAGGCAGGCAGGCAGGCAGGCAGGCAGTTGCCTTATTATATTAAGATTATTTTTAAAATTATGGTTGGCTGATATTAAAACATTCTTGTTGTGTAACTTGTAACAGTGTTTGGAAGGAATGGTAGTATCAAATTCAAATGGTTTTTAAACTTTTATATTCAGAACTGCTTTATAGTTTCATATGACTCACAAGTGTGGATATTAATTTTAATTAGATAGATTTAATAATTCCCTTCTCTTCCTCCATGGTAATATCATGCTTCTGATTACAATCTTGATGACAACAATTCGTTTCTCAGAAAGAAGACTTCCAAGTTAGCTTCAATGGAAGTCTTGTCAAGTCTCTAAATATCCCCTAATTCTTTCTTTAAAAATACAACAAACAACAACTTAGTCTGGAAATATATCCAACAAGAGCTGAACACTTCCTCCATCATATATGGAAGGGATTACCCTGTGTGAATATTATTTTTAATTTTTAGATAGATTTAATTAATTCCCTTCTCTTCCTCCTGGTTATCATGCTTCTGATTACAATTCGTTTCTCAGAAAGAAGACTTCCAAGTTAGCTTCTAGGGTGGTCTAGTCAAGTCTCTAACATCCGCTCTTTCTTTAAAAATAAAACAAACAACAAATTAGTCTGGAAATATTTCTAACAAGAGCTCAAAAAACTTCCTCCATCATATATAGAAGGGATTACCCTGATGACATATTTCAGGGTCAAAACATTTCAACCCTGCAACCACTGACTGAACAAACTCAACACTTTAGGATATTAACCAGAAGAGCACAACAGATAATAAGTAAATAACAAACACAGCATCTTAATTATGATTAATGGAAAATATTTTTTAAAAAGAGAAAGAGAGAGACAGACAAAATTTAATTAATATAAGTGTTCATAACTATTTTTAGCCATTTAGACTATTGAGAAGATTAGGGTCATCCAATTAAATTTACTCTGGTTAGTTAGAGAGTGTGCTAGCACTCTCTATTTAGGATTGACTCGACCATTACCATTGGCATAATACAAAACGAAATCATACTTTGCAAAGCTTCTACATAATAAAAATCCAAAAAAAAAAAGTAAGTGTTTTGCTATGTTCAGGAGCCTCTAAGAAAGGTCTATGTCAAATTTTTAATCCAAAGAGCTCCCCCAATAAGAGGCAGAATAAAAACCAAAAATTGAATTTTTCCTAATTCTACATTAATATCTTCCTTATGAGCTAGGCTACCCAAGAAATATCAAAACAAGGCATGAACACTCAATTACTGTGTCTAATTTTACATCCCTGAATCACTGGCTACAAACTCTATCACATCCATGTACTGCCAAAAAAAAAAAATAAATAAATAAATAAAATAAATAAATAAATAAATAAATAAATAAAATAAAATGCTATTATCATGGATAAATAACAGAATTAATATTTTCCTTTGCAATATTGCAAAGAAACCTCATGAATCCACTCCCCCCCCCCCCCCCCCCCCCCAAAGGATATTTAAATTAAATAGTATGGAAAAAATAGGTGACCCAATCTTCATGCATAATAGGAGTCAAAAATATTAAGTTGTGAAGTCTGGAGGCAGTGATTTAGAAATGTTGAATTAGGTGCATAATAATTGAGTGTTCATGCCATGTATCGATATTTTGGAAAACCCTAAATCTTTTTTTCCCCCATTTATTTATGAATGTTTTAATTACTAGTTATTATTAAGCTCTTGGTTGTTTCTTTTATTTTCCATGCAGTTATATTTTTGGATGGATAATTGCTCCTGTCAAAGATGGATGAAGATGCCTGCATTTCTTATGCTAATCCTTTCAGCATTGTGTCTGTTCCACATATCAAGTGGACAGCAAGGTAGCATACCTAATGAAAACAATATATATGTGGTACATAGAAGAGTTTTTGCATGCATTAATGATCTTGAATGTCATTCAACATATAAACCATATTTAAGCAGTGAAAGTTAATTATCAAGATAAAAATTATTGTAAAAAGTCCACCTACTATTATATAGGTAGCTAAAATTCAATGATTTAAAAAAAAAGTTTTCAACACCTCAAATAGGAATGAATGTTGGATTGAATGTGTTTTCTTGAACTAAATTGATATGTATGGGAAACATTGTGAAAATATATTGATCAGGAACACAGTGATTTAAAAAAAAATTTTTTTTTGTTATAACTGTCCTTTACATTACTTTAAAAACTAAACTGAGTATAATTTTGGTTGCTAATTTATCATGTTTGTGGTATTTTTCAAAACTGAAAGAGTTACCATGCACTCAAGGAGCAATCAGACTTCAGGATGGCACAAGTGCAAGTGGACGTGTGGAAGTCTGCAACAACAATGAGTGGGGCACAGTGTGTGATGATGGATGGGATGCACCTGATGCTCAAGTTGCTTGCAGACAGCTAGGGTTTTCTGCTACTGGCGCTACTATTCTGACAGGATCAGATGTTACTGAAGGCACTGGGCAGATCTGGCTCGATGAAGTTAACTGTGTTGGAACTGAAATCAATCTTTTTAGCTGTAATGCTAACCTCATTGGTGACCATGACTGCAGTCATTTTGAAGATGCTGGAGTGATGTGTGGTAAATGTTGGAAACTATTAAACAATGATATATTGATTTAGAATAAGTGCACTAAAAATATTGTATTGCTTAGAACTGAATGAGATATTTGGATAATACTTGGGTGCCTCTTAGCTGGAACTTTTTTTTTGATGCTTTTAATGAATACGAATATATATATCGGAAATATTTTAATCAAGGCTTCAATGAAAAAGAATTTTAACATGTTCAATAAGGTGATTTTGAAGTAGAGTCAGTTCTGCATGTTTTTCAGAAGTTAGCCCAACTTAAAATGACTTAATATTATTTATGTTGTCAAATACATCTGTACATTTAAAATTTTTTTTCTATGATAGAATTATGTGTTCAAGGAGCTATCAGACTGCAAGATGGCACAGTCACTAGTGGACGTGTGGAAGTCTGCAACAACAATGAGTGGGGCACAGTGTGTGATGATGGATGGGATGCACCTGATGCTCAAGTTGCTTGCAGACAGCTAGGGTTTTCTGCTACTGGCGCTACTATTCTGACAGGATCAGATGTTACTGAAGGCACTGGGCAGATCTGGCTCGATGAAGTTAACTGTGTTGGAACTGAAATCAATCTTTTTAGCTGTAATGCTAACCTCATTGGTGACCATGACTGCAGTCATTTTGAAGATGCTGGAGTGATGTGTGGTAAATGTTGGAAACTATTAAACAATGATATATTGATTTAGAATAAGTGCACTAAAAATATTGTATTGCTTAGAACTGAATGAGATATTTGGATAATACTTGGGTGCCTCTTAGCTGGAACTTTTTTTTTGATGCTTTTAATGAATACGAATATATATATCGGAAATATTTTAATCAAGGCTTCAATGAAAAAGAATTTTAACATGTTCAATAAGGTGATTTTGAAGTAGAGTCAGTTCTGCATGTTTTTCAGAAGTTAGCCCAACTTAAAATGACTTAATATTATTTATGTTGTCAAATACATCTGTACATTTAAAATTTTTTTTCTATGATAGAATTATGTGTTCAAGGAGCTATCAGACTGCAAGATGGCACAGTCACTAGTGGACGTGTGGAAGTCTGCAACAACAATGAGTGGGGCACAGTGTGTGATGATGGATGGGATGCACCTGATGCTCAAGTTGCTTGCAGACAGCTAGGGTTTTCTGCTACTGGCGCTACTATTCTGACAGGATCAGATGTTACTGAAGGCACTGGGCAGATCTGGCTCGATGAAGTTAACTGTGTTGGAACTGAAATCAATCTTTTTAGCTGTAATGCTAACCTCATTGGTGACCATGACTGCAGTCATTTTGAAGATGCTGGAGTGATGTGTGGTAAATGTTGGAAACTATTAAACAATGATATATTGATTTAGAATAAGTGCACTAAAAATATTGTATTGCTTAGAACTGAATGAGATATTTGGATAATACTTGGGTGCCTCTTAGCTGGAACTTTTTTTTGATGCTTTTAATGAATACGAATATATATATCGGAAATATTTTAATCAAGGCTTCAATGAAAAAGAATTTTAACATGTTCAATAAGGTGATTTTGAAGTAGAGTCAGTTCTGCATGTTTTTCAGAAGTTAGCCCAACTTAAAATGACTTAATATTATTTATGTTGTCAAATACATCTGTACATTTAAAATTTTTTTTCTATGATAGAATTATGTGTTCAAGGAGCTATCAGACTGCAAGATGGCACAGTCACTAGTGGACGTGTGGAAGTCTGCAACAACAATGAGTGGGGCACAGTGTGTGATGATGGATGGGATGCACCTGATGCTCAAGTTGCTTGCAGACAGCTAGGGTTTTCTGCTACTGGCGCTACTATTCTGACAGGATCAGATGTTACTGAAGGCACTGGGCAGATCTGGCTCGATGAAGTTAACTGTGTTGGAACTGAAATCAATCTTTTTAGCTGTAATGCTAACCTCATTGGTGACCATGACTGCAGTCATTTTGAAGATGCTGGAGTGATGTGTGGTAAATGTTGGAAACTATTAAACAATGATATATTGATTTAGAATAAGTGCACTAAAAATATTGTATTGCTTAGAACTGAATGAGATATTTGGATAATACTTGGGTGCCTCTTAGCTGGAACTTTTTTTTGATGCTTTTAATGAATACGAATATATATATCGGAAATATTTTAATCAAGGCTTCAATGAAAAAGAATTTTAACATGTTCAATAAGGTGATTTTGAAGTAGAGTCAGTTCTGCATGCTTTTCAGAAGTTAGCCCAACTTAAAATGACTTAATATTATTTATGTTGTCAAATACATCTGTACATTTAAAAATTTTTTTCTATGATAGAATCATGTGTTCAAGGAGCTATCAGACTGCAAGATGGCACAGTCACTAGTGGACGTGTGGAAGTCTGCAACAACAATGAGTGGGGCACAGTGTGTGATGATGGATGGGATGCACCTGATGCTCAAGTTGCTTGCAGACAGCTAGGGTTTTCTGCTACTGGCGCTACTATTCTGACAGGATCAGATGTTACTGAAGGCACTGGGCAGATCTGGCTCGATGAAGTTAACTGTGTTGGAACTGAAATCAATCTTTTTAGCTGTAATGCTAACCTCATTGGTGACCATGACTGCAGTCATTTTGAAGATGCTGGAGTGATGTGTGGTAAATGTTGGAAACTATTAAACAATGATATATTGATTTAGAATAAGTGCACTAAAAATATTGTATTGCTTAGAACTGAATGAGATATTTGGATAATACTTGGGTGCCTCTTAGCTGGAACTTTTTTTTTGATGCTTTTAATGAATACGAATATATATATCGGAAATATTTTAATCAAGGCTTCAATGAAAAAGAATTTTAACATGTTCAATAAGGTGATTTTGAAGTAGAGTCAGTTCTGCATGTTTTTCAGAAGTTAGCCCAACTTAAAATGACTTAATATTATTTATGTTGTCAAATACATCTGTACATTTAAAATTTTTTTTCTATGATAGAATTATGTGTTCAAGGAGCTATCAGACTGCAAGATGGCACAGTCACTAGTGGACGTGTGGAAGTCTGCAACAACAATGAGTGGGGCACAGTGTGTGATGATGGATGGGATGCACCTGATGCTCAAGTTGCTTGCAGACAGCTAGGGTTTTCTGCTACTGGCGCTACTATTCTGACAGGATCAGATGTTACTGAAGGCACTGGGCAGATCTGGCTCGATGAAGTTAACTGTGTTGGAACTGAAATCAATCTTTTTAGCTGTAATGCTAACCTCATTGGTGACCATGACTGCAGTCATTTTGAAGATGCTGGAGTGATGTGTGGTAAATGTTGGAAACTATTAAACAATGATATATTGATTTAGAATAAGTGCACTAAAAATATTGTATTGCTTAGAACTGAATGAGATATTTGGATAATACTTGGGTGCCTCTTAGCTGGAACTTTTTTTTGATGCTTTTAATGAATACGAATATATATATCGGAAATATTTTAATCAAGGCTTCAATGAAAAAGAATTTTAACATGTTCAATAAGGTGATTTTGAAGTAGAGTCAGTTCTGCATGTTTTTCAGAAGTTAGCCCAACTTAAAATGACTTAATATTATTTATGTTGTCAAATACATCTGTACATTTAAAATTTTTTTTCTATGATAGAATTATGTGTTCAAGGAGCTATCAGACTGCAAGATGGCACAGTCACTAGTGGACGTGTGGAAGTCTGCAACAACAATGAGTGGGGCACAGTGTGTGATGATGGATGGGATGCACCTGATGCTCAAGTTGCTTGCAGACAGCTAGGGTTTTCTGCTACTGGCGCTACTATTCTGACAGGATCAGATGTTACTGAAGGCACTGGGCAGATCTGGCTCGATGAAGTTAACTGTGTTGGAACTGAAATCAATCTTTTTAGCTGTAATGCTAACCTCATTGGTGACCATGACTGCAGTCATTTTGAAGATGCTGGAGTGATGTGTGGTAAATGTTGGAAACTATTAAACAATGATATATTGATTTAGAATAAGTGCACTATAAATATTGTATTGCTTAGAACTGAATGAGATATTTGGATAATACTTGGGTGCCTCTTAGCTGGAACTTTTTTTTGATGCTTTTAATGAATACGAATATATATATCGGAAATATTTTAATCAAGGCTTCAATGAAAAAGAATTTTAACATGTTCAATAAGGTGATTTTGAAGTAGAGTCAGTTCTGCATGCTTTTCAGAAGTTAGCCCAACTTAAAATGACTTAATATTATTTATGTTGTCAAATACATCTGTACATTTAAAAATTTTTTTCTATGATAGAATCATGTGTTCAAGGAGCTATCAGACTGCAAGATGGCACAGTCACTAGTGGACGTGTGGAAGTCTGCAACAACAATGAGTGGGGCACAGTGTGTGATGATGGATGGGATGCACCTGATGCTCAAGTTGCTTGCAGACAGCTAGGGTTTTCTGCTACTGGCGCTACTATTCTGACAGGATCAGATGTTACTGAAGGCACTGGGCAGATCTGGCTCGATGAAGTTAACTGTGTTGGAACTGAAATCAATCTTTTTAGCTGTAATGCTAACCTCATTGGTGACCATGACTGCAGTCATTTTGAAGATGCTGGAGTGATGTGTGGTAAATGTTGGAAACTATTAAACAATGATATATTGATTTAGAATAAGTGCACTAAAATATTGTATTGCTTAGAACTGAATGAGATATTTGGATAATACTTGGGTGCCTCTTAGCTGGAACTTTTTTTTTGATGCTTTTAATGAATACGAATATATATATCGGAAATATTTTAATCAAGGCTTCAATGAAAAAGAATTTTAACATGTTCAATAAGGTGATTTTGAAGTAGAATCAGTTCTGCATGTTTTTCAGAAGTTAGCCCAACTTAAAATGACTTAATATTATTTATGTTGTCAAATACATCTGTACATTTAAAATTTTTTTTCTATGATAGAATTATGTGTTCAAGGAGCTATCAGACTGCAAGATGGCACAGTCACTAGTGGACGTGTGGAAGTCTGCAACAACAATGAGTGGGGCACAGTGTGTGATGATGGATGGGATGCACCTGATGCTCAAGTTGCTTGCAGACAGCTAGGGTTTTCTGCTACTGTTGCTACTATTCTGACAGGATCAGATGTTACTGAAGGCACTGGGCAGATCTGGCTCGATGAAGTTAACTGTGTTGGAACTGAAATCAATCTTTTTAGCTGTAATGCTAACCTCATTGGTGACCATGACTGCAGTCATTTTGAAGATGCTGGAGTGATGTGTGGTAAATGTTGGAAACTATTAAACAATGATATATTGATTTAGAATAAGTGCACTAAAAATATTGTATTGCTTAGAACTGAATGAGATATTTGGATAATACTTGGGTGCCTCTTAGCTGGAACTTTTTTTTAATGCTTATAATGAATATGAATATTTATATCGAGATTCACTAAAAAGGAATTATAACCAGTTCAAAAGGTGATTTTGAAGTAGAGTCAGTTCCTCAAGCTTTTCAGATTGTTAACCCAACCTAAAATGAGTTAGTATTATATTACGTTGTCAAATATATCTGTACATTTTTTTAAAACTTTCTATGATAGATTCATGTGTTCAAGGAGCTATCAGACTGCAAGGAGGCACAGTCACTAGTGGACGTGTGGAAGTTTGCAACAACAATGAGTGGGGCACAGTGTGTGATGATTTATGGGGAAATGCTGATGCTCAAGTTGCTTGCAGACAACTAGGGTTTTCTGAATTTGGAGCTACTAACATTGCTAGTTTTGATGTTCCTGATGGTACTGGACAGATCTGGCTAGATAATGTAGATTGCTTTGGTACTGAGAGCAGTCTATTTAACTGCAATGCTAATCCTGTGGGAAACCACAACTGTGAACATTTTGAAGATGCTGGTGTGACATGTCGTAAGTAATATGTAGCTTCACACGAGTTAGACGTTAATGTTATATTAAAATGTTTTAAAATTTTTCACAAATATTTCTCTTCAGAAACAATCAGATTGCGAGGTGGATCTATTGTTAGTGGACGTGTTGAAGTTTACCACAATAATGTCTGGGGTACAGTGTGTGATGATGGATGGGATGCTGCCGACGCTCAAGTTGCTTGTAGACAGCTTGGGTATCCTTCTGAAGGAGCTTCTGCTCTTACTGGATTTGATGTTCCTGATGGTACTGGGCAGATATGGTTAGATGAAGTCAGCTGTGGTGGAACTGAAATAAATCTCTTTAACTGTAATGCTAATCCTCTTGGCAATCACGACTGTAGTCATTCTGATGATGCTGGAGTAACATGTCGTAAGTCATAATAATTACATAATTACCATATTATGATGCACTCTCAATATGGATTAAGTACATACATTCATGGAAAACATGTCTGCTATGTACTATCAAAATGGGATATGTTCTAATGTAGCTCTATAGCATAGAAGTAAAATAGATATGAATGTGATATAAATGTACCATCTTATATGAAATGTGTTGTAAAATATTGCACAGAGTAATTGTAAATATGGACAAAATTTATTGCTATTGTTGATCATTGCATCCAGTAACTTTAACATGTTTGTTGATTTTAAATTGAAGAGCCATGTATTCAAGGAGCAATCAGATTGCAAGATGGTACAGACACTCGTGGACGTGTGGAAGTGTGCAACAACAATGTCTGGGGCACAGTGTGCAATGATAACTGGGATGCTGCTGATGCTCAAGTTGCATGTCGACAATTAGGGCATTCTGTTATTGGAGCTATTAATATCACTGGGTCTGATGTTCCTGATGGTACTGGACAAATCTGGTTGGATGGAATCAGCTGTATTGGAACCGAGGCCAACCTGTTAGACTGTAATGCTTTTTCACTTGGAAACCATGACTGTATTCATGCTGAAGATTCAGGAGTGATATGTCGTAAGAAATATATTAACTACGATCATTAATATAGAGTTGTGTGCATTTAACACTCCTTAAATTTACTATGATATTTAATTAGAACCAAATATTCATTTGGGACTGGTAAAATTGTTAGGCACTTTCTTATTCACACAATAACTGGCCAATGCAAGTATACAGTTTCTGCCACACTATCAGCTACCTAATTCCTTTACTAGAATAGCCAACTGAGATATCTAATTCTTTGAAATTTGAAGCATAATGCTCACGGAACTTCACATCACAAAATCATGACTCAGATTACATTCTTCTCCAGATGTTAACCTCTTTTAAAGGGTTAGTTTAGCTCTAATCTATAGTTCACTAATAAAGAATATATTAAAAAAATCAATGCTGCCAACCAAAGATATGACAGCATGTTAAGGGCCCAATTAGCCAATTTTTGACCAAGTTACCATGCCCTTTACAGCATGGATGTATAATTCGTATTGATTTTTTTATAATTTTTTTTATTTTTAGGATATACTTGTTGTAATGGTATATATAATGGATTAATATATATTTATTGATTTCTTGAGGACCAACATGTGTTCAGGGAGCAGTCAGACTTCAAGCTGGCACAAACACTAGTGGACGTGTGGAGGTCTGCTACAATGATATCTGGGGTACAGTGTGTGATGATGAATGGGACGCTGCTGATGCTCAAGTTGTGTGCAGACAGCTAGGTCTTTCTCCTGTTGGAGCTATTGCTCTTTCTGGATCAAATGTTCCTGAAGGCACCGGGCAGATCTGGTTAGATGAAGTCAGTTGCGATGGAACAGAGGACATTTTGCTCAAATGTGTTGCTAATCCAATTGGGAACCATAATTGTGATCACCTGGAAGATGCAGGAGTTGTGTGTGGTAGGTAATAACCATTATCCTACATTAATGTCTGCATTTAATCCACTTTTGGTACACTTAGAAGCTAACCAGATATGAAAACTTCATGTCTGGAGTTTTGTTGTTCTGTTGTGACTGAAGAAGTCAGTAATTGTTTAAAGCATACATGCACATATTGTGTGCTGTGAAGATATATTACATTTTAATTGTTTATAAGCATAATTATATTAGTAGACTAATTGTGAATTTATTATTGTTTTTATCTCATTAACTATACATGACCAGCTACATTCAGAAATATTTTTTTAAATTAAAAAAAAAAAAATTTTTTTTTTAGCAGATTAGCTTGTAAAATCAAACATATCCAGTTACAATAGTACTTTGTTAAACTTTAGAACTTATCATGCTAGTGAATATGGTGTATAGTGTTGTCCGATCTCTTCATTCATGTGACATTAATAACATGCATGGTGTGTATAGTATATATTCCATGATCATTTTGTTGTTCCATTTTCTATTTAAATTCATTACTAAAATATTGATTTTCAATCAAAGAACCAACATGTACTGATGGAGCTATCAGACTACAAGATGGCACAAATACCAGTGGACGAGTGGAAGTTTGCTATAAGAATGACTGGGGCACTGTGTGTGATGATGCATGGGATACCAATGATGCTCAAGTTGCATGCAGACAGCTAGGATATTCTGCTACTGGAGCTACCATTCTTTTTAGTCCTGATGTTCCTGATGGGACTGGGCCAATCTGGTTGGATGAAGTTGATTGTGTTGGAACTGAGATCAGTCTCTTTAACTGTAATGCTATCCTCAGTGGCAGTAATGACTGTAGTCACACTGATGATATTGGAGTAATCTGCCAACCAAGTAAGTAGTCATATAAGAGTATTTTTCTTTTAGTGACATATAAACAAAAGCTATTATCAAATAGATCCAAAAATATGTCCAAATCATGTCTCTCTAGCCTACTCAGTTTTTGAATTTGTTAATTTATTAGCATAGCACACATACCATTAATTTTTTTCTCTGGTTATTATATTAAGTGATCATATGTTAATTTGAAGATATTGTTTCTCAACATATAGTTATAATTTTTAAGTATATAATTTAAGGGAGTGGAAGAAAAATAATTTAATAATAATTAAATCCTGTATTGTTCAAAATATTTCATGATTTAATTTTTATATATATTTATAAACAATTTATCACCCTCAACCCAGAATGTAGCATTACAGGACAAGTTACACCTATCCGGATTGATGAATCAATCACATCAAATATAGCAATGGGAACAATTCTTCATAACCTGACAGCAATACTGGAAGTGTGTGTAGATGGATTTATTGGAGGCATCTGCCTTAAAGGTTTTGATGATATTGATGCTGCAGTTGCCTGCAGAAACTTTGGCTATATAGATGGTAAGTTCATAGCTCATCATTAGCATGTTATTTTGATGCAATATATTATTATTTGCAGGAGGTGAAGTTGCTATTAATCAGACCAACAACTACACTGGCACGATATTCATACAAGATGTGGATTGCAATGGAAGTGAAAACGAACCTATTGAGTGTCCTGTGTCCACAGATATTGACTCTGACTGCATTAACCCAACATCAGTTGTTACAGTTAACTGCTTCCTCATCAGTAAGTGCTCCTCTCATTTAACAATTTGATCACTTGGAACAGAGAAAAATAAAATATTGAGTAATATGTTAAATTGGTTGCTATTATCTATTGGTACAAATAGTACTTCATTATTTATGAATTTGTTTTTGACTATTTATTTTTTATTATTATCTATTGGTACAAATAGTGCTTCATTATTTATGAATCTGTTTTGATTCTTTATTTTTTTTTACTAGAATCATGTATTTTTATGAGGAATCTATTTCTATTGATTCTTTGATATAAGTGGCAGTAAACTAAACCATAATTTGATCTTATTTGCATCTATATATTTTGCACCAACACTATGTCCTTTAGGATAAGGTGTTTAAATAACAAAATTCATGTATCTAGCTATCTACTTTCATTTCATAGAACATATAATTTATTGTTTGAGGTATGACTCTCTTTCAACTTTCTCATGCTAAATATGATGAAGAGCTAAATATAGTGTTCCACTTTACATGTTTGTTTTGTTGTTTTTTTTCCTTCTTAAATTGTAATGTTAATTTATATGAATAATGCATAGAGATTGTATAACATTGGATAGGATGAAAAATGTTGGTATTCAGTGATAATCATAACAAGTAAAAAAAAAGTTACCATGCTAAGTACTAGATACATCAGACCACAATTAATATAATGGTGTGCATTTGGAGAGTAAAGTGGCCCACACAATTGTTTACATTTAATAAATTTATATTGTACTTACAAAGATGTCTTATAAACTAACATCCAGTATTCTTGGGTCTTTAGTTCTGTCCTTTGAATGTACCCATTTTTTTAAATTCACTTTTAAATGAGTGATACTTTTTGTTGATGTCATCTTTGAAAGTTATCCATGTAAATTCAAAAATTGTGAAATATATACCAATAATGGTAGCCATATACTTTTATTAAAGTTCAAATTTGGAATATTATTCACTTATATAACCTGTGGATCATAGAATGCCAGATAGAAAGTTATCGAATGATCATACATGGTTAATGTATGGACTGCTATACTGTACTGTTTGTTTGTTTTTTTAACTTTAACTTTCTTCATAAAGTAAAAACTTTTGTATATTGGATATGTAATTTGAATCTTCTTCAAAGACAATTTTAGAATCACAATTCAGTGTCATAAAATCACTTATTCTACAAAATTATTAGTTCTCTGTGAATATAAATTTAATGAAGGAATAGTTCAAAGGATTTTAATGAAGCCATATAATGTGAAAGAGTTATTTATGTATGTTTATATCCCTAAATTAATTCCTATTCACTGCATAATCTCTCAAAGTTGTTAAAAGGGAAGATATAAATTTAGACTAGATAATTTGTGGAATGAATAAATCCTACTGACTGAACCTTAACTAATGATGGTTATCTGTACAAGTTTTAGCTCTTCTATGAATTAGCTCAACCTTTTGTTACAACAAAATCTTAATAAGAGGTATTATTATTAATATGGAAAAAAAATTATCTTGTTTGCATCAGTGCATTCATTTATATTTCATGTTATTAATGCAGAATGTGCTAATGTATCTGATCCTACAATTTGTAATCCACGATGTGGGAACTGCACATGTCCTGATGGTTTCAAATTGATGGATGATAGAATAACATGTGAAGGTAAATCACTGATTGCTCCACATAATTGTTTTATATTTTGTAATAGTTCCTTACTAACACAGGACTGTTGGCAGGTCTGCATGACCAGCCCAGTAGTAAGTAATATACTTACTACTGGTCTATTCATGCAGATGTCCCAATGATCCTGACTTTATCAGGACAGTACCACTTGTGTGGTGTGTCATGGTGTCCTGAATATATTATAACTGGATTCTAATTATGAAAAAACACACTCTAAGATCAAGATCTATCCATGATACAGCTTTATACTCCCATCCTCAGATGGGATGCTCCTGATGCTCAAGTTGGTGCTGATAAAATGATTTTGTTTCACTTTTTTCAACACAATTTGAGAACTCAATTTGAATATGAATGGTCTGACAAACTAATCTGTTCTTTGAATATAAAATGTGGTCAAAAAAAGATCCAAAATATTCTCCACCAACTCCAATCTGTATTATTGATAAACTTGAAGCACCCAGCTTCAGTTGAGAAATTGAGCTTAGCTTTTTCATCTCAAATAAGAAAAGTGCTGTATCATGGTAATTGTGGGATTTAATTCATATAATAATGAAACTGCTCCTCAAGTCTGCATTTAATTGCATGCATGTACAAAAGAATCCATAGGAATATGTGACATGTATATATCACATTACAGATATAAATGAGTGTGAGTTCAATCCCTGTGACCCCTTGGCCGACTGTACGAACTCAGAAGGATCATTTGGCTGTGAATGTACTGGGTCACTGCATGAAGGAGATGGGCTGACTTGCAGAGGTAATTAAAGGTCTAATTAGTATGGAAGTTACATTAACAAGAGTTTATGTACCTCTATGAATGATAAAAATGAAATAACTGTCTTCACCATAACAACTTTAATATTTTGTATCCTTACATTATGTATAAGCATTCCCCTGATAAAATGCAATGACAATTAACGACTATAATTCATTTTCTACAAAATTATTAGATTATGAATTACCCTAACATACTCACTACAAGTGTTCCTTTATAACCTTTTTGATTTATTCCACTCATTACTGCAGTTACCAGTGCTGTGGTAATAGCTGCAGTTGGTGGAACCTCCTTCCTGTTGCTGATTGCTGTGGTAATAGTGGTCGTGTGTTGCTGCTTAATTGTGAGGAGGAAACAAAAGCTAAGGAAACACAACTTAAACCTAAACATCAGGTTATTTAAAAAAAAATACTGTTTAATTATGTCATAATTACAATTTTAATGTGGCAAGAGGAGCTTAGCATGTTAACTGATGTTCAATACAATGGAAAAATCCCTTGGAAGCAGGTTATATGAATGAGGATATTGTTATCACAACTTAATATGAGAGTTGTATAATCAAAATTCATTTACTATGCTACTGTAAAAAAAATTTATTGCTGAAATTTTAATCATTTTCTATTATATATACAGTTCCATAGATATAACGGGAGAAACTAATGAAAATGTTTATGGTAAGATAATGACTAAGTGATATCTATCTATCTATCTATCTATCTATATATATATTGTAATGGTTTATAATACAACCACATCATTATTATATAATAATTTACAGAAAAATATTTTAACAATGAGCTATACAAATGTGTATGCATAATGATCAATATTCTGTATGGTTATCACTATATCACTATTACTTTCAATTTATGATTTATTTTCAGTCCGTAACCTAAGACATATGTCTGTGGACACTCCTGATGGCCTGGACCTTCCTAAATCTCTAGTCATTCCATCTTGTAATATTCGAATTGGAAAAACACTTGGACATGGTATAAAAAATAGATATATTTTAACACATTTTAAATCATTTTCTACCATTAATACACTGATCATTTTGCAATATAAAAAGGTCCGAATATTGCATTATCTTATTCTTACTGTATTTCAGGTGAATTTGGAATTGTGTACAAGGGACAAATAAGAAAAGGAGTGTCTGAGCCATTTAGCGAAATTGTGGCTGTGAAAACTCTGAAAGGTAAAAATGATGTAACTAACAAGATTACATATGATTTTGAAGCTCTTGATGTCTATGATCTATTCGTTGCCACAAGTTATTTATTATAGCCTGGCCCAGCTACCCCATTCACATTTCATTACTTGAAATTGTCAATATGCCATGACACTCAGGACAATACACAGTTGTGTAATAATGTCCTTATACAACTGTGTATTGTTCAGAGTGTCATGGCATACACAGTTGTGTAATGTCCTTATGGGGGCAAGAAAGAAGCATTCATGAGGCATTCCCTGTTAGTACGATAGAATAGCCCTCAACTATGATGTCGGAAGCTAACTCTCTCAACACTACTACTACCTCCAACACCCCTGCCGGCTATCATAAACATGGGTCCTTTTCAGGACTGGCAATCAGTAACATCATATCCTTTAACTGACAAGGCTGCTCTAGTTAAAAAGAGGAAATGATCTTGGATTTATGTGCTAAAGTAACTGTTTCGTTCTCTGTTTATAAGAGATCCACCATGCCAATGAATCTCAAGCTATCAACATTCATAGCTACACTTTGGTGTCTGAAATTAAATATGCCAAACATGGTAGTGCTATTCTAGTCAAAGAAAACATAATACCTGAAAGAAGTCGAACTCTAATTTATGATGAAATTGAATTCTTAAGTGTCACCCTGAACAATTTGACTGTTACATCTGTCTATAAACCGCCACCAGCAACTTTGAGTTTCCTTGATAACTTTTTTTAAATTTTGATTGTGGCAACATTATTATTAGAGACAACTGCGAAGTTGCCATATGAGTTACATTCTTAGATTAACACCCGACGCCAGTAAACATCTCAAGGAATACCACCGCCTCTATGACAAAGACCTGTTCAGTGAAGAGACAATCCAAGCAGGTCTTGAGATCAATGACCTGATAAAATGTGAGTGACAGAAACAGTGGGAAGAAATGGTAGAGTGTACATCTCACACACAATGGTAAATGTGGATGGCAGAAGCTTTCAAAACTAAAAGGTGAGCCTAAACCCGCCACCTCATCAATGTTGTTCCTGATGTATTCCCCCACCAGCTACTCCTCAACTGTAAACCAGACCCTAACAGAAATTTCTGTATACACAAACCAAAATTTCAACCTCAAAATTATGATGAAACTATTTTGACTAATTTACCCGGAAACCCGGGAAAGACCCGATAAACCTGAAGAGCTATCGACCAATATTGCTTCTTTATGTTATACAAACTCTTGGAATGTATGATTCTCACGAGACTCCAATATATTGTGGAAGAGAAGCTGACACCACAGCAGGCTGGTTTCCGTCCTGGTAAATCATGTTGCTCAAAAGTTCTAAATCTAATACAGCACATCAAAAACAGTTTTGAACTGGGTCTAATCACAGATGTGGCATTCATCAATCTCTTGGTCGCATATGACACTGTCACCCACACATCCTTATCCTTTCCTCCCATATAAGTGGAGAGAGATATTAATTAAATGGACTCATGGTTGTAGCATCCTGCTTAGATCAGATTTGATTTTACCAGATGTCCGGTCCTACAAGTGAGTACTCATTACTTCTTACATTGCAGGAGTTGCTTGCATTCATTCACGATGTGATAATCTCTACTAGACTATAGGCCTGTAGGAGTATTTATTTTTGAACTTTAAAAAAAAAAAAGAGCAAGACAAAAGCAGTGTGCATTAAGTCATCATTTATGGTGAAGTCAATTGAGTTTTGTCTGGAATTCTCTATCATAATTGCGCCGCCACACAGTTCCCCACAAAATTGACTTGATCTTAATGAAACTTCATTATCGACACTAATCACAATCTAAAAATATTGCTGGTGTCTTGATGCTATGTCAGGAGCATTTAATTCCTAGGATCATAGCACTTCATTGCCCTTGAGGTGGTGCAACAGCAGGCTGTGTTGGAGGATGTGAGAATGAGGAAGATGACCACAGTGTTGTGGATGTGCCACCTGAACCTCAGCAGAGTTGTCAAAATGCCAATCTTCAACCTATCAATTAAAATGGCCTCCTCAAAATGGCTGACCTAAACATTGAAAGATTTGTCCCCTGTAGCCAAATGCTAAATGGGCCATCGTAAGGTGGATGTAAGGACGTTCTGGCTGTCATGATGACTGAAGATGAGAAATGTATGGAATGAGGTTTCAGGATAGGTCTGGTTTACTGGAGGAACCATTAAGGTATCTGCTACTTTGTCACGGAGGAGGCAGAGAAGTTTTGTAAACATTTTAACCTAACCATGAACACAAACTCCCTTGTATCGTGAGTGGCGACCTGAGAACTAGATTTGCTGGAGATGTACCTTGATCATCCTTCGGCATGGTCCTATGGCAAAGCATGACTCAATAAAGTTCAGATGTCCATCTTCTTCTTGCATATGAGAATTTCTTCTCTATTTGTTGACTTTTGCTTGACGTATGTGTCAGTTTTCCAGGGCTCACCATGAGGAGGCAAAAAAAAGGCAAAAAAAAAAAAGAGGAAAATCCCTTGGGGAAATAGAAAATTAATGGGAAAATGAACCCCTCTAAAATCAACCCACCCACTACCATCACACCCACCCCCTTAAATAAAAAAAAAACCAAAAAAAACCTTAGGGGAATAGAGCACCCTCCCTCCCCTTCACTCCTAACACACACACATACACAGCACATACACACAATTTGGGGGGGGGGGGGGGGTCATAAATGGAGTCCTTGAACCAAAACAACACCCCTCCTCTGAGAGAAGAATAAGTGATAAAGTCTACCACATTATCTTGAACAACTACATGAGACCTCTCAACTTTTTTTTTTATCAATCAGGACATATGTTACGTTTTTCCTCTTTCTACCCCTATAGGGTGTTATGGTTCTATTAGTCATGCCTAACCAATTTTAAAAAGAACCAAGGATGCCTTGATGGCCACCCTGATCTCAAATCATTACTAATCAAATTTGTTCGAGCTCCTCATATCCTCATAAAACCGTGGGATGTGTATATACTCCCAGGTGGGGGCTAAGGCTATAACAGCCATGGGGGACCAATTTAGAAAAATTTAAGAGTGCCATGGTGGTAGATCCGAACCTATATTGAAGCCTACCAAGTTTGGTGAGGCTCCTCTAAAAACTGTGAGATAAGTACATACCCCAGAGGGGGGCTAAGGCTATAACAGGCTATAGGTGGCATATTTTGAAAAACCAAGGATTCATTGATGGAGGTCCCAGCCACAAATGAAAGCCCACCAAGTGTGGCGGGGCTCCTCCCAAATTGTGGGAAGGGTAGTCTAACAAACATGTATATATTTTTAACTCTATTATGAATACATTTCTATAATCATTTTCCTAACATACACTGATACAATTTCTCTATTAGGCTTTCTGCAGGATGATCTTGTCCAGGACTTACTGAAGGAGTGTGCAAAAATGCAGATGTTTGATCACTCCAATGTTCTGACACTAACAGGGGTGTGTCTAGATGGTGGACCAGCCCCATACATATTGATGCCATATATGGCTAATGGCAGTCTCCTTTCCTATCTAAAACAAGAGAGAAAGAACTTGGTATTATATGATCACAATGATGATGTAAGTTTGATATCAGTGATAAATTGATAATATATGGATGCATACGTACATTCGTACATACTACATCCACCCATCCATCCATCCATCCATCCACGCATGCATCCACGCATGACACACACATGCACATACAAATACACAGACAACATACATACATCCACAAACACAGACAACATACATACACACATACATGCATGCATACCCACCCGACTGCCCACCCGCCCACGCTCACACACATATTTTAATTGATTTTGTTAATTGCTCAGTTTGAATTACTTCAATTCCTTCACTACAGAATGCTGTCCAGAGCAAGTTGCTAGATATTTGCATCCAAGTGGCTAAGGGAATGGAGTATCTTTCTAGTAAGAGAGTCATCCACAGGGACCTGGCTGCTAGGAATTGCATGTGAGCAAAGAAACAGAATATTTGCATGTCCACTAAACTGTAACACTTGAATCATTTTTTTAATAGTTATTAAGGACATGTTGGAAGTCATATGAAAACTAAGTATAAGCGGAACTATGTGTGGCTTTAATATTTATTAGAAAATAAAAAATATCAAATATTCTTGGATAGGTGAGAAAATAAGGGAGTGACTGAAGTGACTACATCTGTGTGAAAATATATTATTTCACATTTATTTTAAATAATGTTATATATATATTATAACATTTCCTAATATTGCTCACCAAATCATTCCTTAAGATATGTACTTATAAACCTTTATGTAAAGAGTTCATCAATTGAATGTTTTGTTTCTATTGTGTATTTATTGCCACAATTTTTGAAGGATTGATGCTGGTTTTGTGATCAAAGTAGCTGACTTTGGCCTCTCTGAAAGTATGCACAACTCCAAGGAATATTTCCGCCAGGACCAAGATAGTAACATCAAACTTCCCATCAAATGGATGGCACCAGAGAGTATGAATGATGGATTATTCTCAGAGAAAACTGATATGGTACAATAAGTCATTAAAAGAACTGGCTGCTAACATATAATATACATTTTGTTATACAAGCTTGTACTAGTACACTATAAAATTAAACTAAACTATATATATGATTTAAAAGTGGCATTTTGCATTTATCTTAGTCTTAGAAATTTTTTTTTTAATCTATACCAGAGTACATATACTAGTGTGAGCCTGTATAACTAAGTATATACAATATATTGTTTAAAAAAGAATCACAGATTGAAAAATAGAACATAAAATTTTAAATTCTATTCACTTGACCAAAATATAGACTTACATTATCTTATTTGTCAAGCTCATTTGTAGTACAGTCTCTCAGAACTAAAAATGAATAAACAATTATATGCAAATGCCTTTCAGTGGCTGCAATTGCTGGCTATTATTTACAATGGTGGACATTCCAAAATTGTTAGTAAGGGTGGCAGTCAGGGCTTCCTTCAATACTATATATTGCATTGTAATAATCACACAGTAATTCATAGTTTAATTAATTTTTTAAGACACTGGAATTGGAATCATATCTCAAATGTTTCATATGCTCCCCTCTATTACAGTGGGCATATGGAGTGACATGCTGGGAAGTGTTTAATGGTGGGAAGACCCCTTACCCAGGCATAAACCCTCTGGAGCTATCCAGACAACTAGAGACTGGCTATAGGATGGAAAAACCTCAAAATACTGCCTGTTCTGATGAAATGTAAGTATTTGAGTAAGATCATGTGTACATAGTCATGGATTTATGGATAAGTGTCCATCAGTGTTTTGCATCATGGTGCTTAGAAAATTTGATATACTTTGTCTACTGCTACCCCAAGATAACATCTGTTTATGATATTCAATATCATTCTGTTCACAAATTTGCACACAGAATAGTTTAGTCTTTCTCTATCTCACCAATTCATTTTGAAATAAAGTTTGCATGCTTATTATAAAAAAGAGCAAATAAGTAAGTCAATTGCCCAACCTTTTTTTTTTTTTGGTTTTTTTTTTTAGTTTCAAATTTACTCCATAATTAAGAATAATAATTTTGTAATTAACCTAAGATGATTGATTGGATTTAAAAGTTATATTTCTATGCCTATCAATTACAAAACTATTATTCTTTTTATCGTCACTTGATCGTCATTTGATCCCTATCTAGTAAGTAGATAGTGGATTCAGTAACTAGGATGAGAATTAAAGACATTGTGCACTTCATTTATGATCATTCCTACATAAGTTTAAAAAAAAAATAATTTCAATGTTGTCTCAATTTCTTATGTTTGAAAACGGTTTGTTTTGTTTTTCTTATCTTAAGGTGTATATTCTCAGGTTATAAAGGGATTAAAATAGATATGGTCAGGGCAGGACTTTTCAAAGGATGTTATGAACTTCGAATTTTTTCCAATTAAAATTAAACATTACCAAATTTAAGTAGCAACATCAATATATTAATATAGAAATTAGTTTCAACAGCAATTCTTAAAAAAATTGAACAACTACTGAAACAAAACAAATAAACAACAAAAAAAAGAAAGTCAACTAGCTCACTTAATTATACATGGGGTTTTTTTTCAAGTAGTTTGCACACATGATTTATATTGATGTCTGTTTCAAAGTTATAAATGAATTGATCCAATGAAGTCAGAAATTTTTCATTTTGTGTGATAGTTATTAGTGTGATATTAGATTGAATATCAACAGAACGTTAATCTGTATTCACCTTCTATCAATAAAAGGCCACAGTATTGGTGCCACTAATTTATATATTATAAATGTTTTATTTTCAGTTACCAACTGATAATGAACTCCTGGGAGGAAAAACCAGAAGACCGACCAACCTTTACTCAGCAATTGAAGTGTTTATCTGCTATCCTTGCATTAATAGCTGAGTACATGGATTTCAACACCATCAGCAACCCCAATGCTATAGATATAACACCAGTATCAATTACTACACCAACTGATGACAATACTACATCTAGGACTTCTAACCATGATGTTAACAATGTGGTAAAGTCACCAACCTGTGATGAATCTTCCAGTGAAAGCAAGGATGCTGCACTTTATCCCTTTTGCAATAGAATAAGTGCATACAAAGATGATGACCTAGAAGCACGCACCAATGAAATTCCAGAGAAATCTAAAGATTTTGAAATAGACAGCTGCATAGATGAAGACTGTAGCTATATATAGCACTAAAATCTATTCATGATGAAGCAGCTGCTAATTATAATTAATATATAACATAATCCTAATTATTATTCTTTCCTGTTTTAATTTTTAAATTTCAATTTGTAACTATTTAAAAAAAAATTGAATTGTGCATTTAATATTATGGATTAACTTTTTTAGACAGTGTGTATATTTGGCACTGTATAATGATTGGTAGAATATGAACACAAAGCGTGGTTCTGATGGGCATGGCTATGAAATCTATTTCTTTATTTTTTTGGTTAAAAGTGGTAAGTGATGGTTGTGGGTGTAGCCAGGGATGGCCTTACTGTATTTTCAATCCCCATGCTGGAATTGATTATAGTAAAATTGAATGCTTGCTCTAGTGGACATCAGAGTAAAGCACTGCATCGAATTTTGTTGTTGTTTTTTTATCTTCATTTTTTTCCTGAATCTCTAGAATATGTAATAAATAAACAAGCTGCACATCTTATTGAAATGTACAAAGCTAACCTCCCATCCCCATTAGTGTTCAAAATGAACTAAACTATTGGATTCCAACAAAGCTGGTCTCTGGTTTACTTTATGCTTCAGCAATGATGCTGAACAGAGAGCTTTACTTTTCATTCTTATTACTATTCCTACTACTACTTAATCAGTAGAAAGATTGTTTTGTGGTCCAAGGTCCCGGATGAGAGTTATTAAGCATGTGTAGGTGTGGCAATGGGTATGGTTTGGTCATAACCACACCCATAGAAATTATTTTGGCTACCAAAAACTAATTTATATATCAATCATTCTGAAATTTGGCATATGGACTCCAAGTAACTGAACGAGTGTTATAAACCACATTGAGTGTGGTTTCGCTATAGCCACACCAACAGGAAGTTGTTTTGCTATAAATAGCTAATCAAAGGACCAACTAGGCTTAAATTTGGCATGTAGTTTCCAAGGAATGGGTGAGCATTATCAAGTATGTGTGGGTGTAGCAATGGATGTGGTTTTATCATAGCCACACCCACAGGAAGTTTTTTTGACTGCTAAAAGCTAATTTATGGACCAATCAGGATGAAATTTTGAATATGGACTATGAGTAACCCAGTGAGCAGCATTAAACATGCGGGTGTCGTTTTGTCATAGCAACACCAAAGAAGTAAATTTGGCTACCAAAAGCTATTTAAAGGATTAACCAGGCTGAAATTTGTCATGTGGTCTCCAAGTGACAGGTTGAGCATTATTAATCACATGTGGGTGGGTTAGAGGGTAGTTTGGTCATAACCACACCCACAGGAAGTTATTTTGGCAAACAAAAGCTAATTAAAGCACCAACCAGGCAAAATTATGGCAGTGTCCAAGTAACCAGGTGAGCATTATTGACCACATATGGGTGTTGCAATGGGTGTGGTTTTATCATAGCCACAACCATAGGAAGTTATTTTGGTTAGAAATACTAATTTAGGGACCAACCATGCCAAAATTTGCATATGGTCTCCAAGTAACAGAGTGAGCTTATTAACCACATATCTGTGTGTCATGAGTGTGGTTAGGTTGTAATCACACCCACAAGAAATTGTTTTGGCTACCAAAAGCTAATTAAAGGACCAACCAGGCTGAAATATGAGCAGCTTCAATAATGTTCCATGTTGATTTTGGCCAGGCAACGCTGGGTATATGCTGCCAATAAATATGTATATATACATATATACATATAGACATACATATATATACATATATATACATATATATACATATATATACATATATATATACATATATGCACAAAATTTCTAAAGGAGAATAGTGTTTCAAGAATGCCAAAAAGTGTGCCAATTAGAAGATCCACAAACATCTTATAATAATAGAGCTAGATATATATATATATATATATATATATATATATATATATATATATATATATATATATAGCTATATTATTATAAGATTTTTTGTGGAATTTCTAATTGTAAGCTTTTATGGCACACTATTTTGGTGTTCTTTAAACACTGTTCCCTGTTCTCCTTTAAAAATTTTCATTAGCCCTAAATTTTGTTGTCACAATTAGTAATGGGGGGGGGGGGTTGGTGGGAGCAGAGAATTCCATACCTGCAGCTGCTCCCCTAAAGCAGCCGTTTTTTTTTTAATTATTTTTTTATTCTGTAGTCAGAATTGTCTGGGATGAATTTGTTTGATCTTAAATTTAGAGTCTGTGTCACTTTTAGCAATAGGCTTTCATGGCATGCTACTTAGGTGTTCTTCAAATTTATTCTTCCTTTTAAATCTCTGATAGGTTTTTTTCTTCATCTAGGCATGCAATATTGGAATGCATTAATGTTTCTTAGGAATGGTAGTGTGTAAACACTTATGCTTTCTCATTGTTCAAAAAATGGTGGAATGGCAAAAACCCCTTTTTTGGGCTGTTTTAGCTCTTCCACTTGAAAAAAGGGTGTGGGCAAATGAGATAGCCCAGGTTACTTCACCTTACCTGAAGATCATATCTGCCAAATTTGAACATAATCCTTTGAGCAATTTGGCAGGTTATCACATGCATGCACGCATGCATGCACACACACCTTGAAGCTGCCCATAGTACAAAGTACCATGATAGCAGTGTTCTGGATGAATCCAGGACCAATGACAATAATCTTTGCTTATGACAGCATGACACAGAAATGTTCGTGTCTGGTCAGATCTCCTTGTCTTCGAAATTTCCTTCCACAGGCACAACTAAGCATTCTTAAGTCAGATGGCTTGTTAGCTGAGCAGGTGTTCCATCGCCTAGATGCTGAAATCTTCTCTACACCTTTGCATCACAGATTAAACCATGCCTTCTTGTCCTGGCACAATTTATATCATCTATAACACATACCAATTGCCTGCAAATCCATTTCAAAACATCCCTCTACCTCTTCTTTGTCCCATTGCTTGGTTTCTTCATGTTAAGCTCCCCAAATAACAATCTGTTTGGAGGCCTTTTATTAATCCATGCAACCCACATGACCAAGCAATCTTAAATGCTGCTCCAAAATAATATCAGAGATAGAGTGCTGCATGCCAAACTTATTGATAGTCTTTGAGATGTTAATCTTTCATTCCACTATCTGTACTTTGTCACAACCAAGACTGTCCGAATACAATGGTTATGAAAAGAATTCAAACATCTTGTATGCACAGCCTTCATAGTCCAAGTTTCAGCTCCATACAGTAGTACAGCTAGAAAAACTGCCCTATACACTGCTCTCTTTGTGGCCAATGAGAGGTACTTGTTCTTAAATACTTGCACCCTCAAACATCTAAATGCTTTAGCTTCTCTAGCAATTGTTCCAGTCACCTCACTGGTGATCTCCCCATCTCTTGAGATGTTAGCACCCAAGTATGTGAAGTCCTGGACTACATCCATAGAGCCACCCTCCACTTGCACTGGTCTGACTTCACTCTCATTCAATCCCTCACCAACAAACATTCCTTTTGTCTTCTCAGTACTCAGTCCATCCCCATTCACTTGCCACTTTTACAAACTCTGCTTTTACTTACTAAAAACTATCCGGGAGAGGTTGCATACAATGCCACATCATCAGCAAACAAGGACTCAGTTATTCTCATTTCACTCAATCTAGACTTAGCTGTGCAGTCCCCACCAACCTATCAAAATCTGGACTACTCCACATGATTACAGACAGCAGCTTGTCATGACTTAACCACAAATATTTTCAATAAATGTGTTACCAGTGTTCACCACATACACCCACGCAGGCAGGCAGGCAGGCAGGCAGGCAGGCAGGCAGGCAGGCAGGCAGGCAGGCAGGCAGGCAGGCAGGCAGGCAGGCAGGCAGGCAGGCGTTGATTAGGGCACCTCACTGCATGTTTTCGAGAAAGTTTCTTTCAGATCAGGTGGTTGTGGGTGTTGCTTTTCCAATGGGTGTGGTTTGTTGACATGGAATATCTGACCTATACCTGAAAATTGGCATGTTTATTAATGGTATCATGTTTGTTTGATTAATGAGTTCAGTGTCAATAATTCCTACATGTTATGTAAAGCAATGTTTGTTACTACAGATAACACTAAATATCAGAGATTCATTTATAAGATTTACTTTAGAAATGCCCCACAAACCCCCCACCCCCTATATAAAACATTAAGCAAATTGAACAAGTTTGTAATTACAGGAGGCAGGAGGCTGATCGAAAAAATGCAGGTAGGGTGGGTTTTTCGATATTAAGGTATAAGATGTGAATAATAGAGAAACCCTATAAACTGACCCCTGCAAACTATATCTAGTGGTATTGGCAATTTGATTATGGTGTCTGCATTGTTAACATAGTTTAAAGACACCCTTTAGTTGCATTTTTCCAAAAAAAATGCTATTTTTAGAAACATGTGAAAGGGGCCAATTCAGCATCAGAGCTCGAGTTGAAAAACATCATTCTGTTGTATTTTTCCACCTCTTATATTCTGTTTAAGTTGATCATCATATTTTTGTTTCTAATTCCCGATCTCAGTGTGATTGTGGTAAGTGAACATTTCTAATTGGGGATGGAGTTGATGAAACAGCCTTGGGGGAAGGGGGGGGGGGGGAGGGGAGGGGAGGGGTTGTGCCAGACCCAAACCAACTGTAGAAATTAACAACTTTTCATGAATACAAACTTGATTTCAATGAATGAACTTATACTGATGAAATGAATCAGCTAGTCTATATACAAATAGTATCAGAAGGTTCTAGAAGGAAAATCATGCAGAGAAGTAACAAAGTAAGAGTAACATATAGAGATAAGACAAGTTAATATGATTAAAGTCAGCTAATGGCTGCAGATGCCACATAAGACAGACAGACAGACAGACAGACAGACAGACAGACAGACAGACAGACAGACAGACAGACAGACAGACAGACAGACAGACAGACAGACAGACAGACAGACAGACAGACAGACAGACAGACAGACAGACAGACAGACTGACTGACAGACAGACAGACAGACAGACAGACAGACAGACATACTACATACGTACATACATACATACATACATACATACATACATACATACATACATACATACATACATACATACATACATACATACATACATACATACATACATACATACATACATACATACATACATACATACATACATACATACATACATACATACATACATACATACATACATACATACATGTAGAAGAGTATCAGAAGGAAAGTTTATTTTGTAGCACAAGAAGAAAAATAACCACACCCACATAAGGATAATGGCATTATCCTGATCCCATGGAGACCATGTGCCACTTTTAAGTATGATTGTTGAAGTGATCCAAAACATGTGATCTCTACGTTACCAAGAGAATGTTATTACCCACCTGTGAATGTGTTTATGGGTGAGTTTGGTTGTTCAGTTGTGGTTACAAGAATCAAGTATCCTTGCCTTCTCCTCTAAAAAGGTTACCAATCACATTCTTAGTTATATGGTACAATACATTCAATTGTTGTTAAATTAGTATCCAGCGTCCAAAAATGGTTACATTTTCTTTTTTTAAATTAATACAATTTGTTATTATTACCTTAGAACTATGCACTCAAGGAGAGATAATTATTTGATTTGATAACTTACATTTATTCTCTCAAGGATTTATCAGATTGCAAGGAGGTACAGATACTAGTGGACGTGTAGAAATGTACAGCAATAATACTTGAGGCACAGTGTGTGATAATGAATGGGATACTGCTGATGCTCAAGTTGCATGCAGGCAACTAGGATATTCAGTTACTGGGGCTACTACAATTGCAAGATCAAGTGTACCTGAAGGCACTGGGCAGATTTGGTTGGATAATATTAATTGTGTTGGATCTGAGAACAGTGTCTTTGACTGTAATGGTAACCCAGTTGGAATTCACAACTGTGATCATTCTAAGGATGCTGGAGTGATGTTTTGTAAATAATTATCATTTAATGTTATCATGAATAGTTTTATCTTGAATTAAGGATTATATAGCTCTACACTCAAATAGATACCTAAATATGATTTTACCATATAGTTTATCTGTCGCCAAATCAGTATATATGAAGTAAAATGTAATTAAAAGTTATACTTTTGGGAAGGAATAAAATCGAAGTTCACAAACAAATAGTCAAGAATTTCGACGAACAAAGAAATTTCAAATGCTTAAATCTAGATAATATATGTCATAATCACCATAGAATACACTGAGCATGAATATAATATGATTTTATAGTGTTCAGTACCTAATATTGCTTAATATGTGTCATTTTTATTGCTCATATGTGTATAATTTTTTTATGGATTTTCTTTTAATCTAAGTACCAGGATGTACACAAGGATCAATCAGACTCCAAGGTGGTACAAACCATAGTTGACGAGTAGAAGTCTGCAACAACAATACATGTGGAACGGTTTGTGATGACGAATGGGAAACTGCGGATGCTCAAGTTGCATGCATACAACCAGGATATTCTCCCTCTGGAGCTACTATTCTCAGTGGGTTTGAAGTTCCTGATGGCTCTGGACACATCTGGTTGGATGATATTAATTGTAGTGGAACTGAGATGAGTCTGTTTGCCTGTAATGCTAATTCACTTGGAAATCATAATTGTGATCACTCTGAAGATGCTGGAGTTGTATGTCGTAAGTTATATAATTAATATATAGATTGAAATAATATCATTGAGTATTCACAAAAAATATGGAGGTGGTACTTTTTTTAGGGGTTATTCAAAATTATCAACATTTTCGAGGTAGTACAGGTGGTATTAGTTTTTCTTCCCCATCCCCCACTCCCTCCCCTCAAAGTAGTATGACAAAATGTGGATTTTTTTCAAGGAAAAAATAATTGTTTGAAAAACTGATGTATGGTGCAATATCCCAATGAGATTTTTTTTTTTCATTAGAATATATACAGATAAATACACTGACACCTCATTTAGCACCATTCAGGGGCATCAGAGACAGCTCTAGATTCTTGCCTTTATCATACAAGAATTGTTCATAGTCCTTCACCACCTCAAAATGGCCAAACCAAATGGGTCTCTAATTCAAGGTTCAAGTAGGCCACAGCTGTATTATTTACAAATTCATAGCAGTGGTTCAACTCAGTTCACTCAGAGAGATTGATGGACCAAGTGGTGTGCAGTTACATCCCAGTAACTGCATGTGGCAGAATTTAATTAACAGCTGTTCACCATGTGCCTGAATATGATATTAGATGTTCAATTACTTCATTATAATAAAGTGATGTTGATGTCCAGTTTTACCTGCACAGCTGTTATAATAAAAAAGAGAAGGTATTTATCTAAATATAAGATATAAATCACCAAGTGTTATAGATGTCAAAGCTGGAGTACTATTTTAGGCTGATTAGAAAGGGAAAAAAAGAAAAAAATACTTATAAATCAACAAAAAAGATTTATATTTTTAATTTGTCCATGGGGTGGACCCCCCTCATCCCCCTTAGTACTCATTGTATCAGTCTTGCATAAAGGTGGTCTTCCAATGGAGGTAATTGTATATTAGAAATACTGGTTTCAGATGGAGGAATTGGAGTGGCTATCACCTTGGCTGCTTTAAGTGATATTCATGCACAGATGAGGGAATCATTTTTTATGCTAAGATAACTTCATGGTTATCAGGATATATTCCACATTTTTTCAAAACCAGATTTTATGTTCTGAATGGAAAAAGCATTTTCAAATGGTGGCTTGAAGGGAGGGTGTCATGCCAAGTATCAAAAAAAAATTTTTGGCTGAAATGAGTTCCTTGGGCATTCAAAAATCATATAAAATTGTTGGAATTTTTTCAATACCATTTTTCATGGCAAAAATAGGCTTAGTTTCACTGTAATTTACATCCTGTAAAATTGATATCCTGTTGTGTTCAAATTTTGGTTATGCCACTCATGATGTCAAAGTAGGATCTAGTCATAGCCATGCTCTGCATGGATAGTGTATTTTCTGTTAGCTCTGATACAAGTTTTGGTGATTTCAGCCTATCCTGCTCATTTTCCCCAGTTGAGAAACATAGGCAAATTCTAGAAGGTGAGGAATCTGAAGAAATAGTTGAGCCCTACAAGTTTGAGCATCAAGCTAGTGAGTGATTGGTAGGGTCTCTTGCTGCTAGCACCAAAGGTGATGGTGACTCAATATGTGGTGGAAGACTGGAAAACACAGTTGGTAGTACTGAATAAACTGCGTAGCTGGCAACTCCTGTTTTGTGTGTAGGTGTCAGTGTGAGTACTGTGATCAAATGAATATCAGCAGAGAGTGTCTTTGCTGTTATGAAGTAGATGCCATCTCCTAGAAAATGCAGGATAGTGGCATCCATCCATCAATCCAACCATCCATCCATTCCATCCCTCCATCTGTCCGTTTGTCCATCCCTTCAATGAACAGATAGATGGAGGGATGGATTGGATGGATGGATGGATGGATGGATGGATGGGCATACATACATACTTAAGTATGTAGAGCAAGTATGTATATATACATGCATGCATTTATGCATGTATGTATACATATATACAAATTTTGAATTGGAGAACTAATCACTTCATGTAAAATGTTCACTGGAATAGAGTTATTAAACTCAATTAACATCATCTGAAAATTACTAACATGCATGGAGTTAAAAAAAACTATGAAAAATTATAATGACAGTTTTATGTTTAATTTTAAATAGCACCAAAAGTAAAAATTATCTGTTTCAAATGTTTAATATCCTATTATCATTGGTTTAGCTAAATTGGGTCCATTTGCTTCCTATAATTTTTGTTGGGTTTTATATAATTTTTTAGGACCATGTACTAATGGATCAATCAGACTGCAAAGTGGTACAGCCACCAATGGACGAGTGGAAGTTTGCTTCAACGGCACCTGGGGTACAGTGTGTGGTGATGAATGGGATGATTCTGATGCTCATGTTGCATGTAGATAGCTAGGATATCCAGCTGAAGGAGCTACTGTTTTCACAAGGGATGAAGTTTCTGATGGCACTGGGCAGATCTGGCTGAGCAATGTCAATTGTGTGGTAATGAAGATAGTCTCTTCGACTGCAATGACAATACTTTTGGAAACCATAATTGTGAACATTTGAAGATGTTGGAGTAATCTGTCGTAAGTAATTATAGTTAGCATACAAATTGCTAATACTAAGGGAGTTTATATTGTGTATATTTACATTTTGTTGCTTTTATGAGCACCTGATCTCTGTATAATGTTCCTGTGCTATGCTATAGAAAATTTAAAAATGAAATAATTGTTGCTTTTTATTGCTAAGTGGTTACTGATTCTTGACCTCCATAAATTTAATCCACTCTGAGGAACACATACTAAATGCCTTAGACACAATCACAGAAGTTTATCAAATGTGTAGTAATAATATCTCTCGCCTTATTGCACCCCCGACCCTACCCCTTTAGTGCAATATTTAGGATGAGTGAATTTTCATGTCAGTTGAAGTAGTTCAAAAAATATATATATGAGAGATTGTGATGCAATAATAAGAAAGAGAAAAAAGTAAATGGAAACATGGGGAAAAAGCAAAACTTTTAAGGGACTTGAACTGCAATCTTTTTGTTGTAGTGACCAATGCTCTATCCATTGAGTCATGAATGATTTATTTTCTGAATAAATAAAAAAAATGTGTACCAACAATGACTATCTTCCTTATATAGTACTTAGTTACATAGCTATATAGTCATTTAAGCTAGTGCTTTACCTCTAAATATAGATATAAAATACCATATTTAATCCATGTTCTCAAGTGAGATAGGGTGAAAAGGAGATAAAATGGAGAAAAGGTAGAGAGGAGAAGAAGAGAAAGAAATTTGAGATACAGCTTTCTCATCCAAAAAATTCACATGGTTCATAAAATTGGGGGCTCTGATTTTACCTTAAAAATACAATTGAATCGTGTATCATCTCCTTAACTTTCTTTCAGGTGAATTTGGAATAGTGTACAGGGGATTACTGAAGAATAAATCTTCAAAATTGTAAAATGAAAGTGTGGCAGTGAAGACATTAAAAGGTGATAACAGTAACAAAAATAGATGAGAGAAAAGACTACCATTATATATTATCATTATAGGGTAGGAGATGTAACCTTATATGTAGACATGTTACTGGTAGAGACTGGAAAATTGTTAGGGTCAAAGAATTAATGGAGTTGCTAGAAGAATATAAATGTACCTTATAGTGAAACTGCTAACAACTAGGAAATATTTAAAGTGTTAAGAAAAGTGAAAGAGGTGTTGTCCTGTATCTTCCTTCAGCTGAAATTAAAGTGATGTGGTTGTAAAGCAGATGAAATTTTGAAGTGGAATTATGCTCTGCATTGTACAAAATAATTTTAAGCCTTGGACAACATGACATGTGTTTGCCAATTGCTAATTAAGCTTTAGATGCTACCAATGACTAATCTTCTTGAAGATTTATTTCCTTATAAATAGTTTGTTTGTTTTTGTCAATTTTTGGGGAGTAAAATAATTGGTAAGTATTTTCAATGATACTAACCGAGTGGTTATTTAAGACACATATTTGTGTACCACATAGCCAGATTTTGGGTGGGGGAGGGCTATGGCAGTTTGTATGCTGTTATCAGGCAGGTCAAGGGTAATACCACAAGAATCTATTTGGAAGATTTAATCCTGATTGTGTCTAGTGTATATGAATTTCAAAATAATTATTGTCCATGGCTTATAGAAAGTATTCAATTGGTAAATACTAGTGGCATTGATGTAATAGATCCTTGTCTTCATGCAGCTGGTTGTCAGAAATATTGAATAAATGTTAGTGCTCTTATGATTCTATTCCCTTGATTGATGGTGTTCTTAAAATTATGAAGAAAAAAATTTTTTTTTGATGGCTAGAGATGAAAAGTACTAGGGATATCTACTTTTCTCCCAATCACCTAAGAGGTCTGGTCTGAATTAGGTGCAGAACCTTTCAATTATATGTTCATTGGGAATTTACCAACTCCCTCATAACTATAATTGTTTCTAAAGGCTATTTGTACCAGAATATTCTGAAATTTAAAAAAATCCTTTGTACTATCCATGTCACTTCTTGTAAAACTGAATGGGCTCAGATTTTTTTTTTTTAATTGAAACTATATGCAGTCGGCAATAGGTCAAAATATTATAGGAAACCTATTAATGCCCTGTTACAGACATTATTTTATTGATGTTGACAAAATTATTGATGAGGATTCCATCAGACAACAAAAGATAGTAATGATAAGTAACATTGCAATGATGATTAACTTTCATTTTAAAAATAAAGTATTATCAATATTAAAATGAAAAGATCTTGCATTATAACAAGAATACAAGTTGAGAATCTTATTTAGTAAAGAATGTAATTTTAATATAATGATGTGGTCATTCCTGCATGCCCTTGCAATGAACTGGTTGATGTTCCCCCCCCCCCCCTCCCCTCCCCATATAATCACACCTGTCAAATAAATTACTGCCTACTTCCTTGATCTAGCATACATCACTAGTTTTACTTTGGTCACTTTTTTTGACATTGTTTATTTCTTTGGTCACTTCTTCATTTGAAATCAGAGGCATTTGTCATAAATTATTGATGAAAGGTGACAAACCAAACTAGGCCTAATAAAAGACATTGCTCTATTACTCTGGGGACCCATACAATATTATTGCATAAAGGACACCATGACAATAGACAAGTATAGCTGAGAGATTGAGCTAGATCACATTTAATGTTCAAAGCTAATTTATTTTCCGCCCAATCAATATATTATTATACTAAACCAAATATAAATATTTTTTATTAGTAGATATATATAATTACAAATAAATTATAGATGCCATAGAAATGCAGCCCAGCTTTGCTTTATTTAAATTATTTTTCAGTTATACCTGAAGATAAAATCTATTTGATCTAGTACAGGTAGTGTTGGAAAGGTCAATATTTTAAGCACTAACTTTGGTCAGCAGAATAACCCCCCCCCCCCCCCCCACATTCTTGAACTTCCTATAGTTTCAACACACACACACACACACACACACACACACACACACACACACACACACACACACACACACACACACACACACACACACACACACACACACACACACACACACACACACACACACACACACACACACACACACACACACACACACACACACACACACACACAAAGAAATCTAGAGGTTGGACCTTTTTCTTTTTTTTTTCTTTTTTTTTTATTGAAAGAAATATATATGTAACTGAGTTTAGCTTGCTGCTGAGCATAAGAAATAACCAACCTCAAAATATCTGAGCGATCTGCTAAGTTTTTTAATCAGCTGCCAAAATAATTTCAAGGTCTATGATAGGAAACTATTTTATTCTTGCTCTTTTTTAAGGTATTAATTTAGTTTAAAGCAACCCTTCCACCTTTTTTCAACACATTTTCTATTAATTAAAAATATTTTAATTACACTTTGTGTTTTTTATTCCCACTCCCACCTCCCAAAAAGCCATATAGAATTTTTTTTAAATCAAAACAAAAACAACCTGGGGTTATTTGTGTTGGCAGGGGATCCCTTGCCCTCTTAAGCCCAGGGACCCCAAATTTTGTTGAGACAGCTTTGCAAGTAGGGACCACTGTTTATTCAACTATGTGTTAGTATTCAAATTCCTCAAAAGTAAATTTACTGCATATAATTTACTCCATAGGTAGTGATGATTTAGTTTAGTTATATATAAAAATCAAATATTGTTCAGAAAATTACATAAGCCTAAGCAAACAATAGAAAGTATTGACATCTAGTAGAGGGAAATTAAAACTAATTGCCCTTGCAACTAGTAAAAACACAGTATACCACCTTGATTGTTTATTAGGGTAATGCTGGGAAAATATTGTAAACATTAAAATGATATTCATAAACTTTTGTTTAATTGCTAAGCTTGCTATCAACTGTGCAAAATGTGGATTAATTAAATTAAAACAAAAATGTAATTAAAATAATATTTGGTTTAAATCTATCAATGAGACAATTATATTTGAGTAAGGATTTCAAAATGGTAATTATGTGCATAACCTATGCTAGTGAAACTTTATGATCATAGTTATACATGCTTAGATGATTTATTTAATGTACGTAATGTTACTGGGAAGCTCCAATCGCGGACTTATTGAAGGAGTGTGCAAAGATGCAGGAGTTTGATCATCCTAATGTTCTCAAGCTGACAGGAGTGTGTCTAGATGGAGGACCTGCCCCTTTCATTTTGATGCCACTTATGATTAATGGTAGTCTCCTCTCCTACTTGAAGCAGGAGAGAGATAAGTTGGTATTGAAAATTGAAAGTGATGATGTAAGTTTCATATCAGGAGTATATATTAATTTTTTTTATGTCACTTTAATTTTTTTATGCCACATTATTATTGGAAATAAAGAATTAATCAAACCAATATATAGTCGTTGATTTTTTTTTTGTTAAAAAAATTTAAATATTTTCATAAAAATAAAAAAAAATCAATAACATTTTCTCTTACATGGATGTGTTATATATTTCCTGTCTGTGCATTCCTAAATCAATTAGTTTATATATATATATATATATATTAATTATAAGGAAACAAATCTTCACAATTCATATATCTTCACTCTAAATGTATAAAATTGTCAAATGTTCCTTATTATTCAATTCTAGATATGCACACGTCCTGGGGAATGCCTGCTGTTTAGGCCATCCAGATATCCTGTGATTTTACATCAATTCCATCCCAATACTGCAGCAGTACATCATATCCATTGCAGGAATTGATGCTGTATGTATGGTAATACATGTAGCAAGCAGCATGACAATAGCCTCCATAGTAGTCAATTGCTGAATCCGTCCTTTCACAGTAAATAACCAGTCATCAAGTGACTTCCACAGCATTCTTGAGGATGGTTTCAGCTGAGGAATCTACTATTTTGACATTTTGTAATCATAACCTCCCAGGGTATCCTGAATAACACATAAAAGGTGGTCAGGCTTACTGTTAAAAACCCCAGAAAACAAATAGCACTTCTTTTCCCAGTGAGCTATAGTGCTCAAGGAGACTTTAAAGTTACATTGTTGTTATTGGTCTTGTTAATCTCCCTCTTTCCAATGGAAAGTTCTCCAGTTAGATTTCTGGTTATGCTTTTTTTTTTACATTTAATTCCCCCCCCCCCCCCCCCCCAATGAAAATTCAGTGGATTTCGACATTATCATTAAGTAATTATTATGTCAAAACATTGTCACAAGCAAGCGAATTTGTGGCTGAAAATCTCTAGTTATGTTCTTTTGTAGATTGTTAATGTCATGTTCATTCATATGCCATTTATAACTGTCCAATCAATTTTATATGCAGATATCACAATGCTATTACCTCTATTCACACCTGCAGTATTGATGCCATTGGCAGCCTTCTGATAAAGTTTTACACATTTACCTTCACAGATTTATTTACAAATTTGACCATTTTCAGGTTTCTTTACAGATTTGACCATTTTTATGAGTTTAGCTTGAAACACTCATGTTCTGAATGTTAGTTAGATAAAATGGATTGAAAAGAAAGTAACAAAATGTTGGCAATATCAATCTTGCAAGTGCACCACTTCCATAGAAATTCTGTCTTAAACTTAATTATCTTTTTTACTTTTCATTTACCAAGATTTCACTTCAACTTTTTCAGCACACTCTGTGTAAAGTTAGTTGTAAAAATTTGGCTTTTGATACCTCATACTTCATAACTCTGTAACTTCAAAATTAAAGGTATGTACAAGACAGTAGTGTTGATGATGACTCAAGATTAATTGCTAGAACAATCACTCTGGTCAGGTCAATAGTGTTATGTTCAAGAAATTTATTACTTGTTTCCACCATTTGATATCACTTTATGTTTCAATATTGAGCCTTTTGGCCCCAATAGTAATATTAACACATGGAAAAATTTTTCTATATCTATCACTGCAAAGTACAATATTAACCTAAGTAAGCTATACTTGATTTTATTTTTGACAGACTGCTATTGGTCCTTCCTCTCTAAAAAAATGAATAAAAATGCTTAGTTTCCTTCAATACCTATATGTCCAATATTTCAGTGGTTCATGTATATTGAAAATAATAAAATATACCTTTTTTCTCTTCTTCATTTACTTTTTTTATATCCTTGGTTTATACATACATATATATATATATATATATATATATATATATATATAATTTCTGAATTATGTTCAGTTTTCTACTAATAAAATCTCTCCTTGATTCATGCACACACATCTTGTGTTTCTGATGATATTAGTTTACACAAACATATTTATAATGATACATGGAAGCATTATGACAGTATATTATTGTTATTTTTCCTCACAGAATAAAGTCCAAAACAATCTGCTGAACATGTGCATTCAAATTGCTAAGGGCATGGAGTATTTCTCTAGCAAAAGAGTCATCCACAGGGACCTGGCTGCTAGGAATTGCATGTGAGCTAATTCGTACAATTTAATCATGTATTTTACACATTTGAATGTGAATCTCTTAAACATGGACCAAATACACTTAAAATCTCATAAACTCTTTTTTTCATTCAGTTACTTTACATTATTGTGTGGATATATATTGGCTACAATTAAAAAAAAAAATTTTTTACCTCTGTTAAAAATTATATTGACTTAATATACATCCTTTATTCTTTTTTTCTTTCTTGATGGTATCTGTCTCTCTATATCTGAAGATTCTTTCTAAGCACTCTTGGAATTGTCCTGTGATGCCAAGGGTTACATTAATGGAAAGCAGCTATTGTTGGAAGGATATTTATAATGTGTTAGACAAAGATTACTGAAAACTGTACCTTTATTTTTCCTTTTTTTTCTTTTTTTTTAGGGTAGATGCTCATTTTGTGATCAAAGTAGCTGATTTTGGCCTGTCTGAGAGTTTGAACACTTCAAAGGAATACTTCTGCCAAAACCGAGATTGTGCCATCAAACTTCCCATTAAGTGGATGGCACCAGAGAGTATGAATGATGGCAAATTCTCAGTGAAATCTGATATGGTAATAAATTATTAATTTAAAAAGAAAAAAAAATATGCATAGTTCTGTAGTTTAGCTTTTTTATTTTGATAGTACATTTAGAAAATGTTTGAGATACCAATAGAATCTAACACATAATGCATACACTTTACAGGGACATTCAGGCAGAGACAAGTCAATATATACTTTAAGAACTGGCGGACAAGATTATATTATTATATCAGATCAAGGAGAATAACAATATTGTAATACCATTTCTCTCTTTTATAGTGGGCTTATGGAGTGACATGTTGGGAGGTGTTCAGTGGAGGAAATGCCCCTTACCCAGGCATACATGCTCTGAATATATTCAAACATTCAGTTGGGCTACAGATTGGAAAAACCTATCAATACTGCTTGTTCAGAGGACATGTAAGCTATTGGGATATTTGGCACTTCCAGGAGGGTAATAATAATTGACTTTCACTAATCTATTATACAGGATTCCAAGTATATAGTATATATTTCCAATATCACAATTTACCTCAAATTTATTCAATGTGGTAATAGATAAAATTTAAGGTGAGGGATATGTAAAAGATACATTTAGGATTGGTAATGTTTCACAAAGTAACTTGTTAAACTAAAGAATTGGTTAAATAAAATAACATAATATATGTGACATAGGTTAATGAAGTCAGAGACTTTGGCAAGGTGTGGCTATACACACATCAATCAGGACTGGACCATAGGTTTAGTTTAACTCCTGCTCAGACCTTCTACTCTGATGTAGTATCTGTCTAGCCAGCCACCCCTACTAGCCTCTAATATGCACAATGAGGTCTGATGGATCACCCATAGTAAAGTTGCTTTTGCACAATCAACATTTGAATACTGTGTGGGTACAACGATGAAGATCTGAGGCAGTATAAATTCCCCAAAAGGATTCCACTTCTTATCTGTGCCAAGAATCTATGAGCATGACGGTGGAATCAGTGTAACACCTCATACCTGTTCAACTGATTTATACATGTGATGCACAGAAACAACAACATTTGAGAGGAATAAGGTGAACAACAATTATAATTGAGGCATCGCTCAGGATTGTATTGGTTCAGCTCTTGTATTAGAAGCAATGAACCTTATTACTATGACACTGCCTCATATGCCACATAGAGTGGCTGAAATAAAGAAGCCCATGCCATCAGGAAGTAGCTTCATGGGAGAGATATCGGCAGAGTGAGTTAGGTTGAGGTCTGCCAGCAGTTCCTTTCACTATGTTATCACCTCTTCTGGACAACATTATCTATCCCAGTCAAACCTCTGGGTGTGTTAAGCTAAAAAAACATTTTGTGCATATCTATGCATATTATTTGTATGCATTCACTATTAGCACCACACTAAATAAAATCTATTCTTCAGTTTAGACACATTTACACCAAGGATTTTTTAGGAAATACAAATTTTCCAAAAATTTGGATCCAAAAGTCTAGAAGATGGAAAAACATGATCACGTACATAGCACAGACTCTTCCATGAATCCTGAATAACTTCAGAAGAGAAAGGAGGAAAATGACTTAGCTTATATAATTTAGGCAAACATGTCTCTAATTGGTTTTAATATGCTCAATTCACATTATTTTTAAATTTATTAATTTAATTATTTATCTTACTCTTGTTTGGTGATAATTTTAGTTACCAACTGATCATGAAGTGCTGGGAGAAGAGACCAGAAGATCGTCCAACCTTTACTCACCAGTTAAAGGATCTCTCAACTATATTAGAATTAACAGCAGAGTACATGCATTGCCTCGCTTTCGATCCAATGCCAACTACTATAGTATCTAATGATACTGTTTCAGCATCTACAACTATAGCCACGAATAATGATTTATCAAGCAGTGAAGTGTCTTCTGGTGAAGAGAAAGATGTTATGATAATAAACCCACTATGCTATTCGGAAGATGAATCCAGAGATGCTAATGTGACTGCACACACCACAGGTGATGTTTCACCATGTGATAATGACAAAGAAATGTAGTTGCAAACAATAAGAATATTCTCTCCTCGAACTGGAGTCACTGCTCCCTCTTTTTACCCATAGTTTGCATATTTCACCATAATAAAGGAAAATATTTGAATTTCAAGTATATTATCATTTTAAAAGCATGAATGAATGTTGTAATGCTTACAATATTATATATATTATAGCTATATAGCTACATATGAAATTAAAATATTAAAAAAATCTGTTCATCACTGAGTGTGCTTTGTTGAAAATGTGTACTTCAACAATACTGATTTTGTAATTTTCCACTGTGGGGAATATGGTATCCATAAGATTCTTTGTTGCCCATGCTTGAGATTTACTCTTATGTATTCTTTATTGCTGCTGTTTTTCTGCCAAAATGTGACCACTTCACTTCTTCATCTTATTTTATAACTAAATAGAGCAGAATACCCGCATTGCCTGGGCCAATGGCAACATGAAACATGATTAATGTCACTCAAAACACCATATCTAGACCTTATGGCTTCATTCATAATAACAGCAACTCATAATAATAATGCAACCTGGTTATCCCTTGGTTTTGTATATTTAGTTTTTGTTTTTTTTAGAAAGGCCAGAATCTTTTTTTAATCATTTTTGTAATGCTTAAAGGTGGAGAGCTCACATACCCGTTGATTTTTTAAATTTTTATTTCAGAATATCTTGGAGGCATGGTGTAATACTAAACAATCAGATCTATAAGGTTCAATTTGGAATGAAATGAACCAAGTCAGCTGCTGTTCATTTATATAATAACAACTATGGATGCACTTATTGGATGTAATTGTAAAACAGTTTTTCATTACTGGCATTCTCTTTCTGACTGGTGGTGACTGATACTTTTATAACTCACTTGGGTTACAAGTTTTTTTTGGTGTACTTTGATTGCCTAGTATAATGAACAAAGTTAGTATAAACATGCTAATCTGTTCACTTAGCTGAACAGAGCAGTGATAGAACTGGTTCAGTTTTCAGTTAGTAATTAATGCCCTTTATGAACTGCTTGTGATATACTAATTTGTGTGATCAGATTACATGCATGGTTTGTAAAACAACTTTGTGGTTACCCATGCATGAAGAAAATTTACTTAAGTATGTAAAAATCAAATTGTTCGGGTCCTTAAACCCCCCCCCCCCCTTTTCCAGGATCAAGTTGTATAATACATGCAATGTTTCAGGTCTCTAAGAAAGACCATTAGCCACGTAAGTACAAACATACAAACTTACATAGAAACATTGAGGCAGATGAAGATTGTGTGTTCAAATCATGGGGTCACTATGAGGTGGATAACAAATCCACCCTCACACTTCTTAATTTTTAACAACTCAAAGATTCTTATAATTGCAAACCATTACATCATTATATAAAAAGTTCATAGGTTTCATACCTGCAGTCTGAGCCAAAACCAAAAACGCTACAATACAAACATAGATAAACCTTGCGTTTTATATATAAAGATGAATAATGAGTATACCTAGTATTATCTGGGCCAACGATGACATGAAATATGATGGAAGCCACTCAAAACACCATTTCAAACATTGTGATTCCATTCAAATAACAGCAACTCACAAGTAGGTATGGAACCAGCATTGCCGTTGAAGCAGAGATTCTTCTCCAAAGGCTTAATGCTCTTTTTTTTTCTTCCAGGCATTGCATCCTTTTTTGAGTTCAAATTGAAATAATTCCAACTTTCCAAATTGAAAAACTGTAACTTGCCAAAAATCTGCCCTATAGATGGTTATTCAATCTTCAACCTCCTGTGGTTACAAACTTGTTCAGTTTGTTTATAGTTATATATGGAAGGAAAGTGGTTTGTAGGGCATTTCTAAAGTAAATATTATGAATGCAACTCTAGTAATTAGTGTTGATTTGAAATCATTTGGGATATTATTATTTTCTGTTATACATTAGCTATACAATTTGCACTTTTCAAGGACATCAAGATTTGTTGTGGGTGGAGGATAACTTTGAAGCTACTCAATCATATATAAACCTTAAAATAATTAATTATTATTATTACTGTGTATATTCATTATTAATTTTTGTTTATTCTTATTATTTTGATGAATTAAGTTTTAAAAAATGTAACTAAAAATGAAGACGATAAAAAAACAACAAGGAATACAATGTATGTGTATCTTCATTTTTTTCTGAATCTCTAGAATATGTAATAAACAAGCTGCACATCTCATTGATATGTACAAAGCTAACCTCCCATCACCCCTAGTGTTAAAAATAATCTAAACTATTGGACTCCAACAAAGTTAGCCTCTGGTTTACTTTATGCTTCACCAGTGATGCTCAACAGGAAGCTTTAATTGTCATTCTTATTACTATTCCTATCACTACTTAACTAGTAGAAAGATTGTTTAGTGGGCTAGAAAGAGTTAAATAAACTATAACGTCCAAATAAGGTCCACAGAACCTATATATATATATATATATATATATATATATATATATATATATATATATATATATATATATATATATGTGTATATATATGTATATATACACATATATATATACACAGTAGGAAATCAGTTATCCGAACCAACGAAATGTTTGGGACCAGAGCAGTTCGGATGACTGAAATGTTCAAATAACTGAAGTTGCCCCATTTTGCTCGTTAACAAAATGTTATGGTGTATTGCATGTTTAAAAAAATGCTTTTTCTATCAATTAAATGTATTCTAGAAGGACTGCTGCTTCTCTTGATTCATAATAGTATTATGGACTGTTGATTTCTCTGATTGGGTAGCTTCACTAACTAATGTTCTTCCATTTCTCACCAAATAATAATCTGGATCTCCAAGAACTCCTTGGAGGAAAACAGCTGCAGTGGTCCAAGGGTGGTTAATTGGTTATGGTTGCTCCAATTTAATAATTTCCTGCTTTTTTTCATTGTTTTTTTGTGTTCTAACCTGCTTGCATTGTTGTGGGTGTGGTTTCAAGTGGTGCTCCTTAACTGATATGTTCGGATAACTGAAGTTCGGATAACTGAAGTTCAGATAACTGACTTCCTACTGTATGTGTATATATATGTGTATATGTGTATATGTACTATATATATATATATATATATATATATAGGTTCATGGGTCTAACTCCCTAGGATCTAGTGTTTTTGCTAAAATACCATTTTTGGCATTTTTAGCCTTACACAGGGAAAGAAAGAGGTGTGGCCAGGTGGAACCCAGCCCATGTTACTCCCAGAGTGAAGTTGTATATGTATACCAAGTTTTAGATCTGTAGGTCCAAGGGTTTTTCTGGCCAAATACCATATTTGGCTATGTTTCTCATTACCACGGTAATTATTTTCTGAATTTTTTAAACCCATCTTTTAAGTTGGGTCAAATCCTATTATCATGCCAAGTTTCAGAGAAATCCACCCATAGATTTGGCCAGAATGATGGTACAAACATACAGACATATACACACACACATATATATATATATATATATATATATATATATATATAGGAGACTAGCAGCATATACCTGGCATTGCCCAGCCAATGTCATTATGAAAAATTATAGTAATCCACTCAAATTTTGGCCTGATTGGCCCTTTAATTCGCTTTTGCAAGCCAAAACTACTTCTTGTGTGTGTGGCTAATACAAAACCATAACATTGTCACACTCACATATAGTTAATAATGTTCACCCGGTTACTTTGAATCCATATGCCAAATTTCAGCCTGATTAGTCCTATAATGAGTTTCTGGCAGGCATAATGATGTCCAATGGGTGTGACAATGACCAGACCACACCATTTGACACATAGACATGTGATTAATAATGCTCACCCAGTTGCTTGAAAGTATCATCCCAAATTTCAGTTTGGTTGGTCGTTTGATTAGGTTTTAATAGCCAAAACAACTTCCAGTGGGTGTGGCTAAGGCCAGATCACACCCACATCTCATTCATAATGCCTTCCCTGGTACTTGGAGACCACACGCCAAATTTTGCCTGATTGATCATTGATTAACTTTTTTCATAAAAAAAAAATAAAAAAAGTCTGTGAGTGTGGCTATGGCAAAACCACATCCATTACCATCCCCACATGTGTTTCATAATGCTCACCCGGGTTCTTGGAGAGTACATGCCAAATTTCGGCCTATTTAGTCCAAGAGTTTAGTTGTGACACCTATGCACACATACAAACCAAAAATAAATACTAAGTGTGTTCGTAGATCTGACTCCTTTGGTCCATGCATTAATCAGAATTTCTTATCTTGGCACTTTTTTGGCTTTATACACCAGTGGGAAGAGGTGTAGCCAGGAGGGATCCGCCAATGTTACTCCCAAATTAAAGGTGTGCATGCATACCATGTATTAAGCCCGTAGCTCCAAGGGTTTGTCTGGTCAAAGTACCATTTTTTGGCCTTTTCTTGAACCTGACATAAAAATAGAAATGTGTGCGGTCATATACATGTACTTTAAATATTCCGCAGATTATATTTACTTTAAGTATATATATGGGTTCATGATTGTAACTCCCTTGGTTCAGGTGTTTCTGCTGAAATACCATTTTTGACATTTTTAGCCTTACACAGAGAAAGGAAGTGGGACTCTCCCCATGTTACTTTCAGAGTGAAGTTGTATATACTCACTAAGATTTAGACCTGTAGCTCCTAGGGGTTTTCTGGCTAAATTCCATATTTGGCTATCTCATATTACCACCGTAACCATTTTCCGAAATTTTTAGCCCATGCTATAAGTAGGGTCAAAACCTATCATCATGCCAACTTTCAGAGAAATCCACCCACTGGCTTGGCCAGAATGATGGTACAGACAGACAGACAGACAGACAGACAGACAGACAGACAGACAGACAGACAGACAGACAGACAGACAGACAGACAGACAGACAGACAGACAGACAGACAGACATCTCCTTATATATATATATTAGAACACAATTGCGGCCGAAGGCTTGCTAGGCCCATCTACATATTTTATGGGAGGACTTGTTTTTATGGAGAACATGTCTTTTAAGATGACATGTCTTATGAGAGCATATGTCCTAATGGAGGTCATGCTTTGTAAGAGGAAATAACTTATAGGAGATCATGTTTGGTGGAGTGCATGTCTTCAGGATGGCAGATCTTACAATATGATGTGTCTTACTGGAGACATGTCTTATTGGAGGACATTTTTTACTTGATGGTATATATTATAGGAGGGCATGTCTTACTGGGGACATGTCTTATTGGAGGACATTTTTTACTTGATGGTATATATTATAGGAGGGCATGTCTTGCAGTTTGAGATGTCTTACTGAAGTACATGTTTTACAGGAGGGCATATCTTACAGGATGATTTGTCTTACAGGAGGGCA
>OZ017786.1:4233133-4482959 GCA_963969325.1 Lycopodina hypogea | reverse complement strand
ATTTAAAAAATAAAAAAAATTGTGTCACAGTCTAAATTGTGACTGTGCTTGATCTGAGATTTAGTACCTATGTCCCTTGCAGCAATAGGATTTCATGGATCACTATTTGTGAGTTCAACAAATTTTATTCCCCCTTTGAATTTGCTGATAGGTTTTTTCTTGTTAACTTGGTGGGCAATGTTAAAATGAATTAATGTCTCTTTGAAATGTTATTCTGTGAAAACCTGAGTTCTGTTTGATTTTAAAAAAAAGTAGACATCCAAGAGCCTTTTTTGGGATTCTTTTAATTACTCCACTTGAACAATGGGGTGTGGACAAATGTAACATATACCAGGTTACTTTCTTTTACCTGAATATCATATCTGCCAATTTTCAATCAAATCCTTACAGCCATTTGGCAGATTGTCATACACACATGCAGGCAGGCACACACGCACACACACATGCATGCATAAAATGATGCATGCACACATGTATGCACACATACACACACATGCATGCACACACACACACACGCGCGCACACACACACACACACACACACACACACACACACACACACACACACACACACACACACACACACACACACACACACACACACACACACACACACACACACACACACACACACACTAGCGAAAAACCCACCCTACAGGCAGTTTTTTTTCAGACCACCTTTGGTGGGCTGTAGTCACAAAAATGTCTACTTAGTGCATGTATTAATTTTGGTTATGTGTACGCATTTGTTTTTCTTTATTATTACAAATTTAATTTCTATTTATCTTTTAATATATATAATTTTTTGTTTACTTCATTGTAGTTTTATCCATTTTTTGTTGCTAAATATTGTGTACCAATATGTTGTTATTTTATATTGATTAATCAGTGTGTCTATATTATGATTTGTGTTTTATTGTTATGGGTATTATGTATGTCATGGTGTTGGAGTAATTTTGTAGTTTATTGGCCTCCCAAATAGTTAGTGGATCACTCCTGTTGCATGTTGCAAACATGATGGCAAAGAGATGTCATTATCATCTGGGAAGTGAGTGGTGGCAGTTTCCTCCATCGTTATTTGCCGGTGGTTGTCATCCTCTAGTAGTTAATTGAATCGGCAGCCTCGTCATAGGTTGGGTACACTTCTCCATTGAATTTTTTTAAGTTATCAGAGCATCTTTCTTCCATGCTTCTTGTTAATGAGGATGATTGCTACCTCATCCACAGATGGTGCAATGTAGTGGTGCTCATGTTCTCTGGCTGGTTTCATGTTGTAATTGTTTCATTGTGGTCTGGCATGTAGATATTCTTAAAAGCATATTTAAATATGCTCACATAGGCATGATTATGATGGAGCATTTCTTGCAATTCAGTGACTATGTTCATTGGCAGGTCTTCACCAATATGCGTGTTCTATTGCTTGGCCTCCTCATCTGTATTTCTCATGAAGTACACTTGAAGGAACTTTGGATCCTCCTCTGGAAGTGGAAGCAGTCCTCCAAATTTATGGTAGCACTGGCCCTGAATCTTGAATGTGGTGTAAAATCCTGTGGTTGGTCAGGTTATGCTCTGTTCTTGCAGTGTTGTCTTAAATTAGCCTCTTGTGGATTAGTGGGGCTCCTCATTGAGTGATAGACTGACCTTTCCATTGGAGCAGCAGGGTCCTGGTGGCTCTTTTTCCCATTTCTGGGCTGGGCTGGTCTTTATAGTACAGAGAGAAGTTGTATTTTTTTTTTAATACCCAGTCGGTGACCCTTTACCAATAGTAACATAAAAATATATTTAGAAAGCATATTTTTCCTCGAAGTGGTTATATGAAGTGGTTATGTAACCGTGTGGCTATTCTCACGGAATATAGCCACTGGGCTATAGTCATGGATGTTTTATTAGGTCACTTAAAAAGTGGTAATTAGGCGGAGGGGTAATTGTCCCGTACTTAGTGCCAGTGCTACTCCCAGTGCCAGTGCTACTCCCAGTGCCAGTGCTACTCCCAGTGCCAGTGCTACTCCTCGTGTCATGAAATTCTAGGGGTTGAAAAGCTGCTGTATCCAGGAGGTCATCTGAAGACCAGCAAGAATTCTGGGACTACCTTGTGTAAATTCTAATTTATTCTAGTCTGGCCAATGAGTGATATGTTCTGATCAGTATTTTTTGGACATCAAAATTTAAATCTTATTTTGATAGAGCTAGAGGTGTGTCTGTCTGTCTCTCTCTGTCTGTCTGTCTCTGTCTGTCTCTGTCTGTCTGTCTGTCTCTGTCTGTCTGTCTCTGTCTGTCTGTCTCTGTCTGTCTGTCTCTGTGTATGTGGTGTGTCTTTCTCTGTAAAAGTGTGTGTCTGTCCTTCTGTGTGTGTCTGTCCTTCTGTGTGTGTCTGTCCTTCTGTGTGTGTCTGTCTGTCACCAGCCTGACGGTGTGTGTGTGTGTGTGTGTGTGTGTGTGTGTGTGTGTGTGTGTGTGTGTGTGTGTGTGTGTGTGTGTGTGTGTGTGTGTGTGTGTGTGTTGTGTGTGTGTGTGTGTGTGTGAGGGAATAGATTGGCCAAACTGCAGAAAATATTTAGATCAATACTTCCTCACCTATACCTCTACACCTGAACTTCTACACCTGCACCTCCTTACCTCACCTCTACACCTGCACCTCTATACCCACACCCCTACACTTCACATCTTCACCTGCACCTTTTCACCTCACATCTTCACCTGCACCTTTTCACCTCACCTCTACACCTGCACCTCTACACCTGCACATCTACACCTGCACATCTACACCTGCACTTCTACACCTCACCTCTACACCTCACCTCTACACCTGCACATCTACATTTCCACCCTACACCTCACCTCTATACCTCACCTCTATACCTCACCTCTATACCTCTCTTCTATACCTGCACCTCTACATCTCACCTCTGCACCTCACCTCTACACCTGCACCTTTACACCTCACCTCTACACCTGCACCTCTACACCTGCACCTCTACACCTGCACCTCACCTCTACACCTCACCTCTACACCCACACCTCTACACCTACACCTCTCATGTGGATTAGAAGTCATGACTTGAGATGTTGCTTTGTTGTTTTTTTTTTGTTTTTTTTTATTTTTAATTTCATCTCTGCATCTGATTCTCCAAATGAACCAAGGTATAATTTGTGCATTATGACAAATTACTGTAATAACTCCGACTTGTTTATTCTTTGTGCACACCTAAATTACACCTTACCTTATATATGATGTCATTCCTCATTTCATTTTGTCCTCACCATTGCCTTGCTTGAACTGCACATGTATTCACGTGTTGTGTATCAAATGTTTTGTTGCTTACCATTTTGCCAATTTTGAGCTTTTGCTGTCTTGAAATTTCTCAATGAAAACATTTTAAGTTACTACTTGAGTATCATATAAATACTTGAACTTCGGATTGTACAATTACTCAATTTAAAAAAAAAAATGCTCTTATCCACAATAACATGAAGGAGGTAACAAATGCACACTACTTAAGCAGGGGAAGATCTAATTCAAGAATATGAAGGAGGGGATTATCATATCACCAGTTCTCAATCTACTTGATGAAGTCATGTGGGGAAGTGAAGGGTTGGGCAACAGGGCAAGTATTTGGCAAATCTTTAACTGAAATGACACTTAAAATTGTTAAGAGACAGGAATGTGGTTGGAGTTTTCAAAATTAACTAATTGTTTTATTTTTATTGTGTTGATCTAACCTTAGTTGTAGAGATTAATCTCTTCTTTTTTTGAATGTTAATAAATTAGAAAAAATTAGAATGAGGAGAGAAAAAATTAGAATGAGGAGAGAAAAAAAAAAGATTTTTAATAGAACAAACTGTCTAACAATATGTATCTTTTAAGTGACATGACGGTGTAATGATGGCAGTAGTGATTCACTGTCACCTCTGCATGCACACACTATAGAAGCTGGTGGACCAGAGAGTAAATATATGTTTAGAAAGACTGTGTGATAGATGTGGGGTGGAACCATACATGGAAATATAAATGGAGAGTTAAGTATCAGATATTCGGAACCAAGAACAATTTTTGGAGCTAGTTTATATATATATATATATATATATATATATATATATATATATATATATACACACACACACTAGCAGGGCTATGACACGAAGTAAACTGGTCTGCAGGAATGTGCTGTCACATTGTTCATCAGAGTCCATGGTTAATATTGACAACTTTGCACAAAGAAAACACATTGCTTTGGAAATTCCTTGAACCTGGCAGCTCAAGACACCATCAAGCACATAAACATCATGATAAATACACTGGACACTAATAATGAACACAAAAAATCTAAAAGAAAAATAATCTTAAAAAATTCAAGGATGATATTTGAGCTGGATCTCCTGACATTCATAACTTTAGCACAACTCATAGACAGGTGGATAGTTCTAGGAGGTTGGCTACCATTTCAAAAATTTATTCAGCACTACAGTTCACATAGGATAAGGCCAAGGAAGCCACAAGAAACACCGAAATGAAAGCTCAATCGAGGGGTGTTGCTTCATGAATGAAATCTTTTTTTAAATACTTTTCCATGGTTGATATTTGTTGTGAGCACTTCAAAAAAGTAACTGCATCTTCGCTAGAAGAAAACTAGCCCCATTGGCAGTTTTTAAGTAGGCCTAGGCAGTAACAAACATGTTTAGTTTGCTTATTAAACATGTAGGGATTATTGATGCCAATCTCATTAATCAAACCAACATGATACAATTAATAAACGCCAATTTTCATTGAACTTGGTCATTGGTTAGTGTTCCAAGTCACCAAACCACACCCATAGCCACCCAATCTTAACGAAACTTTCATGAGGACCTGCAATGAGGTGTCTTAATCAATCCCTGAAATCCCTCTAGAGGTTTGAAAGGAGTTAAAGTCTGCATATACAGGCACACAGACAAATAAATTGTGAATTATAGTAAGATGAGAAGGTCAGATAGTCAAAACAACTTTTCAACCTCACATCTGAAAGATCTGATCACGGTTGTAACTTCATCTGAAAGTGCATTGAACGGTGATCATCAGATATGGATATATTATTTCGAAATCATGAACATCATGAAAGAATTTTGGGAAGATTTGAAGTAAGTGAAGCTACCTCTGAGCATCCTGAAACTGTTCAAGATCGGTATAGAAGGAAATACTATTAGGCGTTTGAATACATTGTAAAAACAATTAAAGAGAAATTTCATTAGAAAATGTAACAAGTACTCAATAAGCTGAAAACGCTTTTGATAACTATGATTTTAGTGAAGTCATCACTTAAGTGTTCACATTTTATTGTGATAACCTTATAAACAGCAAAAATAACTTCAATCCTAAAAATAAAAAAAAATAAAAATAAAAAAAATAAAAAAAATAAAAAAATAATTTTTTTTTTTGGAGGGGAGGGGGAGCCACCCCTTATCTTCAGTAGGACAGTAGGCATTGATGTGACACTTTTCTGCTGCGATGTAATTGAAATCAGTACTCATGCTTTGTTTGTGGGAAGGAAATTGGATTATAAATACCACAGCCAGTAGTGGTTTGATGCACAAAAGACCACCTCCCATTAAAATATCGAAGCTCCCTAAAGATAGCAAGGCTCTTGAAAATAGAACCTTCATTACTCTCTAAGCTCCGTGAATATAACACCACCCAGTGGGAGTGGATATAGTCACGGTACCGTGAATATAACCCTGTGGCTATCCTCACGGACCATGAATATAGCGCTGTGGTTATTCTCACAGTACCGTGAACGTAACAACGGCCATTTTCTTTTCTCTGCACAGTTCCTCTGGGACTATAATTGCCAAACCACTGAATTGATTGATTACAATGGTACTCTGCAGGTATGATCCTTCCATGCTGGCAAATGTTTGTCCAATTTTTTATTGGAAAATTTTATTATCTATGCTGCTGGAATTTTGTTGTTTTTTTCTATTGTAATGTAAATGATCACAAGTGGTAAAGAACAACTTGAGGAGGCACAATTATATACCAGGCTACTGTTGGTAAAGGTGTTTACATCAGCGAGTGCAATTTCACTATGCAGTCCAAGAGGAACATAGAGATTCTGGGAAGGACACAGGCTGCAAAGAGTGTGAGGCAGTCCAGTTCAGCGGTAGCTACTGTGGGGAAGAGAGAAATGAAACAATAGCTAGAACAAATTCTCTTCTGCAACCAGGTGTACATCTGATGGCCTGTACTTTCATTCCTGTTCATGTTGCTTAGTAGAAAGCAAATGAAGAGTGTTTCAGTTAAATTGATGAAAAAATTGAACGGTCACTTTGGATGTTGATGATAAACGCAACAGAAAATTGCAAATGAGAATGTTTCAGCTTACATAGAAATTGGTTCAGTTTAGTTACAGTTTACATTTTTTTGGCACTTAACAGGAGACAGAAGAAGCCAGGGACAGATTGGTAGAGCTACCAGAGGGAGAAATGGCTGATCAACAGCTTCAACAAATTGCATTGTGCAACCAGTAGTGGATAGGATGTCCAGTAATTTTGTTCATGTGTGTGTATGTGGATGGGTGGGTGAGTAGGTGCATGCCTGTGAGTGTGGTGTGTGTTTAGATTTATTTAATTTTGTAGCAACAGAATCTAAATTGCTATCAAAAGAAATGAAATGAACTTTATGTTGTGATGAGGTTTATGGGAAAGGGAAGGGAGTAGCAGTTCCTACTCTGAAATGTGAGCTGGCACAAATGTTTCAATATTTTTTGTCCAATCTCTAGCTCTTTTTGATACATTATGCTTTAAATTCTCTACATATCTGGTCCTGGGAAATGCCAGTATATTTTCAACTTATATAATAATATGATTGAGTTGGATATTGAATATCATAATATATATCAGTTGACATTGACACCACCACTCTCTGTTGCCATGCAGCACAGGTGTATCATATTTCCTTCTGATTTCTAAAAACAGATATAAAAAGCTTCTGTTTATCACACTTAAAGGTGAACACATCTATTAGCTAGCTACAGTGAACTAATTTTTATTGCTATTTAAAAATCTTTAATTTGTTGGATTTGAAAAGATCATACTCAACTTGCAAGCTGCAAGCGTTGGAAGAGTTTCAGTCCGTAAGTATGTGTACAGTTTAGTTATGTAGAAATGAGCACAATTCTTTATCTATATTAATTTATTTTATTTTAAATAGCTGTAGCTATACGCTTGATACCAAAAGTGTAGGCCCTTACCTGGGTAGGCTAGTATTCATTCATCTTTATGTAAGTGTAAATTTGACACAAGAATATAGATAAGTAGACTAAAGTAGACTAAAGTAGACTTTGTATTCCATTTCACTGTATGCTATAGATTTAACTAAAGCTTTAAAAATTTTTAAATATAAGTACATCAATGGTAAAATATCATTTTATTGTGAGTACACACAAAGAGAAGAAAGCTATAGAGATAGGCAAGAAACAGTGTTGCCAGATGGATTAAACAAAAATCACCACAAAGTTGCTAAAAATCACTATCTTTTAACTACTTTTTTTCAGCTATCAAAAAAATCACTACAAAAATCACTACAAAAATCACTACAAAAATCACTACAAAAATCACTACAAAAATCACTACAAAAATCACTACAAAAATCACTACAAAAATCACTACAAAAATCACTACAAAAATCACTACAAAAATCACTACAAAAAACACTACAAAAATCACTACAAAAATCACTACAAAAATCACTACAAAAATCACTACAAAAATCACTACAAATTCACTACAAAATTCACTACAATAATCGTTATAACAAGGGATGCCACTTTCAGAAAAATAGTACAAGATATATATATTATAGAGGACCTTTCACCCACAAACTTGTTGAAGTTTGCGGAGTCTAAATGTTACTTTCTTGGGAATCTTGTTTTTACTAATTTCCTCCAACCACCAGCGCTAAGGTCCTCAGTTGAACTCCTGGTCATGGTTGAGTTTTTTTTCTTTTTTCTTTTTTTACCCATGATTAAGTTATTATAAAGTCAAAACATTAAATCATTAGTGAACAGGTTTTGGTAGGAAATTTCAGTCTTATTGTAGAGGCATTTTACAATTAAGTGGATGAGAAGCTTTTCTGCACACCAATATAACAGTAGAAAAAGAAAGCTGCTTACCCAATTTCTCCACACCAACCCCCCCCCCCCCCCCCCCCCCATATTCTCCTATATCTCCCTGCATGACTATCAAGAACAACTCAAACCAATATATATATATATATTCATCATTAGATGAGAGCACTTGTTTTATTCCATTTTAGTCAAGTTCTTGGATAGGTTGTTTCAGGCAGCTCTCCTGATTCAGCCTTTCAGTGACATTGTCTTTCTGTTGATCTGGGAAGATTGGTGAAAGTTGTAAGAATTTCAGTATTATTTACTGATCCACTTCTTTCTATTGTAGTTAACAACTGTTAATCATTGGGGACAACAGAAGTTCTTTATCTCTATCACAATTCATTCAAAGCAAGGCACAAAGAAAATTAGAACAAAGATCATGTGACCAGGGAAATTCACAATGCCAAAAAAATAAAAAAGAAAACATGAAACTATATAGTTAAGTTCCTAACAAAATTAGGGAAGGGTTGGAAGGCTAGTCCCTCAAAGCTCTTTAAGCTTCTTACCCAATTCCTCCAACAACCCCACCCCCTACAGTATCTCTATACTTTCCAGCTTGATTGTTTTGATGCCTAGTTGTCTTCATCTGAAGCATCCTTTGAAAATTAGGAGCTCTGTTCAAAGTTATTTTAAGAATGAAGCAGCCCTGAAAAAAGGACAAATTTCATCTGTTTTAAAAATTTTTTGTACCTCATTGCAAAAGAGTACTGGGCTCTCTGCAGTTGGTCTACTTACTTTATAACTTTCCCCTTCTTTTCTGGTGTACAGAGTTGCCACAGTGGTGCCAGGAGCTTCCAAAAGAAACACAAGATTCTCAATTAAAAAAGAAAATTTTCCTTTCACTATTTTGATCACTGGAAACAGCAAATTAATCCTGAATGTACTTTGTACTTCAGGGAAAATGAGTAAAGGCTCTCCATAGCTGTGTAACTTACCTTTCATCCATTTCCACCTTTTCTTGTACACAAGAGTGCCACAGAGCTACCACAGAGCATGACACACAGATTCCTTAACAGTGCCACCTTTTCAATGCACCTGCTCCAATACACTTGAATTAACATATTTGGTGATTTATCCTACTTTGCCCAGAATAAATCTTATAAAAATTAACTTGGGGACCACCCCTGAAATGGAAAAAAAAAAAAATAATAAAATTTTTAAGGAGGAAAAAAAAGGGCGAAGAAAGCAGAACCTCCAGGAATTGAACCAGGGACTTTCAGCTTGGAAGGCTCAAGTCTTTACCACTTCACCATTTGTTTTAAGGCTTTTTTTTTTCTCAATGGAAAATTTGATTTCTCTTTTCTTTACTATTGTTGCTAAATTTTTTTTTTCCAATTTTGATTATCCCATGTTACTTTGATACCCCTCCAAAGTTCCCCAACCAATTTTAGCCAAATCCACCATGTCATCTCAGAAGAGACCAAATTTGCTAAGTAAACCTGATTCCCCACTTCATTTGGAGTCATTTGATCAGAATCATTTAATCAGAATCATTTAATCAGAATCATCTACTCAGAATCAGAATATAAATCTCAATAATGTATTGGGAAAACATTTTACTATAATTTTTTATTTTTTTGTTGGGTTGTTTGTTTTTGTTTGTTTGTTCATTTGTGTCTATGTATGTTAATTTTTTTGTTCATTTTTATGTACTTTGTTTGTCTGTTTAGATAACTCTTCCCAGACAATTAGACCTAAAGGGCTCAAATTTCATGATTTCATGTGGGTCACCATGGGTTGGTTATAAGGAAATATGTTGAAGAACAGTTTGTTCAATAAATTCTGCCAGACTGATTGGCCCAAAGGGATCAAATTTTCTGGGAGTTTGGTGAAAATTGGAGTAAACAATGCCCATGGTGCTATTTTTTCAATATTTCCTGGTTAGGGTAACAACTCTTTGCCTGAGTAAATCACCCCACTTACTACAAACCATAATTGTGTAAACACCCATAGGAAAGCCTGACAGCAAGCTACATTATCAATGCTACAAACCACAAATGTGTGAACACTCTAAGGAAGGCCAGCATAATCATGCCCAAACCCTTTCCTCAAACATCTAGTATGTGACCAGCAAGGAATATACAAACCAACACAATATTTAAAATTATAATAAGCTATTTTTGTAATCTTCATCAGTAGTATTGATACTTTTCTAATTTCTATAATAAACCAAAGTAGTTTCTTTTTTATTCTTGACTACTTTTCCACAATGTTAATTCAAACATATTCCCATAAATTGAATTTTTTCAAACACATACCCATAAATAGAATTTCAATGTGATACATTTAAATTCATTTCCTTTTTCTTGTGTGTGCCTGTGTGTGTGTGTGTGTGTGTGTGTGTGTGTGTGTGTGTGTGTGTGTGTGTGTGTGTGTGTGTGTGTGTTTGAATCATATTAAAAGGCAAATTAATTATTATACTTGAAGTACCATTTCATGAACCTACTTATGCCTAATTGCATTAAATGTTTATAATAGTTACTTTTTTGCTATTGTCTTTAACTAAGATGACACTATTATTATTGATTAGGTGAGGGAAGAGTTTTATTTGTTAACAAATTCAGATAAAATAAAAGTACTACATTATAATTAAAATAAAATGAAATTTATTTACAGCATTAAATTTATTCACACCACATGAATATCTAGAACATTTATAAGTACCAATAAATTATAGCTGTATTAACAATTAGGATTTTATTTTTATTTCAAAACAAATTAAAGTTCCTGTGGTGTTAAAATACCATTTTTCAGTGGCAGTTCATTTCAACAATTGCATCATTATTTAAGGCAAAAATAGAATGGTTTCACTTTGTGTAAATAGGGAATGCTAGCTTTTGTATGCCATATAAATTGCAGTAACAAGTGAAAACCTATAAATTGAATCTGATCCTTTCATCAGCTAGATAGAAATTCACTGACAGAGGGCAGAGGAAATAACAATTAGGATCATAAAAATATTTGAAAACAAACACATTCCTGGGGAACCATCATGATTAACCAAGTATATTAATTCTGTGAAACAGAAATATGATGCAACTTAGTTAGCAACTGTTGAAATTCTAGGAATGCAAGAGCACAAAAACCTTTGTATCATAAGCTATAGTAACTTCTAATGATGATAAAGTTTTGCATGAATACTAAGTAAATCCCAACTAAGTAATAGTCACATTTTCTGGAAATATTGACTTGAAAAGTGAAAATTTTGAATTCACACTAAATTAATCCTTGTAAAGGTCATACTCATTTGTATCTGGTAACTCTTACTGGGAATACCACTTTAAAAAATTGCTGGAAATATTGACTTGAAAAGTGAAAATTTTGAATTCACACTAAATTAATCCTTGTAAAGGTCATACTCATTTGTATCTGGTAACTCTTACTGGGAATACCACTTTAAAAAATTGCTATATTAATAATGAAATTTTCTACCTTTTCAAGCTAAAAAAAAAAAAATTAAAAAAAAAAAGAAGTCTACCCACATGCTCTACAGTAAGAGAAATGTGTAATTGATTTAAAATTGTTGCATTATAGCAAGTGTGATGAAATAAAATTTATATGATAATGATAAACTCCTAGCTGATTTATTCAAAGAAAATGCAAAACTGGGTACATTACACAGGTTACTGGTTGGTGTACATGAAGTAAGATTGGTTTAATCAACTTGGTGGAGTATTGTGGATGGTGGTGGTCAAAAGGAGAAGGCGATAGTCTCCCTACATAAAATCTGTTGCTCTTATTTTTTCATCTAGTTTTTTAAAAATAAAAAAAATAATTAAAAAATTTTTTTTTTGGTTCTGAATATTTCAATTAGTGATTTGGATTAATTGTTATGCTGTTGTTTTTCTTTAATTTTTTATAAATGCAGTTTTTTTTTTTTTTTTTTATACCATGGGTGATAATTCTCTTACCTCAAGCTGGAAAACCTTACATACTGCTCTTTTTCTATTCATCCAATTAATTGGGCTATTCAGCGGAATCAGTACACAGGAACTGCCTACTATTTCAGGTATGTATTTTATTACATTATTATGTCAGAAACTAATTTATTGTGTGCATATATGTCACTGTAAGCCATATAATAACACATTCCATAACTCAATCATTTGTAGAATCATGCAAACAAAAAAAATTAGAACACTTACTAAAAAACAGCTGGTGGAATGTTACCTGTTTAGTATTCAGCAAGATATTCTTACATTGTTATGAGGTACTGATGATGATCATTGAACATTTTGGACTTAATCCAAAGCCATTATAAGATTTTCAAGAACCGTTATGTCATTTTGAAATGAAGATGAAGTCATAATTCTTTTCCCTTGGTATACATATTTTTTTCTTTTTTTTTATAATTTAAAGCACTGCAGGCCCATTGCAGCTTAGCTTGCAGTTATGAATTGACTGGTTGTCCAGCGAACAGAACTATTGCAGCTGTGCTGGCAATAATTATCCTGTAACTAACTAATCATGCCACATTTTATCCAACAAACGAACAAAACACATGGACACATCCACAGGTTGTTGTGTGGCCTAGTTGGCAGTACAACTTCATCATACAATCAAAATGATGACAGAATATTGTGAGAAAAATTTTGTTATACATCTAATGCAAATATGTGAGGTCAACCATAAGAGGGATTTACAAAATTATGTACAGTAAAAAAGGAATGAAAAGGATCTGTACACTCAATAAAAGACCCCATAGAATCTCTTTATAGAATAAATTTCTTATAAAATGTCGATGTCAGACAGCGCGATGAGAGAAGGTGGAATGGGTTGCCCACTCTGGATACTCGAACATAAAGTTGTCCATGAGTGGAGATGTCTTCCTCCAGTAATATTCCGACTTCCTTCAAGGTGTGTCCTTGACTTTTGTTGATAGTTATCACAAAGGCGGGTTGCACTGGGAAGTGTTTCCTCTTCCATCTGACAGAGTACTGTAATTATCGTTGAGTAATTCTATTCTTCGGATAAAAAAGTTTTCCTCAGCATGATTATCTCGGAATTACTCTTTACATCAATAGAGAGTTAAATTGTAAAGGCTACCTGATGCAACTTTGCATTTTAGTTAAACATTAATGGTGGACAAAAATATAACTCTGGTTCAATTACAAATCCATTTTCTGGGGGTTCAAATTCCTCAGAACCATGAGGATGATTCCCTTCAGCCAAAAAAAAAAAAAAAAAAAAAAAAAAAAAAAAAAAAAAAAAAACAAAAAACATTAAGTAAAAAGTATTCATCAAACAAACACTATCAATGATAAGAAGGACGCCCAGAAGTAATCATCTAGATTTTTAGTTTTTAAATTCCATTAATATTTGGCTTGATCATCTGGATCCACTATTTCGTCTGCACTGGTCAGATTCAGCAATGATTCTGTTTATTTAATCCACCAGTTGGAGTATTTTTAAAGCCAAAATCTCTCCTTCAGTTATGTAATAAGTCCATTTTTCAGGTGAGAGATTCACAGAATAGTCACAGATATTGGGAAAGGGTTTTTTTTTGACAAGAGAAACCAGAAAATTCTTCACTATTTATCCTGATGTGACTATTATTTAATTTTGGGGGAATTTCAGTTTCAGCAACCATTTGACAAAGTTCTAAAGGTCAGGATTACAGCCATCAGAATATTCTCTCTCCCTTGATATACTTAAAATTTCTTTCACATATAGACCCTACTCATTGATGATGCTGTTATTTGAGCAATTTCCTACAAGGGTCTCCTGACAGTCTGTAACATTTCTGAGAGTTCTATACAATGCTTCCAAAGGAACTGATGAGCCATTGGAGCTTCATCCCACTCTATCACCTTGGCTGCTTGTAGAATTTCCACAAGTTAGTCAGTTGGTTGAATGTTGAAGCCACCATTCTCATCTGATTGGAGTGAAAGAAATCCTATTGAATAGGAGAATAGCAGCAATTACAATTGTGAAACCAGAGCAACATTCTTTGTATACCCCTTGTTTTAGTAACAAAAAGAATTGTATTGAGTGTGAACATTTTCCCAGTGCCTTCATATGCATCCATAAAGATCAACTGAGAATGATGCAATTCCACAGTAAGAAGAACTGTGTCTTCCACAACTCTTTGGGAAGGAGTTCGCATTGCAATACAATGCTGAGCCTCCAATTTCAAATAAAAGTTCAGCTCCTCTTGCAAAGTTAGAGAAGTATGTTGCCAATTATGCTCATTTGTAAGACTTTGAAGGTCATATTGCTCTTAAGTAGAAATGATTGACAAATTAAAGTCCTTAAGAGTCTTATTTTGCACCTACAACTTCTCCTTTGAGTACATCAAGGCTTTTTACCTTCAATTTAGTTGTTGCAAGAATTAATTAATACCACAAAAGTTAAATGGCTTAACAATCCACACAGCTGCATTTACCAGTAGTTACAAGAGTTTTGATTCATTCAATCATTTACAAAGAAATTCTCTTTTCTTGGAGTCCAAAACCATCCAATCTAGATGTGGGATATGAGGTCTGAGAGCGATTTGGTGGCAAGTAATGGCATCTTTGTATAATATGGTCTGCAGTTTGATCCTCCATACCTCACTCACAGATCACTCACAGATGATGAAGGGGGCATTCCCCATTTTGTGCATGAATGAGCAGAAACATCCAATGCTGGTGCTAAGAAGGTATAGTTTCGGCTACACTGGTCTTGGTAAGGTGGCTTCAGTGATAAAGGAGCACAGTCTGAAAGCACTGTTGCGCCATTCTGCACTCAAAGTATGTTCCACCCACCATGCCACATTGCTGTTTTACTCCTAGATAGTCCTGAGGAACTGTTTTGCAGCTGGCACAAATGGGTACTGTGACCTGTTGCCGAGGCTGCTTGGCAGGATCTGCTAGCTTGTGGTAAAGCAGATAGCTTGGTACTAAAGCCAAGAAACTGAGAGACAGCATGGCCTACGTTTGGCGAAGCTCAGCAGGTTGGATTCTGGCAAGGATGGGAAGGTTGTCCAATGGTGTGCAACGCAAGCACTATACGGAGTGAATCATTATTTACAATATCAATGATGTGGGTGTGTACACTGGAACACCAGACATTGAGCTTACGACCTGCCTCACTGTTCAAATAGAAGGCAGCTGGCACTGTTTTTTGACCAACTGAGCTTCAGCCAGCCAACTCTGGAGGTATGCTGCTAGTGTCATTAGGTCTTAGCTAAGAGCCCCTTCAAATGCCTGCCAGTCTCTAGCTGAATGCATAAATGCAGGATCATCTGCATAAGCATATTTCTGTGATACTGATGCAGGCAAGTCATTGGTGTAGATGTTATATATAAAGGGGGCCAAGATTTATCCCTGTGGGATGCCATTTTTGAGGCATCGTAACATGCTGCATGTTCCACTCCCAGTGGTAAGGGTGAAGCTGTGATTTGTGACAAGTGCCATGATCATTTTGACTATGTGCCTGTCTGGTAACAGACACAGATGCTTGTAGAGAGGCTGTGGTGCCATATTGTATCATAGGCTGCTGTGAGATCAACAAACACAGCACCTGTCTTCTTTTTTAGCCAAAAAGCGCTCTTCGATGTAATGATTCAAAAAAATGACTTGATCTATGGTTGATCGACTGTGCCAGAAACCAGCTTGCTCCCTGAAGCAGTTTTATGGTAGACTCAACATGGGTGTAGAAAAGACGCTCGATGATCTTGAAGGGGATACACAGCAAAGAGATGGGTCGATAAGTCTCTTGATTCCCTGGAGACTAGTTTGGTTTGAAGATTGCAACTAATAGTGCTCTTCTCCAGATCTTGGGGATCTTGAGGTTGCACAAGAAGGAAGAGAGGAATTCACACAACCAGGTCTTCATTTCATTGCAAGCATGGAGTATTAATTCTGGGCAGATAAATCTGGGGCAGAGGCTTTCCCAGGCTTTAGGTGTTGGAAGGCACGTGAGCTCTACTACAGTGAAATCACCAGAGAGACTCTGATTGTCTGGTGTTAAGATATGCCAGAGGTCAGACTCCTCTGAGGCCACAAGTTGAACAGACTCACGGTCTTTCACAGGGAAGATCACATTTCTCACAACTTGTGATGCATTAGAATTTGCTGAAATGGGATATTTATGAGAGGTGTGTCTCTACCTACCTGTAAGCCTATTGAAGGTACTCTATGCTAAACGTGTGAAATGTGAGAAGTAGATGGAATCGATGGCTTCATTCCATTGTTCATGCCTTCGCTGTTCAAGGTGGGACTTGACTTTTCCCCATCGGGGACGTCCAGGAAGGCACGATAAAAATTCTCATACTCCTTATCCCAACATGGTATGTAGTTGTTTCTGTGACCGCATGAAATGGATCTTTTGGCCGCTTTGATAATGGCACTGCAAAATCCTGATAAGTCTCCTTGATATTAGTGGTACTAGAAGATGTTAAGCTCTGCAAAACTACATTGGTGAGGAGGCTGTAGTGATTCCAATCAGCCTTACGAAAGTTCTATCGCTTTAATGGCTTACTCGGTATTGAGGCCACAAGTTTTGCAGCAGTGATGAGCAAGGATTGATGTTGACACTGAGGGAACTTCTCAATCACACATCTGTCAGGGAGCCTGTTGTCTGGCCCAGCACTCACAAGGGCCAGGTCTGGATTGATTCCGGTGTTCCAGCGCTCGGAAGTTAAACTGGCTGTACCCTTTGAATTGTGGAGCAGCATTAAGATATTATTTTCTGACCACTCAACAAAATAATCTCTGTTGGACGTATGGTCTCTGTATCCTCACTGTACATGCTGGCAATTGAGATCACCAGCATGCACACATGGGAAAAGGAACACCATAGGTGACATTGTTAAAAGACACCAGGATGGAGGTTTGTTGATGCAGATGATCTTTAGGCCAGAAACGTCCACGCACAACCATTTGATCTCAGAATCTTTTGGAGATCGACCAGCTAGTGTCCAGGATAGGCTCTCATGAACTAATGTAGCATATCTGTGCTTCCTGCTTTGGATTGACCCAGCTAATGCAAAGTTTGGAATTACTAGCTTATCAACAAAAGTGCAATGGGTCTCCTGGAGGAGGATGACAAGGGCCTTGGTTTTATGGGCCAGGTGCTTGACCATGCCAATCTTGCTTGATCCTTTCAATGTTCAGCTGGAGCACCGCTGGTTGCAGGTGCTTTGCTAAACGCCCTGAAAAAGGCATTTTCCTGCATTTCAGTGAACTCCACTGAACTCCAGCCCAGATGGATGGACTTCTCTCTTCTTCTTCTTTTCTCTTCTCTTCTTCCTTTTATTCATTTTTGATCTTCATGAACTTTTGTTTCCCCTCTAAATCAAGAAGACATTGAGGTACTTGCAAGCCAAGCCGCGTGAAGGTAGTCGACATGTGATTGAGACCACACCAATCAAGGCCAAGGTATTCCACCCTCAGTCGCTGTTCTCTTAGAAGGAACCTCAGGATATCTATTTAAAGCAAACTGAACTCAGTAACTAGAATAATTTTATTGCTAAGCAAGTATAAAGAGGCAAGCTTATTGGCTGGCATTTGTTTCACCAATCATTATAAAAGGTAGGAGTAATCCATTGCAATATGTCTGATTGTGCAGCTAATATAAAGATATAATGTAACCTTCATGTATGAGATTTGTGTATAACATGATTGGTATAGAATCTAATTTTAATCTTTTTAAAACAAAAAGCTAGCTAAGGTATTCTTGTTCAAGAAAACAGATATTTTAGTCTATAGCTATATGCTAACTTCACAATCAATTACTATAAATAATACTGATTGTCAGATGATACTGATAGAAGAATAAAACGTTCTGACTAATTGATGACATAACATGAGTAATACATTAATTTACAACTTTATTAATCCTTTAATTTACAATACATTCATACATGCATGCATGCATGCATACATACATACATACATACATACATACATACATACATACATACATACATACATACATACATACATACATACATACATACATACATACATACATACATACATACAAACCATAGTATATACCAATGCACAGCTTGCAGCTTTGCTAAAAGGTATTGGTCAAATATTGTGGTTTTACAAAACTAAAGCAAAGTTGCTAGATGCAGTTTGGATGAAGTATGTGGGTACTGGCATTCACACTAATGTTTTTGATGGTTAACATACATGTAGAGTGTATCAGAAGGAAAGATCATTTTTGTAGCAGGAGAAGAAAAATAACCACACACATGAGGATAATAGTATTCTACCAATCACATGGGGACCATGTGCCACTTTTCAGTATAACTGTTTAAGAGATCCAAAACATTTGGTCCCTATGTGAACAAGAGAATGTTATTACCAACCTGGGAGTGTGTTTATAGGTGTGTTTGGTTGTTTGGTTGTGGTCTAAAGAGGGACATACCCTTGCTGTCTCCTCTAAAAGTTACCAATCACATTATGTGATACTACATTTTTAATTGTTGTTAAATTAGATCCATTGTCCAGCGATGGTTATATTATCTTTTTTTAAATTAATTTAACATGTTGTTTTTATCTTAGAACTATGCACTCAAGGAGAAATAAGACTGCAAGATGGTACAAAAAATAGTGGACGTGTGGAAATTTGTTACACCAATGTCTGGGGCACAGTGTGTGATGATGACTGGGATATTGCTGATGCTCAAGTTGCATGCAGACAGCTCGGGTATCCTAACACTGAAGCTTTTCCGTTTTCTTCAATGGATACTCCCATAGGCACTGGTGTAATTTGGTTGGACAATCTCAATTGTATTGGAATTGAGAGCAGTCTCTTTGAATGTTCTTCTAACACTATTGGGGAGCATAACTGTGATCACTCAGAAGACGCTGGACTAACTTGTAGTAAGGAATATTGATAGTAATATAATTTATTTTAATCTTTACACTGTTTATCTACCTATCTATCTATCTATCTATCTATCTATCCATCCATCTATCTATCTTTCTCTCTCTCTATCTATCCATCTAACTAATCCATCTATCTATCTATCTATATATATTTATATAAAAACTGAAGTGTTTTATATAAGAGAATTGAAAATCCTTTACCAATCAGAGCATGAAATGAATAAATATATAGAATTGTAAAGATTGATTTCTTAGAAGTAGTCACAGATTTTGGTCTAAACCGCTGAACTGATCTGCATGAAACTTCGTAGGTACTGTTCTTGCTCAATAAGGAAGGCATTAATCCTCCATAAATTTGGGGGAACAAAAATATTTCAGCTTGCTGGAGGTAATCTTCAATTGATTATGATCAAAATTCAACACAATTTGTAAAGTAAGGTTCCGGAAACAAACCACAACTTGGTAAAGGGTCTTTACCCTTGAGATAAATAGTTAACATGCCGTTGGCAGTAGAACTCAGCTGCTAAAAGAATGTATCAGTCCTGAACAATCAGATGAGTTCAACTGTAAAGATTATGACTGGAGCATGCAACAGGGAGAGGAGTCACCAGCAATTGTGAAATCACATATGGATCAGATGACCTGGTACTTCCCTTTTTGTCTATATTAACAGTGCTGCCAACTGTCATGCTCTCATGGTATGACATACTATTTTTCAAAAATGTCCAGCTTTCACTGATTTTATTCTCGATTTTGGTTGTTTTTTTTTGTTATTTTTTTAAATAATGAGGAAAAATTTTTTTTAAATTATGAGTAAAATGATAGAACTATCACTGTGTGTGTGGGTGTGCATGTGTGTGTGTGTGTGGGTGTGCATGTGTGTGTGTGTGTGGGCAGAGTGGCTGAGTAGTTATGCCCTTGGACTCACAACCCCAGGGTTGCAAGTTCAAACCCAGCACTGACAGGAAAATTTTCCTGTCCTTCAACATCTTTTTCCTACACCAATCCACCCAGCTGTGATGAGGACCTGGAATTTTCTGGGGTGCAAATTTACTGCCATGGCTTGTTAATCAGCTAAGGGCCCAGGTGGGACTTCGGGTGCCCACAACCATAAGCTGAGAGTCTTGGTCAATCCTCCTGCGAGTTCCTAGCCCGGCTCATGGAGTTTGCTTGCACTGGCTCATAGTGCCTACTTAGTGCACAGGCATTCCGGCTATGTCCAGTGCACGTGACTGTGTTGACGGTAGCTAGACAATTTGTATTTTTTGCATTTTGTGTGTTTGTGTTTGTGGGCTCCTGTGTTTGTGTATATGCGTTTGCCTGTGCATCTGAAAATATTAATATATACCCATGATAATAGCATTCCTTATTTTGATACTAAATGGAATGGTGTTTGTAGTAAGTGAGTTATGGATGTATAATTGGGCATATAATAAGTGATTACAGGTTTTCAGTAATGATTTCAAGAATTAGAAGTCACAGCTGTCAGGAAACGCTCAGTTAAATATGCACTAGGTTAAACAATTAATTTATAAATGTCTACAATTTGAAATATGTACTTGGACATGCATTTATGAGATATATCCAATGGAAGTGTGTGAGTACAGCTGACTTATATGGAAGCACAGGTACTTTCTTGTCTTCAGTCTGTATTCCAGTAGATAGATACCTGTAACACAAATTAATACATGCAAATATTTTCACTGTATAAAAAAAAATTGAACAGAATGAATGAAATCTTACCTGAGTAGAATTCACTTCACACTAAAGGTCTCTCCACACTATACATTCAATGCAAAGGCTTCTCCACACTATACATTCGATGTTATCAAATTAAACTCAAATTACTGCATCCACACTGAATTTGAATTAAACCAATGTGAATTAATACGCATTACCTGGAACTCACTCAGGTAGAAACTTTTATTGGGTTGCAACTGAAAAAAAAAAAAAAAAAAAAAAAAAAAAAAAAAATATATATATATATATATATATATATATATATATATGTATGTATGTATATACATACATATATATATATACTAGTAGCATATACCCGGCATTGCCCAGCCAATTCAACACTAAACATTATAGAAGCCACTTAAATTTTGGCATGGTTGACCCTTTAATTAGCATTATGCAGCCATAACTACATCTGTTGGTGTGGCTAATACCAAACCACACACATTGCCACACCTAATTTTAGTTGATAATGCTCACCGGGTTACTTGGACTCCATATGCTCAATTTAAGCCTGATTAGTCCATAAATCAGTTTTTGGAAGGCATAATGATATCCTATGGGTGTGGCAATGACAAAAACCACACCATTTGACACACACACATGAGTAGTAATGCTCACCCAGTTTCTTGGCAGTTTCATTCCCAATTTCAGTCCAGTTGGTCATATGATTAGCTTTTAATAGCCAAAATAACTGCAGTGGGTGTGGCTAAAGACAGACCACACACATCTGGTTAATATTGCTTTCCCTGGTACTTGGAAACCACACGCCAAAATTTTTTTGTGATTGATTATCGGTTAACTTTTTTCTACCATAATACCTTCCTGTGGGTGTGGCTATGACAACACTACACCCATTACCATTCCTACATGTGTTCAATAATGCTCACCCGGTTTTTTAGTCCAAGCATTTAACCGTGATGCCTAGACACACATACTCACGAACCAAAATATATATTCAAGTGTATTCGTAGATCTAATTCCTTTGGTCTAAGCGTTATTCAGTATATGTTCTTTGGCACTTTTTTTCTTTACACACCAATAGAAAGAGGTGTAACCAAGAGGGATTCCGCCCGTGTCACTCTAAATGTCAAGCTGTGTATGCATACCATATATTAAGTCTGTTCCTCCAAGGGTTTGTCTGGTCAAAATACCATTTTTGGCTTTTTTTTAGCCTAAAGTAAAAACAGTATTGGGTGTGGTTGTATTCATATACTTAAAACATTCCACAGATTATATCGATTCCAAATATATATGGGTTCATGGGTCTAACTCCCTAGGTGTTTTTGTTGCTAAAATGCCATTTTTGGCATTTTTGGCTTTACACAAGAAAAGAAAGGGCTAGGGCTAGGGCTAGGGCATGTTACTCTGAGAGTGAAGTTGTATAAACATACGAAGTTTTGAATCTGTAGCTCCAAGGGTATTTCTGGCAAAAATACCATTTTCGGCTCTTTGTTATCACCATAGTAACAATTTTCAGAAATTTTTTTCCCATATTTTAAGTTGTGTCAAAACTTATCATCATGCCAAGTTTCCGAGAAATCCACCAACCAGTTTGGCCAGAATGATGGTACAAACATACAGACAGACAGACAGACAGACAGACAGACAGACAGACAGACAGACAGACAGACAGACAGACGGACAGACGGACGGACGGACGGACGGATGGACGGACGGACGGACAGACAGACGGACGGACGGACGGACAGATAGACAGCTCCTTTTATATATATATATAGGAGATATATATACATATATATGATTATTTGATTTGATAACTTAATTTATTCTGTCTAGGATTTATCAGATTGCAAGGAGGTACAGATACTAGTGGACGTGTAGAAGTGTACAGCAATAATACCTGGGGCACAGTGTGTGATGATGAATGGGATACTGCTGATGCTCAAGTTGCATGCAGGCAACTAGGATATTCAGCTACTGGGGCTACTACAATTGCAAGATCAAGTGTACCTGAAGGCACTGGGCAGATTTGGTTGGATAATATAAAATGTGTTGGATCTGAGAAGAGTGTCTTTGACTGTAATGGTAACCCAGTTGGAATTCACAACTGTGATCATTCTGAGGATGCTGGAGTGATGTGTTGTAAGTAAATATATTTAATGTTATAATAAATAGTTTTTATCTTGAATTAAGAATTATATAGCTCTATACTCAAAGATATCTAAATATGATTTTACCATATAGATTATTTGTTGCCAAAGCAGTATATATGAAGTAAAACATAATTTAAAGCTATACTTTTGGGAAGGAATAAAATGGAAATTCACAAACAAATAGTCGATAATTATGACGAACAAGGCAATTTCAAAGGCTTAAATCTAGATATGCATATCATAATTTACTCACTTAGAATACACAAAACACAAATATAACTTGATTTTTATAGTGTTCAGTATCTAGATGTTGCCTAACATAGTCCCTTTTATTGCTCACATGTGTATCATATTTTCATGGATTTTCTTTTAATCTAAGTATCGGCATGTACACAAGGATCAATCAGACTCCAAGGTGGCACAGACACTAGTGGACGAGTAGAAGTCTGCAACAACAATATATGGGGAACAGTTTGTGATGATGAATGGGAGACTGCAGATGCTCAAGTTGTATGCACACATCTGGGATATTCTGCTACTGGTGCTATTGCTCTTGTCCATTTGGATGTTCCTGATGGCTCTAGACAGATCTGGTTGGATAATGTCAATTGTGATGGAAGTGAGGAGAGTCTTTTTGATTGTAATGCTAATTCACTTGGAAATCATGATTGTGATCACTCTGAAGATGCTGGAGCTGCATGTCGTAAGTTATAATTGTTAACATATAGATTGTAATAATATTATCATAGAGTATTCACAAAAAAGTATGAAATTGTTGCTGTTTTAGGGGTTATTCAAAATTATCAACATTTTCAAGGTAGTACAAGGAGTACTAGTTTATCTTCCCCATCCCCCACCCCCTCCCCTCAAAGTTGTATGACAAAATGTTGATTTTTTGGGCAAGGAAAAATGATTGTTTCACCTGTTCTGCTTGCCAAACTTCCTACAGAACTGAAGCTCATTTGAGTAGGAAGGTATCTGACTCCAACTTAGATATGGACTCACTGCTGACCACCTTTGAAGAAAAATTGACAGCCAGGGAAAGATTAAATCCTGCACCTTCCAGATGAGGGCAAGGGAGGTCACGTCACACACCCTCCATTCTGTTCTCTGGTTCCAAAGAATCAAGGGGTGACCCCCAATGCTGTTATTGTCAGAAGTCACACTCATCCACAGATTGCACATCTGCAACTGACATCGCTGATTGCAAACAAGTTCTCAAGACCACTGGCCTATGTTTCTACTGTTTGCGCCAATATCATCTCTCTCATGAGTGTAAGTCCAATTCTAGATGCCAGAAGTGCAAGAAGAAGCATCACTCACCCATTTGTGATGCTGGGTTGATCCCTACTCCAAACTTGACTAGCCATCCTGAATCAGGGCTGAATTCTAATGCTCTATCTTTTCAGTAGAATCAAACCACTAACACTCTTTGTACTGACAGTCTACAAGCTGTATTCATCCAGACAGCTCATGCAGTGATTTGCCATCCTAGGGACTCTCATAGCAAACTTGAAGTATATCTCCTTTTTGACGGAGGCAGCCAGAGATCGTACATCAGGGAGGGTGCTCGAAACCTGCTTAACCTGGAGACCACAGGGGAACAGCATCTCTTGATTGCTACCTTTGGTTCCCATAAGGGCACCACAATGGTATATCAAATAGTTAATGTAGGTGTGAGCCTGAAGAACTATCCCCTCTAAACCTTTCTCTACATGTAATGCCCAACATCTGTGAGCCTTTAGTTGGATATCCCATAGTTGCATGTGTCAAGAAGCCCCCTCCCCCCCCCCACCTGTGAGATTGGAAATAGCCAATTTTTCAGAACTGGAACAAGCATACCAGTAGATGTCACAGGAAGTGTTTGTAGGAGAGTTGGTGGGCCAGCTGCCATTCATACTAAACTGGGCTGGGTGTTTTCGGGCCCATCACATGATCAGCTTGAGCTTGATTATTGTGCAATAAATTTGAGTGTTACTCACGTGCTTCATGCTGGCATCCATTTTGAAGAACCTCACACATTAGATGATCAACTCAGAGCATTCTGGGAATTAGAAGCCCTGAGATTCAGGGACAGAGAGAAAACTCTCCATGATGATTAACTGGAGTAGTCAAGGAGAGAATGGGAGGTACCAGTGCCCTTTGCCACGGAGGGAGTTCCATGATCCGTTGTCAGATAACTCTCCAGTAAGCCTACATAGGCTCCAAGGCATGCTTGGCCGACTCAAACAAGATCTAACAGTTCTTAAGGAGTATGATGACATAATCAAAAAGCAGCTGAAGATGGGAATCATTGAAACCATTCCTGATGAAGATCCTTTGAGCAATGTCCACTATATGCCACACCACGCTGTCATACTTCAACACAAGGCTGTCATACTTCAACACAAGGCCACAGTGAAGGTGTGTGACACAACATGATGCTTCGTCCAAGACGGCCAATAGTTCTTCTCTTAATAATTGTCTCATTTAGGGTTCGAAATTCTATCAACTCATTTTTGATTTTTTGGTGTGATTTTATTGTATCAGACAGCTCTTTCAGCAGATTTGGAGAAAGCATTCTTGATGGTGTCAGTTGAGGAAGCAGACTGTGATGTATTGTAATTCACCTGGGTGGATGATGTCACAAAGAAAGACCCTGACTGAAGGTCTACAGATTTGCGAGAGTTGCGTTTCGAGTTTCCTCAAGCCCGTTATTGCTTAATGCCACCATAAGATACCACTTGGAGCAGTACCTGGAAGAAAATAAGGATCTTATTCAACGCCTGCTCTGTTCTATGTATGTCGACGACATCATATCTGGTGGTTGCAATGAAGATTAAGTTTTCCACTTATACACTGAATCAAAGAAAATCTTCTGAAAGTTCCTAACCAACTTGAGGTCACTACAAGAGTGGATCAACATCCAAGAGATTAGGATAGCCGACAACTCACCACTACAGCATGATCTGACCTATTCAGAAGTCAATCTTGGAGTCCCCCAAACTTGAGAATTTGAAGAACACAAGATCTTAGGTGTACCATGGAATATTGAGTCAGACCAACTCATTTTTGATATTATGACCTCAAAGACTTGCTCATGATCTACACCCAACAAAAAGAAACCTTGTTAGCCTCTCAGCCTCATTTTATGACCCACTTGGATTCCTTTCCCCTGTGAGCATCAGATTTGAAATATTCTTCCAGAAGTAGTGCCAGTGCAAGTACGACTGGGATGATGTTGTCCCAGAAGAGGTGAGAGCAGAATGGAAGGAATTAACAGCAGAACTTAACCAGACTTTGCCAATATCTCTCCCAAGAAGTTATTTCCCTGATGACATGAAACTCTCAATCTCAACCACTCTCTGTGGTTTCTGTGATGCATCCATGAAAGCATATGCTGCAGTTGTTTATCTCCTCCTGAAGACTGAAACCCATAAGGTGATAAGGTTTGTCGCTGGTAAGACTAGAGTGGCACCCTTACAAGCCCAAATGATCCCTCGATTGGAATTAATGTCTGCATTTCTCCTCTCAAAACTTGTGGTTTCTGTGTATGACAGTCTACAATGTCAATTAACTCCCTTGGATGTGAGATGCTACACTGATTCCAAGGTTGCACTCCTTTGGATTCTAGGCACAGATAAAGAGTGGATGTCTTTTGCCCAAAATAAAGTGAAGCAGATATGGCGAAATGTTCATCCCAATCTTTGGCACCATTTCCCAGGGATTACTAATCCTGCTGATCTGCCCTAAGGAGGAATAGATATGTTGGAACAGTCAGTCAGCCAGCTATGGTGCACTGGACCTGAGTGACTTAGCATAGACCCAACTTTACCTGCTGATATTGAGTCACTGTCCATGCCTGAGCCATGCTCATGGGAGTTAAAATCTCTTGCAAACTGTCTCACAACTGCTTACCATAGAAATAAAAGCCACCATTAGAGACTTGATTTCTTGTGAAGATTTTAGTGACCTTCAAAGACTCCTCAGAGTCACTGCATATGTCCTGAGAGTGGTGGAATGCTTCAAGACTAAGAATGAATGCTACTCTGATCCTTCAAGCTCATTGACACCTCGAGAGATCTCTGCTGCAGAAATACTTTGGATCTCCCATACACAAGAGAAGTTGGCCCTCCAAAAGGACTTCAATACCCTGATCAGGATAGGCTGAATCACCGAAATCTGTATTAGAACTAAAAGAATATACATTATCCACGCAGGGCATTGCTATGTTCACTGCAAGTTTAGTACCATGTTTAGCACAACCCTTTATGCGATCATCCAATGCCTTGTGAGATACAGAAACCCACAGCAACAACTCTGATGCTCATCTTCCTACAATTGACAGCTGTCCAAGCTAAAACCATGTCCTCATCAGTGTATTTCTTTCAGTGAACATTTGGTCTATTTTGTGCTATCAGTGTCACCTAACATTTCACCAGCTTTTACTTCTAAAAAAATGGACAACTATGGTTATCTACCTCACCTAGCAGCTCTTTACAGAAGAAGCTAAAATATACAAGTGAAGATAAAAAATATTTCTTTGAAATAAAAACAGTAAGTAGGGATGATGTGTCAGCCAAAAGTGAAGAAACAAGAATTCTGTGACAGTGTGTTACAAAATTCCCTACTTCACCGATTCCACATTCTCACATAATGTGTAAGATATGATGCCAAAAGACTACCACCTCTTCAATTAGCTTGTAGCCAGCTCATGTAGAATAATTATTCTAAGTTCACAGGAATTTTGCAACACAGACTGTCACACTATCATGTAAAATTCTAAGTTCACAGGAATCAGTGAAGTAGGGAATTTTGTAACACACACTGTCACAAAATTCTTGTTTCTGCACATTTTGCTGACACATCATCCCTACTTCTTTTTATTTCAAAGAAATTTTTTTTTTTTTCACTTGGTTCCTTTATTTTTTGCACACTGTCAGACGGCTGGCTATAGTACTGGATTGGCATCTTGTATACATATGATTGTCATCCACAAGTGCAACTCTACCTGCACCTCTCAAGAGGGAGAGCATTCTCCCAGTACAGTACTCAATTACTCTTAATTAATTATCAGGAAGTAACAGTTAGCTAGCTATAACAATTCTATGGCTAGCTGTAACAAATTTAGCTACTGAATTTGACTTACATTCTTTGGAAGTGTAGCTCTGGTAATGATATTCATAACCTGATGCACAAACCAGTTTTTAACTGTGCATATAGAATTGGTAGTGTAAAATGGTGGTATTAGCTTAACACTGCAGCTATTAGTCTGGGATATACTTCGGTAGTTTGTTAGCTTGGCGAAGCAAATGAAGTGGTAGTGGACCTGGTCCAAAGGTATAGTTAGCTGTTAGTAGAACTATTGCATTTTTTACTGTAGCCAGCTAGGCTCTAGCCCTGGAAATGAAGAATAAAAAGAAGAAGATGAAAGATGGTGAACATTTGGTGATTTTGACAAGTCTGGGCTCGCTACTTTAGCTATTGATTTGGAGGACAGAAACTATCCTGGTAGTTTGTGTTGCAGCTTATATGGACTGCAGGTGAGTTTTGTGGCCTAGGTTTGAGCCATAGCAGAGAAAGTGAAGCTTTTATTTTGTATTAGTCTATGAGGTCACCATTTTTTTGTGATCATCCCTACTTAGAGAGTAATACCATACTCTCAATACTTCAGCACTAAAACAGGAGTAACTCTCCAGTACTGACAACTAGCTGAATCAAATAACTAGCTGAATCAAACAACCACCAAAATGTAGCACTAAGGCTTGCTCTGTCTATTCAGCAACATAGTGGAGAATTTAGAGTGATGATAATAGGCACACTTATGAATAATGCTTCTTCTTCAGCAGCACCCCAGTGCACACAGATCTCACTTTCTTCAATCACTTATTGTGTTGTTTTTTTTTTTGTTTTCTATCTGCCATTTTAAAACCAGGAGTTAGTACTTTGCAGACCATCTGCCATTTTAAAACCGGGAGTTTATAATTTGCAGATCTTTACTTATTTTTCTCACAAAAATTTTGCAAAGTGGTTTTTATTGTCCCATAATTTTTTTAATTTTCTTGGTTAGGCAATTCTAAGATCTTATGCAGGGACAGGATGACATGGGGAACAGAGTAAAATTTGAATGGTGGTCGTGGGACTGTGGTTCAAAAAAGTTTTTACTCACAGTTAAACACACAAGTACACAGGGAGTTAGAAAAATAATGATATAGATTATTCTGATTTTTTCCATTAAATGATTTTAATCTGCATACAAATGAATGTGAATACTGTATATTATTCTTATTCCATTAGGAGTGATCAGACTGCAAGGAGGGACAGGTACTAGTGGCCGTGTAGAAGTTAACAAAAATAATGTCTGGGGCACAGTGTGTGATGATGAATGGGATGATATTGATGCTCAGGTTGCATGCAGACAGCTAGGATATTTGGCTACTGGAGCTACAACTCAAACCAGGTCAAATGTTGCTGTTGGAATGGGGCAAATCTGGTTGGACAATGTGAATTGTACTGGAACTGAGGCCAGTCTCTTTGACTGTAACGCTACTACTGCTGAAAACCACAACTGTGTTCATGCTCAAGATGCTGGAGTAATTTGTCGTACGTTAATGGATAGTGTGTTTGTATGTTCACAATAAGTTTATATATTACATATTCCATTAATTTAATGCAGAAACATGTGTTCAAGAAGCAGTCCGACTGCAAGGTGGAACCAATAACACTAGTGGACGTGTGGAAGTCTGCTACAACAATATTTGGGGTTCAGTATGTAATGATGACTGGGATACTGACGATGCTAAAGTTACTTGCAGACAACTAGGGTTTCCTGTTAATCAAGCTACAATTCTCACTAATATGAATGTTCCAGAAGGTATGGGTCAGATCTGGTTGGATGAAGTTGATTGTGATGGAACTGAAAACAATCTCTTTGAATGTTCTGCTGAACGCATTGGACGACATAACTGTGACCATTCTGAGGATGCTGGAGTTATGTGTGGTAAGTAACTAATCATATTATAGTATGTGTGGATGGATGGATGGATGGATGGATGGATGGATGGATGGATGGATGGATGGATGGATGGATGGATGGATGGATGGATGGATGGATGGATGGATGGATGGATGGAGGGATGGAGGGAGGGAGGATGGGAGGGAGGATGGGAGGAAGTGAGGAAAGGAAGGACAGACAAATGGACGGACAGACGGACAGACAGATGGACAGATAGATGAACAGACAAACAGATGGACAGACAGAGGGACAGACAGATGGATAGATGGACAGACAGATGACTGTTTTATGTTTAATTTTGAATAACACTTAAACTAAAAATGATCTTGTTTCAAATGTTTATATCCTATTGGTTTAGCTAAATTGGATCCACTTGCTTACTATAATTTTTGTTGGGATTTTTGTAACATTTTAGGACCATGTGCTAATGGATCAATCAGACTGCAAGGTGGCATGGACACCAATGGACGAGTGGAAATTTGCTTTAATGGCACCTGGGGTACAGTGTGTGGTGATGAATGGGATGATTCTGATGCTCATGTTGCATGCAGACAGCTAGGATATCCAGCTGAAGGAGCTACTATTCTCATAAGGGACGAAGTTTTTGATGGCACTGGGCCGATCTGGCTGAACAATGTCAATTGTGATGGTAATGAAGATAGTCTCTTCGACTGCAATGACAACACTTTTGGAAACCATAATTGTGAACATTTTGAAGATGTTGGAGTAACCTGTCGTAAGTAATTAGTTAACATACAAATTGCTAATACTAAGTGAGTTAGTTTATATTGTGTATCTTTACATTTTGTTGCTCTTATGAACATCTGATCTCTATATAATGTTCCTGTGCTATGCTTTAGAAAATATATATTAAATAATTGTTGCTCTTTTATTGCTAATTGGTTACTGATTCTTGACCTCCATAAATTTAATCCATGCTGAGGTAAACATACTATATGACCTAGACACAATCACGGAAATTTATATACATAATAATAATATCTCTCACCTTATTGCACCCTCGCCCCTACACCTTTAATGCACCCCCTCCCCTACACCTTTAGTGCACCCCCTCCCCTACACCTTTAGTGCACCCCCTCCCCTACACCTTTAGTGCACCCCCTCCCCTACACCTTTAGTGCACCCCCTCCCCTACACCTTTAGTGCACCCCCTCCCCTACACCTTTAGTGCAATATTCAGGATGAGTGAATTTTCATGTCAGTTGAAGTAGTTCAAAAAATATATATGAGAGATCATGGTGCGATAATCTGAAAGGAAAAAAAAATAGAAACACAGGGAAAATCAATACTTTAAGAGATTTGAACTGCAAACTTTTTGTTTTAGAGACCAATGCCTTCTCCATTAAGTCATGAATGATTTATTTTTTTAATAAAAAATTAATTAATTAAAATATATATATATATATACATATATATATATTATATACCAACGATGGTTATCTCCTTATATATTATTTTGTTGTGGAATTCTTGAGCAACCGAGATCAACAACCATATAAATTATAGGAGTCCTTTTTTTTTTAACAATTTTAATTGGAATGCAAACTGAGAGTGTGTTTACTTATTTGTATTGTTTCTGATCATTATTTTTCACCCAGGTTGGTCTAATTTGTAATGACCATTGTTCTTCTTTTATGTTTTGTTAATCTCCTATATATATATATATATATATAAGATGTCTGCCTGCCTGCCTGCCTGCCTGCCTGCCTGCCTGCCTGCCTGCCTGCCTGCCTGCCTGCCTGCCTGCCTGCCTGCCTGCCTGCCTGCCTGCCTGCCGCCTGCCTGCCTGCCTGCCTGCCTGCCTGCTGTCTGTCTGTCTGTCTGTCTGTCTGTCTCTCTGTCTGTCTGTCTGTCTGTCTGTCTGTCTGTCTGTATCATCATTCTGGCCAAACCAGTAGGTTGATTTCTCTGAAACTTGACATGATGATAGAGTTTGACCCAACTTAAAACATGGGCTAAAAATTTCAGAAATTGGTTGCCATGATAATGGGAAATAGCCAAATATGGTATTTGGCCAGAAAAACCCTTGGAGCTACACATCTAAAACTTGGTAATCATATACAACTTCACTCTGGGAGTAACATGGGCTGGGTCCCACTTGGCCATATCTCTTCATTTTTTTTGTGTTAGACTAAAAATGCCAAAAATGGTATTTCAACAAGAACACTCTAAACTATGGAGTTAGACCCATGAACCCATATGTATTTGGAATCAATATAATCTGGGGAATGTTTTAAGTACATGTATATGACCACACCCATTTCTGTTTTTATGTCAGGCCAAAAAAAGCCCAAAAATGGTACTTTGGCCAGACAAGCCCTTGGAGCAACAGACTTAATGCATGGTATGCTACACAACTTGACTTTGGGAGTGACATGGGCTGAATCCCTCTTGGTTACACCTCTTCCTATTGGTGTGTAAAGAGAAAATGTGCCAAAAAAAAAAAAAGAACTTCTGAAAAACAGTTGGACCAAAGGAGTAAGATCTACAAACACACTTTAATATATATATTTGTATCTAGGCATCACGGCTAAACACCTGGATTAAAAAAGCCGAAATTCGGCATGTACTCTCCAAAAACTCGGGTGAGCATTATTTAACAAATTTATGTATTATAATTGGTGTGTTTTTGCCATAGCCATACCCACAGGATGTTACTAAGGCAAAAAAAAAATTGTGTGTGATCTCAAAGTACCCAGGAAAGCAGTATTAACCACATGTGGGTATGGTTTAGCCATAGCCACACCCACTAGAAGTTGTTTTGGCTATTAAAAGCTAATCAAACTACCAACCAGACTGAAATTTGGATTGAGATTTCAAGCAACTGAGTGAACCTTACTAATCACATGTGCATGTGTCAATGGGTGTGGTTTGGTGATTGCCACACCCATAGGACATCGTCATGCCTGCCAAAAACTCATTTATGAAGTAATCAAGCTGTAATTGAGCATACAGAGTCCAAGTAACCGAGTGAGCATTATTAACTACATAGGGGCATAGCAATGTGTGTGGTTTTGTATTAGCCACACCCACAGGAAGTAGTTTTGGCTACCAAAAGCTAATTAAAAGGCCAACCAGGCAAAATTTGAGTGGCTTCTATATTATTTTATGTTGACATTGGCCGGGCAAAGCCGGGTATATGCTGCTAGTTATATATATATGCATACATACATACATACATATACATATACATATAACATGATTAGAAGGTATTATCAGGCTGCGAAGAGGTGCAGATATCAGTGGACATGTGGAAGTCCACTACGACAATATTAGGGGGCACAGTGTGTGATATTGGTTGGGATGATGCTGATGCTCATGTTGCATGCAGACAGTCAGGATACTCCGTCACTGGAGCTACTATTGTAAATAGATCAGACACACCTGAAGGTAGTGGGCAAATCTAGTTGGGTGAAATCAGTTATACTGGGAGTGAGAGTACTCTCTTCAACTGCAATGCTGGTCCAATTGGAAGCCATAACTGTGACCATTCAAATCAGTTGTCCAATTTTTTACCAAGATAACCTCATGACTAGTAGTACTGGACTTCTATCTTAGTTTCTTGCAGCACTTACATAGCTATACAGTCATTTTAGCTTGTGCTTTACCTCTATATATAGCTATAAAATACTATATTTAATTCTTGCTCTTCAGTGAGCAAGGGTGAAAGGGAGATCAATTTAGAGAAAGGGATAGAGAGGGGGGAAAAAGAGAAAGAATTTGAGATAAACTTCCTCATTCAAAAAGTTTACATGGTTCATAAAATTGGGGGCTCTGACCTCACCTTAAAAAAAGAGTGAGTTCTATATAGCTCCTTTAGCCACTGCCCTCAGCTGCTACTAAAATATATCTGGAAGAAAAAAATTTAAAGATCAACTATTAAAATGTCAACTACATTCCATTCCTGTGTCAGTAAAGCTATGGATAGGACTAATGTCCATTTCTATATGACGAGCGGAGAATCCTTATGAATGGTTATCTTGGACCTTCTTTCAGTTGAATTAACACACATTGTCAAGTTCCCTCATTTTTTCTATGAACACATGAGAAAGAGTAATTATAGCTTTGTAGTATTTTCTGGCAGCATGGATATCACATAATTTAAAATCTTCTTGAAGTTAGTCAATGTCATCTTAGCAACATCTCCTTTACACTTTCCTTATGACTGTTCTGCTAGTGTTCAGCCATTCCTTCAGGGGCAGCTTCAATGTCACCTTCAGATCACGCTTCTCTGGTATTCTCTCAGCCCTCATTTGAGGTCATTTAAAGAAATTGGAAGGATGTGGTGGACAAGAGTGGAAGAGGCTAAGGCAAGAATGCAGAATTTGAAAGCTGCACTACACTAGAGACAAAATTCGCTTGCAGAAATAAAACAAGAAATGCCTCTAAGGGTTTCCCTTTTACGCTCCAAATCACTGGATGATTTTATCCCACCAGAAGGGTGATGATTGTTAATCGTATAATAAATGTATAAAAGGGTGGAGGATTGGGAATACAGACATTTTATCCTAACCCTACCCAGCCTTAGCTGTAGCTTAGAATCGTGGGTGACCAGAAATTGAACCAGAGACCTTAGCACTGGTGTTCTGAGAAGTTTCCTAAGTAGAAAATCATCTAGAAAGTAACATTTAGACTCCACAAATCCTGTAAAGAGAAAACACACAGAAATGAATATCTATACTCCAAAAGGAGGGAAAATGTCTTCAAACATGAGTTAAGTGTTCTATTTACTGTACACATTGGACTTTAAATACAATATTCCCTTACCTATTCACATCAGATCGAATGATTGTTTTCTTCATTCTTTTTTCCTTATTTATTTATTTCTTTACTTGTTTTTAGAATTATACTTGGTTTGTCTAAATTAATTTCATAATGGTCATCTAACGTACAATTTACATGGTAGAATGGAGGTATGAAAGAATAATAAGTTATATTGTAGCACAACTCAATGAAGCACAATTTATATCCTTTAAAGTAATTATTTAAACTGTATTGGATGCATTTATTTGATAATTTGTCACCTTGACTTGTTTTGAATTCAATTAAAGAACCAATCTGCACTCAAGGAGCAATCAGAGTTCAAGGGGGTACAAAGACTAGTGGACGTATTGAAGTCTGTAACAGCAATATTTGGGGCACTGTTTGTGATTCTGAATGGGAACCTGTTAATACTCAAGTTGCATGCAGACAACTGGGATATTCAGCAATTGGAGCCACTACTCTAGCTTCATCAGATGTTGTTGATGGCACAGGGCAAATTTGGTTGGACCAAGTTAATTGTACTGGAACAGAGAGTAGTCTTTTTAACTGCAATGCTAACCCCATTGGCAACCACAATTGTGGTCATTCTGATGATGTTGGAGTGGTGTGCAGTAAGTAATAATATTTATCAATAGATTTTGAAATATTGCCATCTATTCTTTTATGAATTATTTTTCAATAATATAATTGCAGTACATGTATGTAATATAAAATAGATCCTTTTTTTTATCATCTCCAATAATATAGAGTGTAAGCAAATCATGAGTTTGTTGCTAAGATAGCTGCCAAGCAAATAGAGGTGAAGATAAAAGAAAGTAGGGCTTTTACTTAGCATTCATAATTTTTCCTTTATTTCTAATAATATTTCACTCTCTATTTATGTTAATTATTCATCTAATAATAACTCCTCTACTTGCACTTGCTAAATAATTGATAAATTAAAAACTGTTTTCTTTCCTATTTTTAGTAATTTTTTAAATTTCCCTTTTATAGCTGTAGTGAGCAGTGCAGTGAGCAGTTCAGTGGTAATATTGGCAGCAGTTGGAGCTATCCTGTTGTTACTGACTATTGTTGTCATCATAGGCATGTGCTTCTGCATAATTAGATGGAGGAAACTAAAATTTAATAGGAACAACAGAAGCTCTCTTCTCAGGTCAGTATTTAATAAATGATATAAGCATCTATCAAAGTACTGGTTTCATGTGTGAGTAAATATTTGGCGAAGTTGGGTTGGTGGTTAAGAGAGTTTCAAGTTAAGATGAAAATTTAAAAATGGAATACACAAAAATATTACAATTATATTTTAATTTAATTCCACTCCTTTTTCTATAGGTCTATAGAAACGCGTGAAAAAACAAATGAAACAGAATATGGTAAGATGATAATTCATTTAATAGCATTTATTAAAGAAGTTAATGCAATAACCATATAAAATATATGAATATTTGTTCAAAAAGATATTATTTTTATATATTTATGATTAAAATTTTGATTTTAATTTTAGTTATGTTCCCAAAAGGAGTAAATATGAAAATGAAAGATTTGATTGAAATGGATCTCCCATCGTCTTTAGTTATCGCATCTTCAAATATAAAGATTGGAAAAGCGATTGGAGAAGGTACATACATTTGCATAAATTTTGATTCAATGCATGTCACACTGATAGCACTGTCTGTTGTATGACAAAATTGTTATGCAATACAATTGAATCTTGTATTATCTCCTTAACTTTATTTCAGGTGAATTTGGAATAGTGTACAGGGGATTACTGAAGAACGAATCTTCTAAATCCTATAATGAAAGTGTGGCAGTGAAGACATTAAAAGGTGATAAGAGTCACAAAAATAGATGAGAAAAAGACTACCATTATAATTGTATATTATGATTTTAGGTTAAGAGGTATAACCTTATATGTAGGCATGTTACTGGCAGAGACTGGAATATTGTTGGGGTCAAAGAATTATTGGAGTTGCTAGAAGAATAGAAATGTACTTTATAGTGAAACTGCTAACAACAAAAAATATTTAAAGTTTTACAAAAGAAGAGGTTTTTTTCTGTAACCTCCTTCAGCTAGAATTAAAGTGACATGGTTGTAAAGCTGACAAAATTTTGAAGTGGAATTATGCTCTGCATTGTATAAAATAGTTTCAAGCCTTGGACAACATAACACGTGTTTGCCAATTTGCTATTTAAGCTTTAGATGCTAACAATGACTAATCTTCTTGAGGATTTATTTCCTTATAAATTGTTGTTTTGTTTTTTTTAATTAATTGGAAAGTATTTTTAATGATAATAACAGAGTGATTATTTAAGGCACATATTTGTAGACCACATAACCCGCTTTTTTTTGTGGTGGGGGGGGGAAGGGCTATGGATGGCAGTTTAAATTGCTGTTATCAAGCAGGCCAAGGGTAATACCATAAGAATCTATTTAGCAGATTTAATCTTAAATGTGTCTAGCGGCTATAAATTTAAAAATAATTATTGTGAATGGCTTATACAAAGAATACAATTGGCAGATCTTATAATTATGAAGAAAAAAAGTTTTTTTATGGCTGAGATGAAGAGTACAAGGTATTTCTTTACTTTTCTCCCAGTCATCAAAGAGGGCTGGTCAATTGAAACTGTATTCGGTCAGCAATAGGTCAAAATATCATATAGGAAACCTATTAATGCCTAGTTACAGACATTATTTTATTGAAGTAGGCAAATATGTTGATGAGATTTGCATCAGACAACAAAGGAGAGTGAGGATAAGTACATATAACTGACTAGCAGCATATACCCAGTGTTGCCTGGCCAATTTCAACATTAAACATTATAGTCAAAGTTGAGTATACAAACCATATATCAAATCTGTCGCTCCAAGGGTTTGTTTGGCCAAAATACCATTTTTGTCCTCTTTTGGGCCTGACACGAAACAGAAGTGGGTGTGGTTATATAAATGTACTTAAAACATTCCTCAGATTATATTGATTCTAAATATATAAGGGTTCATTGGTTTAACTCCTTAGGTTCAAGTGATTTTGCTGAAATACCATTTTTGGTGTTAATAGCCTTACACAGAGAAAGGAAGAGGTGTGGCCAGGTGGGACACAGCCTATGTTACTCCCAGAGTGAAGTTGTATATTCATATCAAGTTTTAGATCTCTAGCTCCAATGGTTTTTCTGGAAAAAATACCATTTTTGGCTTTTTCTCATTACCATGGTAACCATTTTGCGAAATTTTAGCCCATGTTTTAAGTTGGGTCAAAACCTATCATCATGCTGAGTTTCAGAGAAATCCACCTACCGGTTTGGCCGGAATGATGGTACAAACATATAGACAGACCGACCGACAGACAGACAGACAGACAGACAGACAGACAGACAGACAGACAGACAGACAGACAGACAGACAGACAGACAGACAGACAGACAGACAGACAGACAGACAGACAAATTCTCTTTTTTCCCAGACATGCCACCTGGCATAAAACCATCTCAGGGTGGGTCTCCTCCATCCCTAAAAGTTTGGTCAAAATCTAGCAGAGGGATTTTGAGAGACGGAAGAACATAGTTACATAGTCAGTTACATAGTTACACAGTTTCATAGTTACATAGGTCTTCTAATATATATATATAGATGATTATTTTTCATTTTCAAAATAAAGTATTATTAATATTGAAATGAAAAGATCTTGCATTATAATAGGAATATAAATTGAGAATCTTGTTTAACAAAGAATTATTTTTCATTTTCAAAATAAAGTATTATTAATATTGAAATGAAAGATCTTGCATTATAACAGGAATACAAGTTGAGAATCTTATTTAACAAAGAATTTAATTTTAATAAATGATATGGTCATGGGGGCATGCCCTTGCAATGAAGTGGTTGATGCTATTTTTCCATATAATCACACTTGTCTTGTCAAATAAATTACTGCCTACTTCCTTGATCTAGCCTACTTCCTCCATCTGGCCTACATCACTCATTCTGCCTGGTCACTTCTTTGACATTGTTTATTTCTTTGGATACTTTTTTAATCACTTCTTTGACATTGTTTATTTCTTTGGATACTTTTTTAATCACTTCTTTGGTCACTTTTATGCTCTAAAACACTAGGCATTTGTCAAAAATTATTGATGAAAGAAGAGAAATCAAGCTAAGCCAAATAAAAAGACACAGCTCTATTCCTCTAGAGATCCATACAGCATTATTGCTTTAGTTTCTGACCTATGTGAATTGGTGGAGCAGGTGGTGCAATTTAGCAGAGTGGTAATTACACAATGAAAATAGACAAGTAGGTCTGAGAGATTGAGCATCACATCTTTTCTTCTATTGTTAAAGTAATGTTCAAAGTTAAGTTATTCGCTAGTGTCAGTGTCAACAAACCTTTTTTGGTGCCTTTACTCTGATGGTCAGTAAAATGCAAAGCAATGGATAGCTACTTAAAACTTATAATTTTTCCTCTTGTTTAAAATAGTGGAGGAAATTTGTAAAGGAGGGAAGTAAGATTAGTTTTACCATTTAGAGGTATACCTGTTTAAAAGTGGACTGCTGTAAGTAGGCAGGCTGCCTTTCCAATGGACACTGGGTGGGGGCATTTGCCTAGAGCCCCCACCAGCTTGGGGGCCCAATGCTCATCTACATTTATTGTGACTTCCCAATAAATATTATACTATGCTAAACTAAATATAAATATTCCTTATGAGTAGATATGAATAATTATAAATAAATTACAAATGCCATAGAAATACAGACATAGCTTTACTTTTGTTTAATTTATTCTTCAGCAATACATGTAACTGAAATCCATCTGATCTTATCCTCAGTAGTGTAGGGAGGGCCAACATTTTAACCACTAACTTTGGTCAGAAAAAAAACAAAAAAAAACCAAAAAAAAACAAAAAAAAACCCCATAATTTTTAACTTCCTAAAGCTCAGTTTCAACCCCCCCCCCCCCCAAAAATGTAGAAGTTGCTCCTTTTTTTTAACCTAAAAGAAAGCTACTAAATTGTGCAGCAGAATTAATTGGGTAGGATACACTGGCTACACTCCAGCACTGGACTGATTAATTGGTACTTGCTACTCAGGTTTGGAAACAAAGCTACTATTCACTTTTTTTTGTGCCCATTTTTTATTAAAAATTTTTTTAATTTTAATTTTTTGTTGTTGCTTTTTAACCCCCCCCCCCCCCACCCTAAAAAAAAAAAGGTCATCTAGAATTTTTTTTTTTTTTTTTTTTTTTTTTTTTTTTTTAAACAAAACTTAAAAATTCATGTGGTTAGTTGTGATGGTAGGGGGTCCCTTCACACTCTTTTGCCCCAGGGCCCATAATTTTATTAAGACAGCCTTGCAAGTTGGGACCACTGTTTGTTCAACTATGCCTGTACAATCTACTCCACAGATAGTAATGCTTTAGTTTAGTTATATATAGAAATTAAATATTGTTCAGAAAATACATAAGCATAAACAAACAATAGAAAGTCATGACACAGAGTAAAGGAGAATTAAAATGGTAGATGTTACAGTTTAGTATCATCAACTTTCATCAGATTAAAGCTGATAGACTATACTGCTGATGTGCCATGACTATTCGCACCTACAACCAGTAAAAACATAGTATACCACCTTGATTGTTTATTAGGGTAATGCTGGGAAAATATTGTAAGGAATAAAATGATATTTATAAACTTTTGTTTAATTGCTAAGCAGTTATACTTGCTACCAACTGTGCAAAATATGGAGTATTTAAATTTTTTTTTTAAATGTAAGTAAGATAATATCTGGTTTAAATCTACCAATGAGATGGTTATATTTTGAGTAAGGATTTCAAAATAGTAATTATGTGCATAATCCATACCAGTGATACTTTTTATCATAGTTATACATGCTTAGATGATTTGTTTAATGTATGTAATGTTACTTTAACTAGGATTTCTGCAGGAAGCTCCAATCACAGACTTATTGAAGGAGTGTGCAAAGATGCAGGAGTTTGATCATCCTAATGTTCTCAAGCTGACAGGAGTGTGTCTAGATGGAGGACCTGCCCCTTACATTTTGATGCCACTTATGATTAATGGTAGTCTCCTCTCCTACTTGAAGCAGAAGAGAGATAAATTGGTATTGAAAACTGAAAGTGATGATGTAAGTTTCATATCAAGAGTATACATTTATTTTTTCATGCCACATTAATTATTTTAAACAAAGAATTAGTTTAACTAATGTATACTCCTTGACATTTTTTTTTTTTTTTGATTAAAGAAAATTGAAATATGTTCACAAAACAATCAATCACATTTCCTCTTACATGGATATGATATATTTCCTGTGTACTCCTAAATCAATTAGTTTTATATATATACATATATTAACTATAAGAAAACAAATCTTCACAATTCATATATCTTCATCCCGAATGTATAAAATGGTCAAATGTTCCTTATCATCCAACTCTAGATATGTGCATGTCCTGGGGATTGCCTGTTGTTTAGGCCATCCAGATATCCTGTGTTTTGCATCAATTCCATCCCAAAACTGCAGCAATGCATCATATCCATTGCAGGAATTGCCACTGTATGTATGGTAATACATGCAGCCAGCAGCATGCGAATAGCCTCTATAGTAGTCAATCACTGAATCTGTCCATTCACAGTAAATAACCAGTCATCAAGTGACATTCATAGCATTTAAGGATGGTTTCAGCAGAGGAATCTACTGTCTTGTCATTGCTGTAGTCATAACCTCCAAGGGCATCCTGAATACCACAGAAAAGGCAATCTGGCTGTGATGGAACCTGCCACCAGACCCAGCAACTTCAGCCTCATCAGCCAATGGAACCTGTGCACCCCAGCAGACTGCACTCTCTGTCTCTCTATCTGCGCCCTTGAGATTATATGTCCCTCCAGTTCCTCAGAACAGATATTGCCCAGTAATTCCCAAGTAACAACACAGGCAAAAAAAATAATCTTTTCAAGAGTGAACTGACAGCTCTCAGAATCCCACAAAAACTACACACCACATTATGACATCACAGACAAATCAAAGAGCACAAAATCACACACCATTAATGTTTCTGTTCAGTCAGAGGAATCCAATTAATAAGCAACACAAAACTAATATAAATCAACGACCACAAAACCACACACCATTAATGTTTCCTTTTCAGTCAGAGGAATCAAATTAAGAAGCAACACAAAACTAATATAATAACAAACAAATAACTAATATTTTTTCTTCTTCTTCACCAGTTCACCATCAAGTCTCTGGTCCTCTTGCATCGATCAGGTCATCAGGGAAGGGTCATCCTCGATCCTTCACACTGGCTTACTGTTAAAAACCCCAGAAGACAAATATGCACTTCTTTTCAGGGAAGACGTGAAGGAACCATTTTTACCCACAAGCTATAGCTCTCATGGAGTTTTAAAGTTACATGGTTGGTTGTTGTTGGTCTTGTTAAACTTCCTCTTTCCAACGGGAAGTCCTCCAGTTCGATTCCTGGTCATGATTTTTTTTACCTTTAATTTCCCCCTCCTCCCAATGAATATTCAGTGGATTTGGACATCAACATTAACTAATTGTTAAGTCAAGACATTAAATCATAAGCAAGTGATTTTTTGGTTGGAAATCTCTAGTCTTGTTCTTCTATAAATTCTTAATGTCATGTTCATTTATATACCATTTTTAACTGTCCAGTATACTTTACATCCAGCTGTCACAACAATGACACCTGCAGCATTGATGCCATCGACAGACTTCTGATAAATTTTTACACCATTTTACCTTTTTAAGCATTTCTTTACATATTTGACCATTTTCATGAGTTCAGCTTGAAACACTAATGTTCTAAATCTTAATTAGATAAAAAATTATTGAAAGAAAAGGTAACGAAATGTTAAAAATATCAATCTTGCAACTGCACTACTCCCATAGATAATTCTGTATTTAACATAGTTGTCTTTTTACATATCACTTACCAAGATTTCACTTCAACTTTTCAGCACACTCTGTGTAAAGTTAGTTGTAAACATTTGCTTTTGATACCTCATACATCATATCTCTGTAGCTTCAAAATTAAAGGTTTGTACAAGACAGTAGTGTTGATGATGACTCCGAATTAATCGCTAAAACACTCACTCTTGGCTTCCTTCTATACATTTATATCCAATATTTCAATGGTTCATGTATATTCAAGATAATAACTCTTTTTTTTTTTCTTTATTTCATTTTTATTTCTTTGGTTTATATATATATATATATATTTTTTTTTTTTTTTTTTTTTTCTGAATTATGTTCAGTTTTCTACTAATAAATACCTCTCCTTGATTCATGCACACACATCTTGTATTTCTGATGATATTAGTTTTACACAAACATATTTATAATGATGTATGGAAGCATTTATGACAATATATATTGTTATTTTTCCTCACAGAATAAAGTCCAGAACAATCTGCTAAACATTTGCATTCAAATTGCTAAGGGCATGGAGTATCTTTCAAGAAAAAGAGTCATCCACAGGGACCTGGCTGCTAGGAATTGCATGTGAGCTAAGTCATACAATTCAATTATGTATTTTACACAATTGAATATGGACCTCTTAAACATGGACCAAATACACTTAAAATCACATCAACTCTTTTTTTCATTAAGTTACTTTACATTATTGTGTGAATATATATTGGCTACAAATTAAAAAAAATTTTACCTATGTTAAAAATTTTATTGATTTAACATACATCCTTTATTTTTTCTTTCTTGATGGAGTCTGTCTCTCTATATCTGAAGATTCTATCTAAGCACTCTTGAATCGTCTTGTGATGCCAAGGGTTACATTAATGGAAAGCAGCTATTGTTGGAAGGATATTTACAACAGTGTGTTAGACAAAGATGACTGAAAACTGTACCTTGATGGAATATTATAGTGGGAAGTGGGAAGTGGGAACCTTGATACTCTAACATATTTTAATTTTCGATTATTTTACCACTTTTTTTCTTCTTTTTTTTTTAGGATAGATGCTCATTTTGTGATCAAAGTAGCTGATTTTGGCCTGTCTGAGAGTTTGAACACTTCAAAGGAATACTTCCGCCAAGACCAAGATTGTGCCATTAAACTTCCCATTAAGTGGATGGCACCAGAGAGTATGAATGATGGCAAATTCTCAGAGAAATCTGATATGGTAATAAATTATTAATTTAGAAAAAAAAAATATGCATAGTTCTGTAGTGTAGCTTTTTTTTATTCTGGTAGTACATTTAGAAAATGTTTGAGATACCAATAGAATCTAACACATAATGCATACACTTTACAGGGACATTCAGGCAGAGACAAGTCAATATATACTTTAAGAATTTGCAGACAAGATTATATTATTATATCAGATCTAGGAGAGTAACAACACTGTAATGCAATTTCTCTCTTTTATAGTGGGCTTATGGAGTGACATGCTGGGAGGTGTTCAGTGGAGGAAATGCCCCTTATCCAGGCATACACGCTCTGAATATATTCAAACATATTCAGTTGGGCTACAGATTGGAAAAACCTATCAATACTGCCTGTTCAGAGGACATGTAAGCTATTGGGATATTTGGCACTTCCAGGAGGGAATTAATAATTGACCTTCGCTAATCTATTATACAGGACTCCAATATAGTATATATTACCAATATCATAATTGACCTCAAATTTGTTCAGTATGGTAATAGATAAAATATATGATGAGAGATTGACTTGTTAAATTAAAAATTTTTAGCTAAATAAAATAACATAATGTATGTGACATAGATTAATGAAATCAGAGACGTTGGCATGGTGTGGCTATACACACATCAATCAGGACTGGACCATAGGTTTATTATAACTCCTGCTCAGACCTTCTACTCTGATGTAGTATCTGTCTAGACAGCCACCCCTACTAGCCTCTAATATGCACAATGAGGTCTGATGGATCACCCATAGTAAAGTTGTTTTTTTGCATAATCAGCATTTGATTACTGGCAAATACAACAATGAAGGCCTGCCTAAGGCCAATGAAGGCCAGAGGCAGTACAAATGCCCCAAAAGGATTCCACTTTTTATCTTGACTCTGGATATATCATGGGCTGGCCGCACCTGTTCCTCTTAGTGTGTGAGGCAAAAAGTGCCAATAATGGTACTTTTGGAAAGTAGTTGGATCTAGGAACCTAAAGTTGACACACACACACACACACACACATTATGACTCTGGGAGTGACATGGGCTTGGTTTTACCTAGCCACACCTCTCCATATTGGTATTTCATGCTAAAAATACTGAGTGTAGGTATATGCTTGCACATTCACTTGTGCCAAAACACTGTGACAAATAAAATTTGCTCTTCAGGGTGAGTCATCCTACATCAAGGAGGGATTACAGCCCCCAAAATTTTTGGGTTGCCTTGCCGTACCATTTTCTTTGAGTGTGCATGTGTGAGGTTACAAATTCCAAAAATGGCACTTTGAAAAATGCTTAGACCAAGAGTCCTTAATGTGGAATACACACATCATGACTCTGCAAGTGACATGTGCTAGGTTCCAACTGGCCCCACCTCTTCCTTTGGGTATGTTAAGCTAAAAACAGTTTGTATGTATCTATACATATTTGCGTGTATTCACTTTTAGCACCATACAATATTAAACCTACTCTTTAGTGTAGACATTTATTCAAAAATTTGGATCCAAAAGTCTAGAAGATGGAAATACTTGATTACATACATAGCACAGACACTTATTTTAGTTTCGGTGAATCCTGAATAACTTCAGAAGAGAAAGGGGAGGGGGGGGGGATGACTTAGCATATATAATTTAGGCAATCATGTCTCTAATTGGTTTAATATGCTCAATTCACATCATTGTCTCAATTTATTCATTTAATTAATTATATACTTATTCTTTTTGGTGATAAATTCAGTTACCAACTGATCATGAAGTGCTGGGAGGAGAGACCAGAAGATCGTCCAACCTTTACTCAACAGTTAAAGGATCTATCAACTATATTAGAATTAACAGCAGAATACATGTATTGCCTCGCTTTCAGGAAGTCCATTGTGAGTATCGATCCAATGCCAACTACTATACTATCTAATGATACTGTGACGGAATCTACAATTATAGCCACAAATAATGATTTATCAAGCAGTGAAGTGTCTTCTGGTGAAGAGAAAGATGTGATAATAAACCCATTATGCTATTCGGAAGATGCACCTAGAGATGCTAGTGTGACTACACATACCAGAGGTGATGTTTCACCATGTGATAATGACGGGGGAGAATATGTTTCACCATGTGATGTTGACGAGGAAATGTAATTGCACACAATAAGAACATTCTTTCCTCAAACTGGAGTCACTGCTCTCTCTTTTTATCAATAGTTTGCATATTTCACCATAAAAAGGAAAATATTAGAATTTCAAGTCCATTATCATTTTGAAAGCACGAATGAATGTTATAATGCTTATAATATTATATATATATATAACTGTCCATCACAGTGTGCTTTTTTGAAAATGTGTACTATACCATACTGATTTTGTAATTTTACACTGTGGGGAATATGGTATCCATAAGATTCTTAGTTGCCCATGCTTGAGATTTACACTTATGTATTCTTTATTGCTGTCATTGTGCCACCAAAATGGGACCACTTCACTTCTTTATATTATTTTATAACTAACTAGAGCAGAATGCCCGCGTTGCCTGGGCCAATGACAACATGAAACATGATTAATGTCATTAAAACACAGTATCTAGACTTTGAGGCTTCATTCATAATAACCATGCAACCTGGTTACCTGTTGGAATTGTTAGTTTTGTTGATTTTTAAAGAGGCCGGAATATTTTTATAGCATTGTGTAATACTGAAAGATTGATAGCCAATGATCAGTGAAGAGCCTACATACCTGTTGATTTTTTTTTTTTATTACTTCAGAATATTTGCAGGCATGGTGCAGTGCTGAACAATCAGATCTATAAGGTTCAATTTGGTATGAAATGAACAAAATCAGCTGCTGTTCACTTGATGTATTTACAGGATATAATAGTAGAGCAGTTTTTCACTCACTGGCATTCTCTGTCTGACTGGTGGTGACTGATACTTTTGGAACTCATTTTGGTTATAATTTTTGTGTGCTTTGATTGCCTAGTAATAATGAAAAAAAATTAGCATAAACATACTAACCTGTTCACTTAGCTAAACAGAGCTAGTGATGAAACCATTTCAGTTTTCAGTTAGTAATTAATGCCCATTATGAACTGTTTGGGGTATAGAAATATTTGTGTGATCAGATTACATGTATCCTTAGTAAAACAACTGTGATTACTCATGCATGAAGAAAATTTATGTCAAGCATGTAAAAATCCAATTTTTCGGGTCCTACAGCCCCAGTTGTATTATGTATGCAATGTTTCAGGTCTCTAAGAAAGACCATTAGCCACATAAGTACAATCTTGCATAGAAACATACTGAGGCAGATGAAGGGTTCGTGTTCCTATCACATCGGGGTCACCAATGAGGCAAATAAAAATTCCACTCTCACACTTTCTTAATTTTCAACAACTCAAAGATTCTTATAATTGCAAACCATTACATCATTATATAAAAGTTTATAGGTTTCATACCTGCAGTCTGAGCCAAAACCTAAACCATACAAACATAGATTAACTTTGCATTTAATATATAAAGATGAAGTGAATATACTGGCATTGCCTGGGCTAATGATAACATGAGATATGATTGAAGCCACTCAAAACACCATTTCAAAACATTGTGATTCCATTCAAGTAACAACAATTACAAGTAGGCATGGAACCAGCATTACCCTTGAAGCAGAGATTCTTCTCCAAAGACTTAATGCTCTTTTTCTTTCCAAGCATTGCACCCTTTTTTGTTGTTCAAATTGAAATAATTCCAACTTATCAAATTGAAATACTGAACTTGCTAAAAATTCAACCTATGGGCAGTTATTCAATCTTCAACCTCCTGTGGTTACAAACTTGTTGTTTGTTTACAGTTATATATGGAGGGAAAGTGGTTTGTAGGTCATTTCTAAAGTAAATATTATGAATGCAACTCTAGCAGTTAGTGTTGATTTGAAATCATTTAGGTTATTATTATTTTCTGTTATACTTGTGGGACATGTTTGTGGAGCATTGCTCCATTTCTAAACTAAATCCTATTACAATTGAGCCAATGTTGTCTGTATGTGTCTGTAATCCTTACTCCTCCCTCAGTTTTAGAATCATCATCCCTAAACTTTCACAGGACATCCAATGGACCAGGAAGGGTGTCAATGGGAGTTCCTTTTTTTGGTTGCCATTTTTGCAAGAATTGGAATAATATCAGCAAATTTAAAGCGAAAAAAGTGTTTGGAGAAATCCAAAGTAGACTGCCATGAAGCTTACTGCTAAAGAAGCCACACACACTAAGTTTCAGTTTAATTAAATTTAACTCCAGACAGTATGTGATGCCAAAGAAATGTGCAGCTGCTTTGGGGGAGCGGCTGGGGGCATGGTATTCTCTGCCCTCCACCCCCCTAATCTGGACATCAAAATTAAGTCATGTGTGGGTGTGTTCGTGTGTGTGTGTGCAAAACATTTCCTCCTGTAAGACATGCCCTACTGTAAGATTATCTTCCTATAAGACATTTTGAAGTAATAGTATTTAGGATGCACACCATACGCATTGCTAAGGTTTGTTCTTATGATTTCGATGAATTGATAAAAAAAATTTTTTAAAAACAACAAAAAAAAACCCCATAAGGAATGCAATATGTGTGCATGCATATCAGATTGTTCTAATTATTATGTTGATTCCTGTTTGGGGATGTATGTAGTAAGTTTTGTACCATGTGCACACAGCCACGTGTCTACCTATACTGAAGACCCATTTTCACTTAGTTGAAATGTGCTCAAAGATATGCTCTTGTTTGCCTTACCAAGGTGTTCCACCCTCCTGAAAATGTAGGAAAATAGTTCTCAGTTTTGCCCTTTTCATTAAGTGGAATGATGTCTGTATTCAAAGGAAGATAGTTTGCAGGGATGTGTTCATCTTCACTGTATTAAAGGATTCAAATCTCCTTTGGTGGGCTGTAGTCACACTATTGTCTGCTTGGAGGACATATCTAGTAGAGTTTTAGCATGCATATAATAGTGGGAACAGTGAGATATTTTGAAATTTTAAGCTAATGGTGTTGGGCACAGTGTTGCTGACCTCATTTAGAGTGTGTTTACATAAATGTAGTGGGTAGGACTCACACATTACTCATGTAGTAGTCCCTCCCTCCCCCCTCCACCCAAGAAAAAAATTTCAAAAAACTAGCCTTAATAGGCCAAATGTGAAAAAAAATAATAATTGTGGTAAACCCCTGGACCCCAAGATCCCCAACAAAAACTTTGGTGGCCTTTGACATTTTCCTCTAGGAGTTCACGCACATGCGCGGGTGCTCACACATGCACGCACACACATTAATACATAGGTTATGTGTCATTGTGGTTTACAAATAAAATATTATATCCAATATATTCTATAGCACATAAATAGATCAGTAAAATGACCTAAGAAACGATCTTCATTTCTGTATGCACAGATAAAGTTCATAATTAGAAGCATGTCACTTATTAATAGATACGACTTCAATCTCGAAAAGGAGGTCAGCATTTGGAGTGATAGTGCAGAGATGTCAAGGTACACATTTGTAATTCTGTGCAGAAGTCTATATACACACAACCCCTCAAGTTACAAAGCCAGTTCAATCACATCTCAGAGGAATACCCACCACACCATTCAGGACTAAAATATAATAAGGAAGTTTACAATTATCTGTTGCAACATGTAGTTCAAGCACTACTTCATGAAATACTTTTAATAAACTAACATATAGCCATTTTCCTCCCCACCTCCCCTCAAATAAATCTGAGCCAAGCCATAATTAGTGAAAGTTGTGCACAAGTCAATAGAGCGTCATTGTTATATTCCTGACAGTTCAAGATGTCACACTGGAATGGAGCAAGTTGATAGATGCTGGTACAATCTGGGTCCATATCAGGATAGGTTGAAGTAGGTTAATAATAATGCTGTACTTGATTTAAATAAAAGAACTAAAAAACAAACACAGGATCAAACTAAATTCAAGCAAGACGATGTGAAGTATGACATTGTAATGAAGTGATTTTACAGTGGTTGATATATGTTGCTAGTATATGAAGGCTGACATCAGCTTAATAGGTACACAAACCAGGTAAGTTAACATTGGGTTGAGGAAGGTTGGACTTGGTTGATAAAAGAAAAATGGGAGATGCACTGAATTAATATCACATTGAGCTTAAGTGGATTGACAATAAATCTATAGGAACATACATGGAAAAATACCACACTGGGTTGAGGCAGATTGAAGTACGTTTAGATGATCGACACTATAATTAGATGAATAAGTAGGTTGAAACTAAATCTTGTTATGAGTCATGCCTATACCACATGATATAGTAGTCATGTATACATACAATATCATGCACACAGATATGTAACATCCATGCACACACAATCAAAAGGATATCCCCAAGCAGGGAATCCAGCTGCCCCATATCCTTTATGTCCAGAAATGTAGAGGATAGCTCGTTCTCCCAGACTCATAGTCATGCAGCCTTCATCCCAACCTAAATTCATGGATGGGGAGGGGAGAGGAGGGAGGGGAGGGGAGGGGAGAGGAGGGGAGGGGAGGGGAGAGGAGGGGAGGGAGAGGGGAGTAAATTGCTTCACGAAACAGAAGAAAGAAGAAACAAAACTTTGCTGGTGGTACATTTCAAGAATAACATTTGTAAGGAAGAATGGGGGAAACACAATCATTTTGCATAATATCTTCTGTTAAGCTCCAATTAGGGCAAATTACAAACATAAAACATAATCTTATCTAATCTATAGTATTACAAGTGCACACTACACAATGTTCTGCTCTATATACCCTCCCTTTCATTACAGACATTCTGATTATCAGATAAGGGTTGTCTTTGGTGCTTCATACACACACTAGTATTGCCAATTACCCTTGGTTAAACAGTGTGATATGAGAATGATAGTTTGTGTAAGCTCCTTCAGATAAATATTTGTTTTAAAATAAATTTGAAGCGTACCAGTAATGCCATATCTCTGTACCAGAATTAAGTTAAAAGTTTTTCTCATATTTGTAATATTTTCAACATTAAATTTCAACTAATGAATATTAAAAAGAGCTGTGCAAATAATTAATACACAGCAACAATGTATTTCACCACAGGAGGAGGAGGAAAACAGGGAAACACAAGGACAATGAGGTTAAAGATGGGGATGTCATTCATCAACAAATTAAGAAGCCCTTGAGAAAATAACTGGCACTTCAATCCACAAGAGATTGTTGCAGAATCTTCTATGCAACATTCAAAATGATGATTCAGAACATGAAGAAGCTGGAAAGGCAAGAGACGAGAGGAGCTCACACTTAAGAAAAATTTGAACATATTCGACTAGTATTGAACAGAGAGTATCCAAGATGTGAATCAAAGAGTCAGAGAATGTAGCCAACCAATCAAGCATCAATAATTGGAGACAGTCCCTAGAACGGACATAGGGAATGGTCTGAGAGATCAGCAACACCCATGGAATTCCAGAACAGTAACAAGGATGATTGTGGGATACAGGAGTCACTATAGTTGTGGTGCACACCACATTGGCATTTAATAAGCTCAATAAATAACTCACTAAGAATCCAGTCCTAAGAAATCTGGACACATCTAGAAACGTCATGTTACAGACAGATTCAATGCATATGAATTGGCAAACTGGTGCTATACTCAGCCAGTAGGATGATAATGGGTGAAGAAAACACTGTGGCATATTGTAGCAGAAAGCTACTACCAGTGAGACACACTGTTGTAGTAGAAAAGGAATGTTTAGCAATTGTGGCAGCTGTACATATTTTAAGAAATACTTGGAAGGAGTAAGGTTTTGGTAAAGACTGAAATACACCTTAAAATACACGTCATACTATACAACATCCGTAGTTAAAGGAGGAAACTGACACATTGAGTGATGTAGCTGGTAGTGGTAATGAAAACACGGAAGGGAAGTCCTTACCTATGGTGGAATATAATCCACCTGGGGAAGGAGGGGGTGATAAAATAAACAATTCCCTGGAACTGAGCAGTTGAGAGAAATGAGAAATGCCACTTCGCAGAAGTAATGCATGATTTACCTTAGCAGAGTTTATATTTTAGATGGTGGCAGGCACACGCCCTTGGGCTTTTTTGCCCAACTCGGACTTTTTTTACCCCTCCCCCCCCCTCCTTGCGAGTTGGATGTGGAAAGGAGGAGGGGTAGACATATCCTGGTCTACCCTCACCTGATAAAACGGTCACGATAGTGAAGATTCCCTCTATAGTGTGTGCTCTCTGACAGCTTTGAAACTTTTTAGAATGGAGATGGTCTGCCTGTTTGTATGCATGCCTGTCTGAGCTAAAACTCAAGAACCAGTTGACTGAATGAGCTCAAATTTTCAAGGGAGACTCCTGTGGGCCACATGAATATTTAGGTCAAGTCCCATCTGGTCACACCTCTTACTGTGGGTGTCAAATTTTAAAAAAAGTGAAAAATGGAGATTTAAAACAAGGGGTAGCGAGTTTGAACCCGAGCAAGGTCTTTTTTTCTTCCCATTTCTTTCCTTCACCCCCATTCCTTCCTCCATTGTTCATTCCCCCCTCCCCCCCCCCCCCCCCCCATTCTCCCCTCCCCTATTTCTGAGCTAAACTTGCAGCTATTTTTTTTAATTTTTCCCCTTCATTTTCTTTTTTATTTTTATTTTAAATGCCTCATAAACAGGTAAAAAGAGCAATTAAAAAATAATGGCACTTGATTACATTACAAAAGATAACTCTGGAATTTTCATGGACCATTGTGTTCATGACGAAATTTTGTAACTTCATCCAATTGATTGAAATTAAATATACACCTCACTTTAATTGTTTACTCACTTGTAGTACTGTCTATCTATGGGCGTCACTGGTAGAAAGCCAAAATATATAAATTTAGAACTAGGGGTTGACGAATGACGAGTTTAAAAGCCACCATGGTTTCCCCCCCCCCCCCTCCCCCATATTTATTTTTTCTTTTTTCAGTTTATTTTTATGCTTCCTTTCTTTCCTCCCATTCCTTATTTCCCTTCATTTATTTCCCTTCTCCCCCCTCACATTTTTCTCTTGTTCTTTAGCTACCCTGCAGTAACAGCCATTTCTTAGCTGGACTTGCATCTACTTTTTAGATTGTTTGTTCATTAATAATCTTCTAAACAATATCTCATCAAGCGCTACAAGAGGAAAATGTCCTCATGGTACCTGCTGTGAATTACAGGGTGGCCAAAGATATTTCTCCACTTAAAAACCTTATATAGGGTGGTTGGGTGTCTCTGGAGGCCAAAATGGCCAATTTTAATACTGAACGCCCACCGGTGGTCATTTTCGGACAAACCGAGGTCACCATTGCTCAAATTTGTGGCACAGTCTCTCTGAACTAAATTGAAGAAACAATTTACATGTAAATGCTATTATCTGTATAGTGACTATAGTCACCAAAGGTAGGCCTAGAAAGCATTATTTGGGAAGTAATCGTGGCCTTAGTGGTTTAACTTCGACTGGAGTGGTGGCTTGCCCCCCCCCCCCCCCCAATACACTTCAATTTCTTCACTTTGCCACACCCTCCTTGGGAAATTTCCTAGAAAAGTTCCCTGCTTAGCCTCAGTGAATTTATACTCTGGTTCTCCTTCGCTACAATCTAAAACCTACTCATTCAGACGTGTTACAGTAATAGAGATTTCTTGTTACTGTCCATCCTTTTACCACAAGACCATAAAAATTCATCAGGACAGCTGCAGTAGCCTCATCCATAACGCAGACAGCTACTCCTGCTGGAGTCTTCTACGTAAGCATGAACACCACTATTTTTTTCTATTTTTTTTTTAATATTTCTTCTGCTCATTTTTTTTTTAAAGAAATCAAAGCAGAAGAAAGCTCAAACTAGCAATAACGTAACACAAACTCCCCCAAGCTTACATCCTCCTTCCACGAGTATACACTACAGTATGTAACCAACATTCCCACAACTTTCTAGCTAAGCTTCCACACACACACACCACACATGAATGCATGCACATGTCACGCACACTATGATGACACATTTATATGGCATGTACACAAACCTTGAATCACTTTGCCCACTCCAACATTGAAAGTAAAAGGTTTTTGACCTTCGTCTAAGGTGCTGGAACAGAGAAAGAAAAAGAACAGAGAAAAAATGACGAACAGACACTGAGAGAATTATATGGCCAACAAACAGCGAATCAGTAATACATTGGCATTCTTCTAAAATCATGAATTTCAAAAGTTCAGCAAGTATTTAGAGGGGGAAAAAACTTGATCAAAGGCGGTTTCAAATTTCTAAATCAGAATTTCCCACCTGCTAACTCACTAGAGACACATTTCCCAGGTGTGGCCTAATACCTCAATTCCTGATGCCACATAAACCATGTCCAAATAATATCTGTGAATATTGGAAGTAGTGATTTGCTCACAGACAATGAACACTATATCTTATGCACAGGTGTGCGTGTGTGTGCGTGTGCGTGCGCGTGTGTGTGTGTGTGCGTGTGCGTATGTATGTGTGGGGAGGGGGAGTGTGGGTGGGTGTGGGTACTATAAGAATGCTTGGTATGCAACCAACCGTGTTCTTTCTGCACAAATATTGATGGGTACTAGAGCTTGCAACAAAAGAGGACATACTATCTCCAAGGAAAGAGTGAACATTCATGTTTTCAAGCAGATATTTTATTGATCCACCCAATCTAGTAAACTTTCAACAACACAAAAATACCTTCTGTATAGCTGCAAACTGAATTAGTGTATGCCTATGGGCTCAGCTGAAGTTAGATTACTAGGAATAGGTATCTCCTCATGATAAAGTGTTATGCTATTCAAAAATGTACATGTATGCGTGTGCAGTATGTGTGCATTACATGTCCAAATTATGTTTCTCTAACATTTACCTTTCTCTACAATATTTAGCAGTGGCCTTTGGTGGTGTTACACAGATATTAATTACATATAACTCTTTGATTGGGATCAATTATCCCAGTTAGTGATGAAAATAGAAATTGAATACCTAAAAGCAGTTACATAAAGCACCATATTCCCTGTTACTAATCTCTCCTAGATGTATACCAGATACAGGGTGGAAAATCTGAATCTGCCTCGTAACAATCATTTTTACATCACCAATTTCCTGTGAAGGGTATTACACCATTCTTCACAGTGATCGATACTGCCCCAGTTTATGGACTAACTTGCTATTAAACAGGTGATGAAGAGGTTGATAAATAGTAGAGGAGAACTGACGAGGAGCCATCAAATGACAGAATCTGTACAGATAATTCTGAATCTACAACTTACATGAGTCTGACCTACATAAAGCTATTACAAGCCTGACAGGTATTACTCATAGAACCAGTGAGCATCATATTGAATTTAGAGGCACTCTTTGTAAGAGATATTTTAATGGTCTGACTACAATCACCAATTGGATTATCCATCACATCCCAATTGATGTCAATAAGCATGGGCTCGTCCTTTATAGTCTGGTTTGACAATTTCTGAGGATGATGGAATTGACTGCCCAGGAGATGGAAGATGTATAGGATGGATGTTGTAAACACAACTTCATAGTGTGAAAGTTTTGGATGCACCACTGAAGCATAAGGACCAAGTCTGTACACTGGTTTACCTGAAGAAGGTAATTAAAATTGATCAGCAATCAGATGCACGTTGATTTAACTACTTCATTTTCCAGACTGGTGGTGACCCTAGAAAGGTCTGATATCCTGTCTCGTTGCTTCAAGTATGAACTTACACCATTCTCTACTTTACTATTCTAGGACTCACCAATACAAAATCTTACAATGTAAATGTTGGAAAATCCACTGACTACTAACTTTCTTGAAGAAAATTATTGAAAGATGCAAGATATGTGCTGGACTTTGCTCACCATTCAGTGGTTGCAGATGGACCCAATGCAGTATCTGAAGTGTGTCAGGTCAAGGTATGGGATTTATGGCACTGTCATTGATGGCGATGGAAGTTAATGTTCTATAAAAGATCATAAACTCAAACAAAGAGCTGGCAACACTTCCTCCACACATTCAAATTGATGAAGAGTGCACATTTCAATTAGGTACATTTCTATATCAAACCTTAGGACCTGTTTCTGTTACGTATTTTATTTAGTGTCTTCTTTTTTGGAGCACAAAAAGCCACATCTGTAATGTCTGTCAAATGTATGTGACCAGTTATATAGAAACTGCATAGCTGGGTATGACTTTATGGACATGCCTGCATTCAACAATGCACAAGAACCTATAATACAATTTATTCAGTAAAATGTTTGATATTTAACAAACATACATGTCTTGTTATGCACACAACTATGCCAAATATTATGTCTGTAATTGTAATAGAAAGGTGTCTTATTAAAAAAATCCGATACTTTTCAATTATGGAATCAAATTACTCCAATAATTTTTCCCCTATAGTGACATAAAGAGGACTTGAAATTTGAAATGTGGACATAATTGCATCTCTAATTATACCAAATAGAGCTTGGTAACTATTTCTTCTGGGTTCATACCTATTTCAAGAAGACCAATAGGCTTATTATTGCTATGATATCCTGCCAACTGTGAGAGCAATGCAGCATAACCCCCAGGCATGGCAGTGAGCAAATGAACAAAAGGACACTGAAAATAAGATGGAAAGGGGACAGGTCTTCCTGTGAAGGAAGTATACCATACTCCCTGTAGATAGTTGTAGTACCAAGTCGAACATTTAGCACGATCCTCCCTGAAGGTTGAGACTTCCACAGTGGACAGCACATTGAAGACATCGTCACAGGATGGAGCTGTCAGGGAAATCTGATGGAGAAGGCGGTGGAATAAAACATTTCTTGCAAAACAGGTCCACATGGCATACTGGGCTTTAGCAGACGATAGAGACAGGCTCAGATGATAGAAACAGACTCAGATGATAGAGACAGACTCAGATGATAGAAACAGACTCAGACGATAGAGACAGACTCAGACTCGTTGAGGCACTTCTGTGCATTGTAGTCACGTTTTATAATTGTGATAATATAAATCCAATGAATCTCATTTGGCATGACAGAGCCACAACTACCTTAGCCATCGCCCTGGCACCAACCTTAGCTAAGTGTTTGCAAGTACAGTAAACCCTCCCTAATCCAAATAGCTTGGGACTTGGAGCCTGTTCGGAATAGTGAAATTTTCAGATTTTATAAAGTGAATGAATATCATTACTGTGATATGAATGTTATTGTTTAGAAGCTTCAGTGATAGATCCAGAAAGTGGCACGTTGGGGGAGGGGGGGGGGGTGGGGGGGGGGAGGGGATGGTGGGTATAGCACTAAGTTCAGGTGTGCCATGAGCTAGCTGAACATGAACTATGAAATAGTTCTGTAGTGCATGACTAGCACCTAGCTGGCTATAATCTCAATTAAGTTCCTGCAAGATTCTTTAGAATTATTTCTTTCTTCATCAGATCTTCCACTGCAGGAAACTCCTGTGCAGTCAGCTCTCTCATTCACTTGGAAATGATTGTTCAGAGGATTTTTTCCCCCCTTGTAAACGCTACATTTTATCTCACCAATCATGCCTGGCATGCAGCTGCACCAGCAGTCTGTTATGATAGGAATTACGGAGTTTTTGCCTCTTCCGTTGTTGTGTGTTTTTATTAGGGGGGGGGGAGTGAAAGGGAAATAATCTGACTGCCCAACCCCTCTCTGATCCACACCCAGCCAGAACTAGCTCCTTGATCATGGGGCACTTAGACTCCAATTCTCCCTGGGATGAAACATCTTGTGGAAAAAAGGTGGACAGGACAAGATATTCTCTCTCCAGGTGTAGCTTGCAAGACCAGTGGCAATTGGAATGGAGCTGTCTTGGTAAGCAGTCTCCTTTAAAAAGGTTGGCTTCCCTCCAATGGAGATGACAGTATAACACAACAACGAATAATTTAATGATGAATCATCTAATTCCAATTACATGGTGTATGTGTGTGCAGAGTGTGTTACCTCCTACTCAGGCCAGTACTCTACATGTAACAAATTAACTCAATAAATAGCAAATCAACTGAATAAATAACAAATCTACTTGAATCATAATCTATCAGGTCCCTAATCAATAAGTAACTAGGAAATTCTGTGTGTGCATGTCCAACTGTTCTCTATTTATTGTAAAAATTTTCAAATGATATTTTTAAACAATAACACTCCTATTCATTCGAAACTACAATCATACCAAGTCACATCTCACCACAACTGACTGAAGAGTTCAATTGCTATTGGGGACTAGAACAATACTTTGATAAAGAGACTTTGTGGTAGCAGTGTTGTAAAAAAAAAAATTTTTTTAATTGAGATGCCTGCAAACTATGTCTCATTCAGGAAGTTTATGTAGAGCTACCATATTTGCAGATTCAAAAAAAGGACAATGGGAGGGGAGGTATCATATTTTACTAATGAATTTTTTTGTGTGAGGTGGAGGACCATTAATAAAATTTAAGTGGAAAAAAAAATAGCATTTCTAATCTCAGGCTCCCTCATTTTTATTCACCATAGCAGAGAAACAGGCCCTAGCCCTAGCCCTAGCTCAATCTTTAACCCTCTACCCTGTCTACAGTAAAAGTATAAAATATTCATATCATCAATTAATGCAAGAAAATCAATAATTTGAATTGAAAAGATCCCACCTTCACTCACTCTGGTTAAAGATCTTTAGTCAACATGGCAGATGTGCAGTCCTGATGATGCTTCACTGTGTGAAATGAAAAGTTTACTCTACTGCACTATTGCATTGTTACCAATTTCACAAAAATACTCATTTTAAACACTGGGATTCTCATTCCTTTCCAGCTCTACTAAAACATGAAAAATTTGGTGTACTTCACTTATGTTTGGGCATTGTGAACTTTAAAATTGAATCATCAAATCAAGAAGTCAGCCTTGGGAAGGAAAGTTGGTAGGATTTATAATATGATAGCACACTGCAAGCAGTCTGAGATAATTGATCAGAATAGAAAATTTTTTTTTTTTTTTTTTTTTTTTTTTTTTTTAATACCACAATCCCCCCACCACCTACTGCAGGGCATGGGGACTGAGAAATAAACTGGGGACTAGAACAATACTTTGATAAAGAGACTTTGTGGTAGCAGTGTTGTAAAAAAAAAAAAAATTGAGATGCCTGCAAACTATGTCCCATTCAGGAAGTTTTATGGCCAGAGTGTGGAAGCTAGGGTTAGTCAATTTATATAACTCCGCTCTGCGCTGGTACCGCAAAGGTCACATTCCTCCACCAATAATTTGAACAATAAAACATTTAACATCCCTGCCCGCTTTTCTACAAACCTCCAGAATTTCTTCGGTGGGTCCCCAGCGAGTGACCCGGTACAGTTTACCGTGATGGAATTGCCCCGGACAGGTTTCACTCCAGAGCCAGCCTTCAATATTTTTTTCTTTAGTCCCTCAGCCACTAACTCAAACTGAGCCATTCCAACTCGAAAGTAAAGTCGTGCAGTATACTAATAGGAGTGATCTCTATTTTGAATGTGTTAATTTAATTCAGTTGGAAATAATTTATCTAGCAAGCTTGACCCTTTACCTAACTGGTGCGCTTGTGAGCAAAATTTAGGTAAAGGGTCTGCGCGGCGTGTCCTGGGGATAATATATTAGGTAGGACAATACCGTTTGTCCGTTTCACGCATGAACAGGTGGAGAAGCTAATTTCTTCTTCTCTCCCTATTACATTGTGTGTGTCTGGGGGTACTGAAGTTTTGGACTATGAGCATTTTTCAACTCTGGAGAACAGGAGCAATCTTCCTCCTGCACCTCTATATCTCACCCGCTTCTTCTCAGAGTCATCCTGACAAAATGGTTACTTATGATGAAAAATTTGTAATGGGAGTGCGGAGCTATGCTCTCAGCAGGTGGTCTGATGCCGCCATACACATTAGGTAATTATTATTATTCCTGCTGTTTAGGTTTGCTTAGGCCAAAGTCTGCATATTTCAACCAGAAATAATTGTTAGCTGCAGGTGCATATGTTCTTGTAATGTATTGTACTTGGTCTTGTGTATTAGTAGCCAATACTGTTGTGTTCATTTTGTTCAAAAATTGTTTGGATAATTTGTATAGGATTTCATAATTATGCCATTGAATATTATTTCAACAAATTACTTGGCAGCTTCAGCTTGTAATCTTGGAATATTCATTGAATTGGTTTCCCCCCCCCCCCTCAATTTCCTACAACTGAGTCAGCAACATAATCATAAATCAATCAATTATTAAGAATTTCATGATATACAACATTTTTTGTCTTATGATCGGAGGATCTGTTCATGGCTATATATGTTGAGTTGAGAGGACTCTGGATGCAGCCACATAGAATTACCCACAGGTGAAATCTGGCTCCTACAAAGAAGCTCATACGTTCCACCCACAGTCTGCTACTTCCGCTCCCAGAATAAGCCTAATCATAATTAACTAACCACAGTGCTCTTGTTCTTTCAATACCTATCTTGACTCTGTGTAGCTTCAATATTGAAGAAATGCATGCTTGACACACAAAACAGAATAAGAACTATTTATATATTGACTAGCAGACATACCCGGCATTGCCCGAGATATAATGATATACCCATAGGAAGATGTATGACCTAGCCCATGTCCAAGGACCTGACCAAAGTACCATTTTTTGACTGACATGCCCAGTGGATGGTGTGGTTAAGTGAGACCTAGACTGTGTCTGAAGCTTTATCCTAAGTGCCATTTTGGCATTTTTACCCTCACCTCCACAGAAAATGGTGAGACCAGATGGCCCAAATTTTTTTTTTGTTGCTGTAATCCATCCTTGGTGTTGGATATATAGATTACCTATGTTTTGTCTGTTTTTACCTAGCCAAGCAATGGAGGAATATGATAAGCTCGAGTTGGCCAGATTAGAGTGCTTCAAGAAATGCCAAGCTGAAGAAATTGATCCTAACATTGATCATGAAGAAAGGAAATTACAGCAGAACTTTTTCTATGCTGTTACTTATACAGTTTACTGTGTGAGACGGTGTGAGAAAGAATTGATGGGCTTGATCCATATCGGAGGCATACCCAGTCATGTCTTGGACCAACTGAAGAGAAAAGAAGGTTACAATTACCTCCAAATGTGCCTTTACAACGTAAGACAAAAATGAGACAAAGTTGCCTGTACCTTCCTCTTTTTTTTTCAATCCTTATTTTCATTTTTATATATTACTACTATTTAGATGATGATTGTTATTTTATTATTATTGTCATTATCACTTATTTTTTTATTTTATTTATTTGTATATTTATTTTAGTTTTCTTTTTTTTTACTCTCTCCCTATTTTTTTCTTTTGGCATGTGTGTGTGCTTTTTTAATTTTCGTTTTGTTAAAATGAGAGAAAAGAGGAGGAAAAGTGGTGCCAGTAGAATGGTGAAAGCTAAGAAACGTTAAATAGCACAAGTTTGTTGCAAAGTAGTAGATATTTGGATTAATCTTGCGTGAAGCAGTTAAAGGAATTAGTTTAAAAATAGCTCTCTTTTTTTGCCCACCTAGGAAGGCAGGCACAGAGAAGCGGCTCGAGCAAGCTCCACCTTCAAGTATTACAATCCTCAGAACACTCAAATCGACAGGAACATTGCATTCTACAAGAATACCAAGGGTGTGACTGAAGAGGACATGGAATCTATGAAGACTCACTCCTATGTGAGTTGTTGGCATTAGAATCTCATATAGTGCTGCATAATTAATACATGTCTCTATATTAGGTTATTTATGAGGTAGTATGACTTAACCTTTTATCTTAAAGAAACTACCACAGGTGATCTAGATTTATTATTACCAGTGGCTCACAGGTCTAGGAACAGTTGGAATGGGGGGGGGGGGGGGGGGTTAGTCTCGCTAGCCAGACCCTAACCCTCTGAACTGCAGGCAGTACGTGACCATCATTTTGACAAATGACATGCGCAGGATCATATTTGCATGAGTGTCCTTTCACCAAGTTGACACGAAGAAAAATTCATTCCGCATAAAACAAAATGGCTAGCTTGCAGTGTTGTTGTTTGTGTAGAAATCCTATAGCTACTGACCCTAGGAAAAGGAAGATGATGGGGGAGGGGGGGAGGGGCCAAGATATATAGCAGCTAGGGGTGTTTTTGAAGAATTAGCTGATGTTAGCTTGCAGTTGTTGTTTTTTAAACCGTGAGGTATCCACAAGCAGTTTTATGCAATAGATGAGAGCAAACTAAAAAAATATCAAGAAAATTTGAAGGAAAACTAACTTTCCTGAAGGAAGAGATAGACAATGATTTCAACTCTAGAGGAGGCCACACTGAAACGTCTCTCATTGATCCAACTGCAATTGATAATCCTAAAACTAAGCATTGAAGTCAGAAACTACCTCTTCTGCTACCAATGCAAGTGAAATGGCTGGTGGTGAGATTAGTGGTTGTGGTGCAGGTCCTACTGAAGAGGAGGAACCTGCAGTGTCACCAAGTGTCCAAGTAATTAGGTTATAATAAATATTATGTATATTATAATATCATGATTAGTGGGGGGGGGGGGGGGGAAACGGCTAAGAAAAAGCTTCTTTGTCTCACAACTGGTGATGTCACGATATCATTACATGGGATTAGTTCAAATGGCGGTGTCCATCATGATGCATAGCAGTGGTACTACCAAGCAGGTCTGTTACAATCAAACTATATTACGTAAACTATGTAAAATAATCGTGTATATTGCATAAATATAGGTGTTTTCAAATCAGCAACCTCTCAACATGCATGTCTACCAAAGGATTTGGTATTGTGAGAGAGCTCAGTCAGGACCATGACAATGAGGTAGAGTTTTGGAAGGATGAGCTTGTAAAATTGGTGGAAAAACTCTTCTCAGATAGATATCTTGGTAAGTATGATAGTATGGCTATATGATCCTACAATCTAGAGTACTAGTTCTTTGCTCAGGTTAATTAGAAGAAGAGAAAGTGTGGATGTAAATGTAGTAGACAGGTTAGAATGTGTTGCACATCCAATAGTCTATTGCATTTATTTTGATCACCAATAATTGATGTTTACAATTAGCGACTATCTGGTGAAGACTTCCTGATACACCATGTTTTGTGTCGTGGATCCTTCCTTGCACGGAATAAAGAGGCCTTAGGCGATCCCACTTGGCTGACTCCAACATAGAACTGGTCATGTCTGTAGACCTTATGAATTGTAGATATAAATCCGAATTCTTTTATCAAAGGGCTTGAGGAATAACTATGGAGGGAAGGGGGGTGTCATATTTAGGCCCACAACACTCCTACTCTGCCCCTGTGTCTGATTTATAGTCATGGCAAAGGCCAACCTATCAGGTGTTGGATCCTCTTGAACTGTAACGGTAATCCAGTCTCTGGAATGATGGCAGTCCAAGGTACTATGGCCAGATCACCTTTTTCTTTGTCCAGTGGCAATGAGAATCTCAAGGCTGATGGCATAAGTTGATTAACAACTCCCCTTATTCCATTGCCGCACCAGAGGGGGGGATCCAAGTCCCTCAAAATGATGACTGGGGAACCAATCTTGAGTGTCAGTCTGCTATGTTCCAGTGTGTTGAGGAATTCAATGGGATAAGGAGCAGCCCTATTCTTTTCTACAGCTAAATAAATGGAGTCTATTTTCAGGCTGTGTTTCTGTTCCAAGCAACAACCCATTGCACTTGAACTGCGTGGAGGCTGGAGTGTTTCCAAGGTTTCCGAGACATCTGAGGCTTATGACGCTTCTCAGATATCTCAACTGATAGGTAAGCTATGCTGTGTAGTATTTTATCCTGCAAAACTGTTAGCTAATATTAATGCTTGTATTTTAGTTGTTGTTGCTGTTGGTTGCTGTGGCTGGCTGTTGTTAGTTGCTATGGCTGGTTTTCGTTGCTTTATTTTAATAAGACAAAACAAAATATTTAATGGTGTTAAAATGTGCGCTAAATAATATATGCAATACATCTCTGACATACTATAACTGCTACAACTTTTACAGACAACATTGAGACTTCCCTGATACTCATGTGAGAGCCAGACTAACATTGGGGAAATATATAAGTGTAGGGTAATAAATTATTGTTTCTATATATGGATATGCTTATATTTACAGAGCCTTCTTCTCAGTCGGGCTGCCCTAAGCTTGTGTCGGACAGCCAGTTCTCGTTAACATTTGCTTGTTCCTCATGAGCTACACAAGTGAGAGCCAGACTAACATTGAGGAAATATATACATTTAGGGCTATGAATTATTACTTATATGTAATGATATGCTTATATATTTATAGAGCCTTCTCTGTCGGACTTCCATACTGTTAACTCTGATTCTGACCTTGTGTCTCAGAAGCGGTCCTCTTCTTCCAATTCAAACTGCCAGTCTAGCAACCTTTCTAAGTCAAACTGCCAGACCAGTACCTGTTCTGAGTCGTAATATCATGCCAGTACTCATTACAAGTGTGATAACCAGCACTCCACAGAAAACCAAGAACACCTCACAAATTAAGAGAGAGCCCCATCATCACGACTATAGGATACATCCTCGCAAATTATTCCTTCCAGTATAGGTAAAATTGAACCATTCAATATAGTAATGATGAATACAACCTCATGAAATATCTTTCTTCAAATATAGAGATTTGTCGCCCTCACAAAAAGGAATTAATGCTTAAAATTTTCTTTCTTCAATTTTGGGAGAGTTTAACCCCTCGACAAAGCAAACATGGACACGTTCTTGTGACACTGAGATAGTACACTTCAACAAAATGAAACAAGCCACATCAAGAACTTTTACCTTCAGCATAGGGACACTTTTGTAGCCGGCCAGACTGGACTAAATCTTTCCAAAACATGGATTACATCAATGGAAATAAAATGACAAGCAACTTCAAAACTTATATTATTTTTGCTGTATTCTACCGGCCACCCCTCACCTGATTTAGATCACTTACTTGCCACTTTTTATCCTCCTCTCTGTCCTTTACCTTTCCATGCAAGTCCTCATTCTTGAAGGTGATTTCGATGTCAACTTCTTGTTACCGTCTTCACTTGCAAAATGAACTCAATTTCTGATTTTTATCTTTTCTCCCTCAATCAAATTGTCTTATCCCTAACTCACTTCTCTCACACTGTGTGCCTTCTATCATAGACATTGTGTTTGCACCATCCACCCTTTGAAGCAGTTGTGCTCAAATCAAGCCTCTGCTACTCATTGAAATACTTACCAACCTCATTATTCAACCAATCTTACCTTAATTTTTCTATCTCAACCCTGGTAACAATCCACTTCAAGCATTCATCCTGTCATCATTTATCAGTACTTCATATATCTTATATTTAGTTACTTGCACCTCATCGTCATTTATCCATTATTTCATGTATCATACATTTAGCTATTTACACCTCATTGTTTGTCCACTAATTCATGTATCTCATAATTGGTGTCTGCTATTGATTTCATTTCCCATGTGTTCAAAAATTTAAATAAAGGAAGGAAAAAAAATTTTATTCTTTTTTTTTTTTTTTTTCCTCTGAATATTTCTTTATTATTATCTTCATTTTTCTTACATAAGTTTATTTATTCATTAAACTGATAAAGAACATACTAAAATAAATGATGAATATACAGAAATAATATAAATTACTTAAAGCTAAGAGATTTATGTGACAAACTTGGCTTTTTTTAACAGGCACCGTATGTCCTTGGAAAAATTTTCAAAAAGCATAGATATTGCCTTCCTTGCTCTTCTTGACCAACTTCTAGAAGTTGGACATTTTATCACTCCACTTGAGAAGATTGGCATGAACAACAGACCTTTACTTTCAGCCACTTCGCCTTGAGTGAGAAAATATTGAACGGTATAAGCATATTTGGAGTTATAGTCCAGTTGAAACAAAGAATCAATTCTGTGCTGCTTTTCTGTATTCCACTCAACGACTGGAAGAGCTCTGCAGTGGACGTTACCGCCTCCAAGGGATATTTTTTGCGCTTGCATTCTATATATGGTTAATTAACACTTGGCAGAATGCTGTGTACTTGCTTATGGGACATACAGCTAACTTTGCCTATGGATGTTTAACTTCTTTAGGAATAGTGCCAAAAGAACGTCTGGAGCGTCATGAGTCTGTTGGTCCTTGAAGTCAAGAAATGCTAAGTTATTAACATTTTCCCAGGGCCCGACTCAGCGCAAACAAACTTTAGTTTCCAAATACAATATTAAAAAAAAAAACATTTAAGTTCCTGAAAAAGCAATTTACTTCTGCAACTTTTAGCATTAACCATATGTGCCTAAACCTTTGCTGTTGCATGCTTCCCCCCTACTCCTTGGTATAATATAGCCACAGAAGCCCCTCCATCTCTGCCACATTGTCCAGATTCAAGAACATACTCCTCAAGTGTCGTAGGAATGCCCCAATATATAATTCTGTGGCTATCAGGTTAATCCACGCTCATACCAGATGCTGTCGTGGCAATAACCAGGCGAAGTTAATTATTAGTTTGTGGAAAATGTTTTAGCACTTCTTTTTTTCTCCTTAGGCAGGATTGCAGAAAACATCAATGAAGTGATAATTTTGATAGTTAGTATAACCATGAGGATCTGTAAAGTACTTTCCTAGGGTTCATTCTAGGAACAATCAATGATATTCTCACAAAAATCATTGTTTTAGGAAAAGTGGATTGCTTAGCTTTAATATCTTCATACAAACATATTGCAAATTCTTCTACATCAATTTTGGGATTAACTCGGAACACTCCATTGTCTCGGTGTGGAGATAATCCAACTAGCACTGGATCATCCACTGATAGATGGTATGATACAGCATGAAATGTTTTATTTGTTTCTGTGGCTGTTGATTTAAGAATATTGACTCCATTTGGGATAACACTGCGTAAGTTTCCTATCTCTGCAATTTCTGGCCAAAATTATCCTCCCCAGATCTTCACACAATGAACTTTGTCCACTGCAACCTACACAAGCTTTTCCCTGTACTCAGGAGGAGCCTTCAGCATATTTCTGTAGGCAGGATTTTGGATAATGATTTCAGGGGAAGCAGAAACAAGTTGCATCTCCCCCTTTAAAACTTTGCACCTTCTTATTGCACTGGTCTGTGTTGAACCAATGAATTCTGTCAGCAGTCCGCATGAATTATACTGGCCTTACTGATCAATCAATCATACACAATACAATACTACCAGATAATCTGTATAAAAATTTTAAAAAGTATGTGCTGTAATGATAATCATCACTATTATAACACACTGGATAACAGCCCAGTTTAAAGCTGGATATAGTGTTTCTTACCTTTCATCTTGTCAAATAAATATGGTAAAGGTGTACATATATAATGCTTTTTTCATATCCTGTTGGAGGAGATATAAAGACATCCTTTCCTTCCATAAAGGACCTCACTGCTTTAACTTGCTTGTCTTTCAACTTTTTCATATCCTAGTTTTTTTTCCACTCTCCATAATCACTGCTTCAATATTAGATTCCATTTCATATATTTACGTGCACCAAAAAAAAAATTATTACCTCATATGTAAGAGAGCATTGGCTGCTTTGCTTCAAGTTTATAGCGTACACACAAGGGAAATCAAGTATAGAGTTAAACCAGACCCCTCCCCGCTTGCAGTTGAGAGGGTAAATGGTTTGGCTAGCGAGACTATTTGGGGGGGGGGGGGGGGTGGATACATCCTTAAGTTTTGCTCAAGAATGGATTTTTAACTAATTGTTTACTGTTAGGAAACACTAAAAGTTTGTGGTTACAACTAATTGTTTACAATTATGGGATTTTACTGTGTGGAACTGTAGTTACACATTGTTTTCACTGTATAAAAACCCAAAAGTTGTACATCTTATCGCAACTTTAACCTCTAGTTTTATCCCATCTTCAACTGTTGTTGTTATTTGTACCTATTCTGGATGTGGTGACATTATGATGTCATAGTGTGATCCAATTTGCATTTTTTTGTGGCTACTCATGTGGAATTGCGTCTTGTTAACCATGTCATATCCCATCTCTATGTGCCTGCCCGTGGTGCTGCTGGTGGTGTTCAGTCTGGAGTGAGTTCTTGACCTCCTGCATGTTGCCTACTTAGGCTATCACTAATACCAATCTACAGCTGTTTGCAAGCAGCAAAAGTCTCAATATATATAAGATCACATCAAACATTTAATCATTAATGCAAACATTTCGTTTCACTCCTACATGGTGGCTGGTAAAGGGATATGTAGGACAGCTGAGTATGTGCCACTTTGCTATGTGAAAAATGTCACTGTGCTTTTTGTGTTTGTTATTGCTCTGTTTTTGTTCATTTTTCATGTTCAGCGGGATTTATTTGCTGAAGGACACAGGCTCTTCTATGCTCGGGATTGGGATGCCATGGTAACAACTCTGGAACAATCGCTCCTACACTTCTACGAGGCACTCGATGAATGCAAATCTTTATGTGATGGTCCCCACAAGTATGATTCCACTCTCGAATTCCCTCAGGTCGGTGATATTAAGATGAAAGCAATATACGTGTGTCTAATTCCAGTTGATTGGATGAGTTGCTGTATGTAGTTTGATCTTATAAGATATCCACACCCAATTTGTTATTTATCTTTGGTTTGCCGACCTGACACAACCTTTTAACCAACAGCTGGACTATAGCTCTCCACCACTGTGTATGTGTGTGCGTGTCTCCACTCCAGCTCTGTGGAGGTTAAAGCAACTGGTTATTGTTTTTGAAGTTATAACTGCCACTCTTCTATATTTTCTGCTCTGTATGACTTATTGAAGAAAACAGAAAAATTGTGTGGTGCCAGATACTAGGGGATTATATGCTGATTGTGATGTGATAGCATATCGATCCAGTACCAACATTATACCCACACAAAAATTTTTCACACATTCTGGTTTGTGGACCTCGCTGGTATTAGTTTCATTCAGAAACAAAGGGTCAGCCTCACTGTGTATACGTAGAGAGTTTAATATATACACCTGCTGTGTTTTATCGCACATAATAATACTTACTAATGGTTTGGAGAAACTGTGCTGCTAACTTGACTTGTAATATTGTAGTCATCTGTCCATTGGTCATTGCCTTGTTGTCGTCATCTGTCCATTGGTCATTGCCTTGTTGTCGTCTCCCTGTCACCAGGTGGTGGGTAAGCTGGTGGTGAAGAGACAGGACTGTCGTGTAAAATGTGTGCAGAATCTTGGAGAGTTCAGAAGTGATTGCAGGGAAGACTTCTTTGCCAGCTATTTCCACTACCTCCAGCAAGGATATCATCACCGTAAGGGAAGGAAGGACCTAGATTTGATCTGCCTGCTTCCATCCCAAGCTAGTATCGTCTTTGTTGCATTTTTTATTTATTTATTTATTTATTATTATTATTATTATTATTATTATTATTTTTTTTTTTTTTTTTTTTTTTTTTTTTTTTTTTTTTTTTAAGTTTAATCTTCATCAACATTGTTTGCTGTTTGTGTACATGCAAACATGCATTGATGATAGTTTCTATTCCTTTATCATTGCCATCTTGTGATTATAGATAATTTATTTAGCAAGCAAGTTTTTGTTACAGTTTTTATTATCATTTTGTTGTTGTTTGAAGTGAACCAGTCGTTACTTGCTCTGCAAGCATCAGCTGCTCACATGAGATTAGATCCTGACAGTGAGGTACCAAAGAGAAACTCAGTGCATTACCTCAGACAACCTGGGGTAACTAGGAAGGACTTACACCCCAAGAAGGTTAGAGATTGATAATGGAGGTGGTGAAGGTACATGTTCCGTGGATGTTTGTATTGTGACTTGTTTTCTCTGTGTGCATTTGTCTTATCTCTTTACTAAACTCTCCATCAAACTGTTCTATCTCCATGTGGCTCTCTGTCTTGCCTTTCTGTCTGATTGTCTGTCTCATTCTAAGATTTTTTTATCTTTCTGTCTGTCCATCTTTGCCTAATCAACCTGTCCTGTCTTTCTCCTGCTTCACTTTTTCAACATTTTGTATCACTGTCTTGGGTCTTCTTTTTCTTCTGCCTTTCCTCAATCTCCCTGTTTCTCGTCCTTCAGTCCTCTTGTCTATTTCTGCTCCTCCAGATTTGTACGTATCTCCTGATTACTTGTTTGTCTATCCTTCTATCAGGAGGTACTTCCCGAGATATTAAGGCGTGAGGAAGACTTGAACATGTTGCATTTGTTCAAGCAGCTAGTGAGTGATGACATCACAGAGAAGCCTGGAGATAGTCAGGAAGAAGGGATGGACGAGACACTGGTATGCTGACTGAGCATTTCCATGTGTGTATTCCATCACATATGTTGTCTATTGTTTGTTACAGCAGATAATGTGTATAGAGTTCGTGTGTTGATATAAACATGTGTTGGATTATATAACGTTTCTACTACATGTGAGGGTTAAAAGCATTTTGTATGTTGCATGGACTGCCACCTATATGTGTGCTTCCTTGTCTGAAGTTCTTTTTACTGTTGCTTTGTTTGCAGTGATGTTTCTTTGTGTCTGAGTATAGCAGGTGCAGGTCTGGTTGCCCACAGACTCACAGCTAAACCAGCACTGCAACTGAACAACTGGGCATGCTAATAGCCAAGTACCAATAGTGACAAAGAGTTAGTGATACTAACAACATCATCATGTTTCTAGTGACAAGATCTTGTGGCATGTCTTTCTTTGGCGATCACACAGAAACTCACCAGAATTCATTGTTGTTTTGTCAAAAGCATCTCTGCTTGAACAGTGGCACTAATATTGCTCTTATATATATATATAGATATAGATATATATATATATATATATAGATATATATATATTTTTTTTTTTTTTTTTTTTTTTTCCTTTTCTTTTTTTTTATCTTTTGCATGTATAGCTTGAGGACGATTTCCACAAGTTTCCTGTCGGGAGTAAACCTGTTCTGCCTCTCACGTTTGACAATATCCAGGTGCGTATTAATTAAGGTATGTTATTTTATATATTTGATGATAAATATTGTCGCTGTAATTCCATTTGATTTGCATAATTTGGTCTTGTCATACTATGCATGTAATATCTGAAAAACAGACCCTTACCTATAGAATTTCAATTTTAAATATTTATTGTGTAAAGGAATAGTAGTTGCTAGTAAAATAGGCTATGTAAATATTTCAGAAGCACATTCCAAATCCAAGATGAAATTCTGAATGCAGTGGCTTAAAATGCAGTCATTGCGGTTGTCAGGGAGACCTACCCTCAAACATTAATGTTCAGGCTCCCTGACAACAGAACACAACATTTCAATATCAAAAGAATGTAGAAAGGAAATTTTAAATTAAATTTTAAAAAAGCAATAGCCTAATAATTTGGACAGTCTCCTCAGCAGCTGTGTTTTATCAGCAAAGAACTATCTCTAACTTCTGTATAATTGTCTAGCAGTTAATATTATTATTTTTTTCTCATTCTATGTCAGTCTATAGGAACTATTATCATTATAGTATATCATTCAGTAATTATGGGCTAATATTCTGTTATTCAGTTGCTATTAGTCTATCAGCAATAATTTGAAATATTTGAAAACTCTATCTTGAGACCAAATTGGGGTTCATAACAGCGGTCATAATTTCTATACAATTGTAATTTTTGTTATTTTTTCTTCACACCCTCTCAACTTCTCTCCTCTCTCTTCACACCCTCTCTGTCCATGTGGTGGTGCTGCATGTACATGCAGCCTGTTATGATGCAGTCTGCAGACGACTTTGGAGGAGTGGAGAGGATTGTTGCAGACGAGGTTCTGTCCCAAACACAGTGTCAAGATCTCCTAGAACTGGCTTCAGTAAGGATCCATACAATGCCCACTCTATTACATGCTAATCAAACCTATTTTGCCTCAATATATGTGCATGTTGAATGTGAAGGTTGGGTTTACCATTTAAATGCCTTAGTAGTTTTGCGCAGAGAGATTCTGATACGCTTTTGGGAGTCCTGGTATAAATAGGAGTGGTATACACTTTGACCCCATGGTGGTAAGATTTAAACAATCACCAAACCTGCCTTTTGATTCAGCTCTTTTGCATCTTCAGTTAATACTATATATATATATCTGGGTTTCATACGGAGGAAGGCCCTGGAATCCCCCCCCCCCCCCCCCCCCCCCAGCAAAAGTTCTCATATCAACTAACTCATTGTCTGACCCTTTGCTAAAAATATGCATTCATCAAATAATTTTGGTGTGTACTGAGCGTTAGATGATTCTTCTTGATGTGCTGTTTAAGCAATACGTCACCATTAGCAATCTGTAACTCAAAACATTAGAGTACATAGTAGAGTGTGGGATTCTATTCTTAACCAAGAAATACACTGACCTCAACAACTTCAACAGTATCTCACAATTTTTCTTCTTTTTTTCTGCCAACTCTCTAGCAGCAGCTGAACAGTGTAGCTCCAGAACAGTATCCCCTCTCTCTGCTTGCTGAGCCATATCAGTGGTAACTGCTGCATCCTTGTGACACTTGGACCAAGCGTGTGACTTGAGTAGCTCAGTAGCATGCTTCCAGTCTGTAGGGCCCCTGGTAGTCCATGCTCCCCTTGATCCAGCAGAAGGTTGCCCCTATTTCTGACAAATTTTACAGAACATTCCTTTGCTGCTATCGGAGCAAAACACCCATGGATACTTCTTTTCCCATTCTCTTTTGTAGGAAAGGCATGCTACATATGCTTTTCTTTTCTCACTGGCTCATGGCTTACACTTTTTGGCCTGAGGACAAGAAGACTCAGGTGAAGAACTAGTGGTGACACTACCAGAGATATGCTGAGTCTCAGAGTCTGACTCTCTACACTCCTGAGACAATGACAGCTCACTGGCACTTTTACTTGAAGAGAAAAACTTCCTGTGGTCCTTGTCTTCCTAACACTGACAGCACTGCCACATGTTCTAGAAATATATGCCTTGTACTCTGACACCTAGAAGCACCTCCCCATGGCATTTATGTATACTTAGTTGTAGGCTCATAATTGCTTGACACAATCTCCATCAATGAAATTATGAGATGTTCTCATGTAGGTCTTACAGTAAAGCTCTACTATCCCAACCTTAAAACCCCTAACCAGGCCTGTTTCTACAGTACTAATGGTGGATTATCCAAGTGAAATATTTTACATATTAGAATAATAGTAAGCTATATATTAGCTATCCTCAATGGCAAGCAATGCTAGCTGGTGTAAATTCTTATTTTAACCTCTGACATAGGGTCTAAATATGGCGCAACAAGCTAATGCTGGTACTTACCTGTCACTATGAGAAGTTATACTTATTGATGACTGAAACAGCACACCTAAAGCAGCAGGAATAAGTGTATTCACTTATCTGAATTTTGCACATATCCTATAGGACATAAGGAAGTTAGATACTGTGAATGAGGGGTACACAATATTTATTTGGGTTTCACACTATAGAGTTGCATTGACAGGGTCATCCCGATGCATGCAAAATTCCCCCCCCCCCCCCCCCTAGAAAAAATCCTGTATGAAACCCTGTGTATATATAGAGAGAGAGGCTTTTCTAACCCACAATATCCTCATTATTGCCTTTCCTTACCCACTATAGCTTATCATAACAGCTTTTAGACAGCCAACTAATTAATCATGCACCATTTTGACGTCACAATAGCCTTTTCTCTTTTTTTAAACTGGTATTTTTGGTTCGGGTATCATGAAAATTAAGATTCTTTTGTGGCCTTGGTTACTACATTGTACGTAATATATTTACCTTCTCTTGCCACTGAGTACAGGAACTATTTAGGTGGCATATTATGGTAGTATTGTTGTATCTGATCCCTCAATTGTGCAGTTTGGTGTTGAAGGAGATGGTTACCAGCAGAAGTCACCACACACAGCCAATGAAAAGTTTGAGGGTCTGCACATCCTAGATGCTGCCAAGGTACAGAACATGAGTGCATGACATACATATAATAAATAGCACACCCTACTCCACACACTCCAAATTTCCTTCACTGGAGAAGGATCCTTGGTATATGGATCTTACCGTCATAATCTTATCTTGTTTTATTTCTCCCTTCATTCTTTTACTTTCTCTCCTCCAATCTTCCTGTGTCTTCTCTCCTATTTCAATTTACCATCCTTCTTCAACACATCCTCACACCTCACCTCCTTCCCCAGAGGTCAGTAAAAGGTGAGTTTGACAGACGCCTCACTTGGATGTACCTCAACTCTAGTCGTGTCTCCAAGCAACTAGTGGCTCAGGCATTTGACCTTCAGACGCCTCTATACTTCTCCTACACTCATCTTGTCTGCAGGACTGCACTGGAAGGTTATACATATGCACACACAAACACACACACTCACCAAATAATTTCTCCTGGATTATCTAGACAGGAGGTTAATGTTGTTGTTCTCCACCCCTTTAAAATCGATGTGGAACTGAGTAGGTGGAATTTATTACCAAATTACCTTATAGAATCCATTCCAGCTATTGTTGAAGCAATCTTCTTTCCCCCCCCCCCCCCCCCCTGTCCTTTAAAAGGAATGAAATAGTGCAAATAGATTATCACTGTAGTTAACGCTTCAGACCTTGATGTCTTGTTTAGCCAGTGAACATCAGTTAGGTTTCCTCCCGAAAATGTTCTTGTGTTAGAAAAGGTTAACTTACTTTACTTTCATAAAGTATAACTTTTTTCTATATACATTAACACTTCAGACCTTGATGTCTTGTTTAGCCAGTGAACATCAGTCAGGTTTCCTCCCGAAAATGTTCTTATGTTAGAAAAGGTTAACTTACTTTACTTTCATTAGTTTAACTTTTTTCTATATACATGTAGATCGATAGATAGATATAGGATAGATCTGTTGTCCGGGGGTGGAGGTTTCTCTATGCACCTTGAACTATATATCCTGTCCACAGTGTACTTATTTATGTGTACATGTTGATCTATATCTTACTTTAGATGTGTGTATACCTGTGTGTTGGGTGTGAAAGACGTGTGTGTGTTATGCGTACATAGATGCATTTAGTTATATTTTTTTGTGTACATATTTCAATTTTATTGTGTAAACATGTACTAATTTTTACCTGTGGCACACAGGGCTAGGAACACTTGAAATGATGTGGAGGGAAGGGGTGGGGGGGGGGGGTGTGGATGCATCCACAAGTTTTGCACAAGAATGGAGATTTTTAACTGATTATTTACTGTTGGCTACAACTAAGTATTTTGACTGTATAGAAACCCAATAATTAAACATCACTACTTTAACCTCATTGTAAGTATTCTAAACAATGCTTTGGTTTGGTCTAAAGCACTGCTTTTTAATGAATATTATAGTAATTATTTGCCACAGGTGTTAGTGCGACCTCTCTTGTTACGGTATATCTCAGGGCTAGTTCAGTGAGTGGCACTGTTGGTGTGCTAACTTCAGCTTGTAATGGTGTACATGTGGCATTGGACCGGTGACTTCATTGGGTTATGTGGTAAGGGGGTTCAGATCAGAAAGGTATTGCATGCCACTCAGCACAACATTTCTGCCATTAATTGATTAATTTTAACATTTGGCTCACGTTTCTATCAATAATTTATCAATTTTTAAAAATATTATTTGAAATACTTTTTTTTTTAATTGTTGTTTTTAATATATGCACCACTTCATATTTCATGGCATGATATATTATAGTTTGGGTGTGAATTTTGTGCTTAACATGCAGTGTCAGCAATTACTGACTTCCAGATGCCAGAGACATTAATGACTAATTGCTGGTTGTTGTAGAACATTCTAAAATAACTCTAACAAACTAAGGTATAGATTAAATGGCATGATATCGATGCAGACAGCCGATATTTCAGAGTTGGCTAATTACGATTGGCTTGCCAGAGGGCAGGCCTTTATACATTACACTGTAATAAATTATGCTATTCCTGTTATGGAACCCCTCCCAATCTCAACCACTCGCTCATCCTAAATGTCAACACAGGCATGCAAGATGAACGCAAGGACTACAGTCACCCTGTCCACTCTGACAACTGCATTTTGGACGCAGTCACCGGTGTATGTGAGAAAGTTGCTCCTGCCTACACATGGAGAGACTACAGGTACATTGCACGAATTTCTAGCCCTGGGGGGGGGGGGGGGGGGCAATCTGCCTCAACCAGATCTGGTGCAGAATCTCTATCTGTATGTGTAGTCAACCAGGTATTAGTGAAATTGACCTCATGGTACTTTTTTCCTGTTACCTGAACAAAGTGAAGCCAGCTCTGGGTCTTTTTCACTAGACAAATAATTAGTTTTAAATTATGCCTGTCTGTTCTATTATTTTTTTCGAGGTATGTAATTATGACCCCAAGAAGCTGAAAGTTCATCTTTTTGGGAATAATTTGATCTATAGAGTGTACCATCAGGGTTTGGAGTTTGACTTGGTCAGTATTGTCAATCTTATGCTTTTTAGACAGCATTAAGATTTGTATGATACTAATATATACCGACAATACTGTTGATTACTCAAGTTTAATCATTACTACAATCGGTATGATCAGGTCAGGTCAATTCTATTAAATTGTACTTGGGTCATTGTAATGTAAAAATTTCAGTGAAAATATATCTAATAAATTGAGGAAAATTAAATCACCAAAAATAAAGTCAAATGTGTGATGCTTTTCTAGCTCGTGGTTTAGTCTGAATAAAGAACCAACAAAAAAGGGGGAGGGAGGGGGCAAAAAAAAATTCCCCCACTACTACTAACCAGGCAAGCAACCTTACAAAATACTCTACTCCTTTTGTCAGTGGTGGATCCAGATGGGAGGGAGGTGGGGATGGCAATTCAGCAAGTGTTTTCACCACAATCCCAGAAAGCACGAAAACTGGAGAGAAATTCTACAGCTGCAACATTTCCCCCACTGCCAACCAGACAGTAGCTTTTCCTGTGCAGCTGAAGGGTCAAATGTAACTGATAGAGTAAAATATAGCATTTTAAGGTAAAAGGAAACCTCAGCAATTTTAAATATAGAGGGAATGGTTACACAATAGTTGCTAGCAGTGGATGATTAGAAGATATATATATATATATATACACAATACTACGATAAACTTTTGAAAACTTCTTAGTTCAGCAGAATAGGATAGTTGCTAGCTCACCCCAGGCTCCCTGAAATTCGTTCAAAGCTTACCCTCTGCTGCTTCGTGGTTCCACTACAGTATTATTCCACGGTAATTATTCCATGGTAATTATTCTACGCTGGTAAAATAGTTGTCTCCATAGTTCTCCTTTACTCTTTTTGGCGGTAAATTACTTAACTTTTCTCCTCTTTTTTTTCTTTTTCTTTTTTTTTTTTTTTTGGTTTTCAATTCACCATTTTAAAAAATGGGGTGTTTGTTGTCTATCCTTTACCATGAACATATGGGTAGATGGACATAGAAATACAAGCGTGTCTCCATTACATTCAATAGTGGCAGCCAAAGCTGGGTTTCTATTTTATTTCTAAATTTGTATTGGCTGATACTACTTGTGCAACACTACTGTCAACACCTTACCCTTCCCACACGCCTAATAATTGTAGATGAAAGGTCAATAAGACACTGCTGTCCAAGTTACCATATTAATTTGTCCCAATATGTCTAATAGTTATGAAAAAATGTCTTGTGTGTGTGTGTGTATTCGACTACAAAAATCTGTGCTAACTCCACCTCTCTCTCTCTCCTGTATTTGTGTAGTGCTATTCTCTATCTGAATGATGACATAAGAGGTGGAGACTTCTTCTTTGCCCGGTCACTAAGTGACCTCTCTCCTGATGTATTAGTTCAGCCAAAGTGCGGACGGCTTGTTGGTTTTTCTGCGGGTAAAGAAAACCTCCATGGAGTGTTGCCGGTTATTGAAGGTCGACGGTGCGCTATTGCTCTCTGGTTTACCTTGGATCCAACCCATAAGGAACTCAGCTTTGACTCTGCATGGGAGATTTTATCTGGTGATTAACCAAGCAAATGATAGAACTCCAATAGACTGACTGTTTGGTTATAGGTAACTTTTTCTGTGACATAATATTGGACATGGCATATATATTTAATGTGATTTTTCTTTTCTCTCATTTCAGTACAGTATAAAATGCATAATATCAGGTTTATTTGTTGTGTTTCTAAAAAAAAATATATCTATATATATCTATCTATCTATCTATCTATCTATCTATATATATATATATATATATATATATATATATATTTTTTTTTTTTTTTTTTTTTTTTTTTTTTTTTAAGTTTAATGGGGAAAAAATTTGAACTTTACACTAGTGAAACTTGTCCTGTCTTCCATTCATTTTTGAAAAATGTGCTTTTTATTTTGTATGGGTAAATTTTAATGCCCATTTTTTCACCACCAGGGGTGCAATCTTCATTATAATTTGTTGTTCTTTTGGTTTGTTTATTGTTGGGTTTGGGTTTTTTGTGAATGACCTAGCCATCCAAGGATCATTTATGGAAAGTTTCATCAAATTTCATTCCGACATCTATTGCACAGCCGGACAAAATGGCCAAATATTGCATAGGCATCCTCATATGACAGTATGTGACTTCCGGATTGTGAAATTAAGTGACCCAGAAGAAATGCAAAGTGTGTACATTTATCAAGCAGCAATCAAACATCGCACATAGTAAAAGAGGGACGGAAGCTGGATAAATGGTAGTGATAAAACTGAGGGGTCCATTCATATTTTCCATGTAGACTTCTACTTTACATAAACAAGATTATCATTGTCATAATTTATATCAAACAGGTATAGTCAGTACTAAATGTTATTTCTAATCTCTAGTACCAGATCTAATGATTGTACATCTAATTCAAACAGGGAAATCAAATTTAGATTAATTATTTTAAAATGTAAGTTGGTCCATTCAAAGGGTAGAGATGACCTCACTACTTGTTGCTCCACAGAGACCATGCTGCAATATCTTGTGGTGCGTCTGCGCTGTAGTCTGCAACCATATAATCATCAGTGTCGGCTGTCTGTGACATTGGAGCATCGTCAACGTCTTCCTCAACTGAAGCCATAGCTTTGTCATCGGTACTAGGTGTAGCTGTAATGTCATTAGGAGGTGTTTTAGTTGGTTTAGGTGTGGTGTCCATACCGTTGGTTGTCAATGTCGAACAGATCCAAATACTCCACCCCTGACTCCAAGGTGATGGATAGGCTCTCCACCTGTTGAGTGAAGGTAGGGCGGTCTTGTGGTCTGCTCTCCCAACACTTCTCAATCAATAGAAAACTGAAAAGGTGTGTGTTTGTAAAGATATTTGTGATGGAATCAGGATTTTAATTTCCCTTTCACCCCATGTTCATTTCCCCACATTTCTTCTACATAATACACAATATTAGTAATGACATTCATGACTGGGAAAACTATAAATAATATGATTCGTACAGTGTTTGTATTGCACATCTTACATTTCCTTGGAACAGGCGGTGTTGAGCGGTTTTTCCATCCTGTAGCCAGTTTCGAGTTGTTGGAATAACTCCAGAGGGTGAATGCCTGGGTAAGGGGTCTTCCCACCACTAAACACCTCCCAGCAAGTCGCTCCAAATGCCCACTATTTGGAAGGAAAATTATGATAATGTGCATAAACCTTGTATAGTATATTCAACTTTTTATTGTTATAGAACTATTACTGCACAGAACAGCATAATCTATATCGTCCAGTGTCTTCCGCTATAATGATTATGTCATTGCCTTCCAACTTTTAATACTCTAAGAATATTCTTTCTTTTTTTTTTTCTTTTCTTTTTTTTTTTTTTAAGTTGAAAAACAATATTCTTAAAAGTAAAAAAGGAAGGAAAAAAAAAGCACTTTGAATTCTAGGTCAACAAATTTAGTATAACATACAAACACATTTATACTATAGCTAGGAAAGTTACAATGATAAAAGTCTGTATGATGAAATCTGGGGGGGGGGGGGGGGGGGGGGTGAGAGAAAACTGCAGGAATCTATTTAAGTGGCTAATCCTTTATCATAGCTTCTACATGTTGAGTATGACAATTTCTTGAAGTAGATGGTCTGTACAAGTTATCTTCCAGTATTAGCAGTTGTTTTTTGTTGTATTTTTTGGTTTTAGTTTTTTGGTTTGTTTGGTTTTTAAGTAAATCTCTGACAACCCAATATATACGTCCTATCCAACTTGCATGTCGGAAGTGTTATTATTTCAATATTTTATTTTGTTTGTGACCTACTTCAAAGTTATCAAAAACATGTATCCCTGCAATGCATAGCATTGCCATCATAAGAAACATCAAGTCAGTGTCAACACAATGTAAACACAATTTCTAAACTCATTCATGAACATATGAAACAAAAAATATATATTAGCGCGCGCGCACACACACACACACACACACACACACACACACACACACACACACACACACACACACACACACACACGTAACTTTCCCTTTTTCTTTTTTTTTTCCCTTACCATATCAGTTTTCTCAGAAAATATTCCATCATTGACACTCTCTGGTGCCAGCCATTTAATGGGAAGTTTGATGGCACTATCTTGGTCCTGGCGGAAGTAATCCTTTGATGTGTTCAAACTCTCAGAGAGGCTGAAATCAGCTACTTTGATCACAAAATTGGCATCAATCCTAAAACAGAATATGTATTACAAACTTTTAAAAGATTTAAATGAAATGCTATATTATATGAATGAATGATGTTTATGTGTGAGTGTGTTCATACATTTGTATGTGTACATGCTAGTGAATGTGTATCTGTGAAGATAAATGTATATCTGGTTGTTGTTTTTTTTATTAATTGCCACGTGTTATTCATTACATTATTATCTCTATTGGAGGAGATTTAGCCTACTTATGATAGCTGATCTCTATAGTTACTAGAGATAAGACAGACTTCGCTACTTTGAATGTTTGGGGTTCTGTTAGAATAAAATATTTTATATCACATTTAATCTTGATTAGTCTCAGAGTGGTATATTATCATTCCTGAACCATACAGCTGATATATTGAGATAGGAGCTATAAGGTTATTTGCACAAGCAAGCAACTTGAGTTAGTGTATAAGTGCCAAGCAAGGAGTAAAGTATGTCCACATTGCCTAGTGGTTGTCGCCTTTCATTCACAATAACACCACTGCCTGCCTTGTTTGTCACAGTTGAAACCCAGTTGAAACCCACTTGGAAATTCTGAAGAGCATTTCACCATGTCCCCACTGTTTCCAATAGAATTTATATAGCAATATGTAATTATATATATATATTTCTTCGCTCACATGCAGTTCCTAGCAGCCAGGTCTCTGTGGTTGACTCTCTTGCTAGAAAGATACTCCATTCCTTTACCCACTTGGATGCACATGTCAAGCAGTTTGTTCTGAACAATATTCTATATTGAAAGAAAAAATACACCTATCAAATACAAAATCATAATTTAAAAAGATATATATTGACACAATTGTCTCACTCTCCCAAAACATGTATAAATACATTACCATTGAAACATGTATAATTTACCCATTGGCAGTGCATGTGTAGGTTTATCCAAATTTGTCATTGCTTTGCAGGAATTTGCTGGACCATTTTTTTTTTTTAATTTATTTATTATTTTATTTATTTATTTATTTTTTTTATGATTACAACCAGACAGAATGTAGTTTAGCTGGATGGTCAGAAGCTGCCCACTTGTCCCGCATCAAGATGTAAAGGCCTGGTAAGGGTTCATTGTGTAATATTCCTGTTCATAACTATGAGTTTAATTAACTAGTGATCTATGAGCAGAATACTTTAACTCAACACAATATTCACAAAAGTTCAATATTTATATTTGTAATTGCTCTTGGGCATTATATCTCCACATTGATAGGAACATAAAAATCTTACATATTTTTTTTAAATATTTTTAGGTACTTGTTACTTATAATGGTTGATACTTTTTACTTATTCTATTTTGAAAAATTGAATTAATCTGATGTAGTCAATCATCTCTCACTTCACTATTGTTTATGATTAGTGATCATTGCTATTTGGTATACAGAAAACCTCTATATGCTGTCAGGCCATTTAGGAAGTTATTTGTTCTAATCCAATATGTTATCTTTGCTAGTGTACACATTTCATTTAATTAAATAACTTAATTTTCTTCTTTTTTTAAAATACATGCAAGATGGCAAATTCAATGTGAACACCTAATATATCCTATCTAACTTACATCCTCATCCTGAGTAGCCAATATTAAACTATCTCGCTCTTGCTTCAAGTAGGAAAGGAGACTTCCCTTGATCATAAATGGCATCACAATGTAAGGGGCAGGTCCTCCATCCAAACACACTCCTGTCAGCTTCAGAACATTAGGATGATCAAACTCCTGCATCTTTGCACACTCCTTCAATAAGTCATGGACCAGTTCAGCATTCATAAAACCTGATTAAGAAATTACAATCAATGATTGAAATTCACAATAATGCAGACAATTAAAACAGATGGACGTTAAACATTAATTATATTATAAAGTGTGAATAGTCTATCTGTCAAAATGGTTACCATGGTAATGAGAAAAAGCCAAAAGTTGTATTTTTGCCAGAAAAACCATTGGAGCTAGAGATCTAAAACTTGATATGAATATACAACTTCACTCTAGGAGTAACATGGGCTGTGTTCCACCTGGCCACACCTCTTCCTTTCTCTGTGTAAGGCTATTAATGCCAAAAATGGTATTTCAGCAAAATCACTTGAACCAGGGAGTTAAACCAATGAACCCATATATATTAGAATCAATATAATCTGAGGAATGTTTTAAGTACATTTATATAACCACACTCACTTCTGTTTTCATGTCAGGCCCAAAAGAGGACAAAAATGGTACTTTGGCCAAACAAACCCTTGGAGCGACAGATTTGATATATGGTTTGTATACTCAACTTTGACTATAATGTTTGATGTTGAAATTGGCCGGGCAACACCGGGTATATGCTGCTAGTTATCAATATTGTGCACATAAAATTAAATTATCAGTGCAGTTGATTTCAACTTGAAAAGTGTCATCCAAATTGAAGTCTATGCAGAAGTGCAGTCTTATTTACTTTTTTTTTTTCCAATTGTTTATCTGATATAATTATTTGGTTAAAAAACAAATCAAAATTTTTTTTTCCCTTTTAAAATTATATTGAGTGAAATTTAGAATAAGGTGACAACTTTAAAACTCTGGATAGGAGATTAAAATAAATACATTTGAAATATTATATAAGTTAAACATTAACTATTTATGCTGTTTTAGAGTGTATTTTAGAAACTTAAGCATACTCCAATAATGATGGCAGTTGTATTCTGGTGTGAAAACTTTTGAAATATAAAAACAAAACACTTAAACAAAATCCCTCCCCTCATCCCAACCTTCAATTATACAAAAATATATCTCTGTTGCTATCATTACTGCTGCTATTCTGATTGGAGAGATTTATTCAAAATGTTTATCAGACATCAGTTTCAGTGTGAAAATATTTAGAATATCACCTCCAAATAAAATAGCAATCACCTCTGCCCTTACACCCACCCACTTATTCAACCACCCACTCATATACTCCAGCCAGGCAGCAAATATGGATGAATTTGCTCTATTAAAGATATATTTATATTTGGCATTTAGTATAGACTTACCTTTTAGTGTCTTCACAGCCACAACTTCACTAAATGCCTCAGAAATATTCTTTTTTAGTAACCCTCTGTATACAATTCCAAATTCACCTGAAATACAGTTAGAATCAGAAAAATAGATTTTATGACACATTATCGGGAGTTCAACATAATAAAGTTTTAGTATAGCCTGTCAGTGATCTACCTTGTCCAATAGTTTTCCCAATCTTAATATTACATGACGCAATAACTAAAGACTTTGGGAGATCCAGAATGTCAGGATGGCTTACAGTCATACTCTTCAAGTTGAGGACTAATGTTTAATAAAAAAAGAAATAAAAATTATTAATACAGTAATTGTAATATACACTATATATTGTTACACAAGATTAACTTGCATAGATTAATGTAGAATTGCCTCATCATTTACAATAACCACCTTTGGATTCCAACCTAACTAAAGTCATCCAAAAAAGAAAAAGAAAAAAATCTTACAATATTCATTGAAATTTCTTCTCGTTGCATCAGTAGATCTATGAAGTGAACAAAATAATTTTTAATGTATTTATTTATAATCTAAAAATAGGACATAAATAGACATGTTAATTTCGCATTCCCGCTCATTTCATACACATATACCCTATGTGTTACAGATCACACATATAGATGGCATATGTGAACTTTACCCAAGCTCGAAGTTTTCTTTAATCTTGTTTAATTTTTTTTTCCTTTTCAAAATTATGAAGCAAGGCACACCCACAATGACAGCAGCAGCCACCAATAGAGTTGCTGCTCCAATTGTTGCCGGCACTATCACTGCACTGCTCACTGTAACAACAACAAAACAGAATGAAAAGAGTACTATTAAAAAAATTTTAAAAAAGTTTTTGATAAAAATTTGTAGCGCTTTGAGAGGCATAGAAGAGTCTCATTATTGTTAACTATCTAAATCTATTTTAGTTTATAATCATATAAAAATACACCATATTAATTTTTTTTTTTTTTTTTTTTTTTTTTTTTTTAATTGTCATAGCTGCTGATTAAATTGCATAGAATAACTTATTCCCTTAAGGATAAAAAAAAAATTTTTTTTAAATAAATAAATAAATTTAAAAAATTTAAAAAATTTACACCTATAAATTACCCGAACAAGTATCTCCATCACCAGTATAGAGTGGGCCAGCACATTCACACATGAATGATCCTGCTGTGTTTGTACAATCAGCCATGGGGTGACAGGGGTTGGACTCGCACTCATTTACATCTGCAATGTAATAAATATAATCAAAATTAGTGTTCTCTTTTTAAAGTTATCATACTATTGTCTCACACAGAATTTGTGTTAAGTATGGGCCATACACAGAATTTTCACTACTTTTCATGTACCATACAAATTAATTTGTGGATAGAAAGAAAATATTTCTTACAGTTTCAGTTATGCAACATTTCAGTTATCTAAGAGCAGAATTTCTGTAATAATTCAGTCCCAAAACAATACAGCAGCTGGTGTGCTTGTGCATGTATTTCCCCCCCCCTCCATATAACACACTAACTAATATTCATGTACAATGATATTGTACTTGAATTCCAAGACACTAGACAGCCATCTTAGTGGGCCTAAACTTAACACAATACATTTTGTTTTGTCCTTTTCTAATTCGAGATAAATAATCCTTTTAGCATGTTTTTCATACTTGAATATTGGAACTGACCTGGTGAACTATTCTTGGACTCTTCAAAGAATTCTGTCAATTTTTTTACCAAAGACAACTGGTGTATTATGAGAAGTAGGGGAGTGGGGATGCTTGAAATCTGACTCCCTATTAATGAATTGTAAAAAGTTTGGGCTGTGGCTCAGGTGGTAGATTGTGGTGAAGTAAATTAGTGAAATATGTTCACCAATATCTCTTCCCTCGCAGTGAGAGATTCGTCTGCCAACTATATATGCATGAGCAAACTTGAAGACATGTGATATAAGGAGGTCATCACATTCACTGGACCCAGCAAGACATAAATTGCAAACAAATTTGCACTTTGTGTACTGTTATATGTCCTTTGTATTGAGGTGTGTATTGTTGCAGTGGCCAGAAGATAGAGGACTTGTTGCAGTGGCCAGAAGATAGAGGACTTGTTGCATGGATTGCAGACTTTTAGCTTTACTGTAGATAGATACACCAATGAACTCGTTATTGGAATCTTTGCAGTAGTATAGCCACCTGAAAACATTATATGAAACATTCGTTTTGTGTTGTTTTTATAATATGAAATTATGGCATCTTCAAATTTACCTGTGAACAAATGTCATGATAATCTGCTGCATTAGTGATGCACTAATAACAAGCTATGGATCTATACACACATATTCATCACCTAATTACTATACATACCCTCACACATCCTAGTGTTTGGGTTGAAAATGACAGTATTGTTTCTGCAAACACAACTAGATGCAGTGAATGTTCCCGGGATACATGACTCTGCCACAGCGTTGAGACCACATCCATCCCCTGTTGTGATCTCAGTCACACAGGCACCTGGATGGAATATTAATCCTTAGGAAACAATTATAAACATGGATTAGCTAACGAATATTGACTAGCATTAGTGACAATATATAAACATTGTACATCATTTTTGCAAAAAGACTAAGTTTTCTAACATCGATTTTCTCTCTGTATGTGCAGACTCTAACTCCTCCGCTGGAGAGTTCTTCATGAAACTTTCAGGGATTGATTAGGGCACCTCACTGCACATTCTTGCTAAAATTTTATTCAGATTGGGTGACTATGGGTGTGGTTTCATCGATGGGTGTGGTTTGGTGACATGGAGGACTAATCATCACAGAAACTTAGCATTTTTATTAATTGTATCATGTTTTTTTTATTTTTTTATTAATGAGATTAGTGTAATTAATCACTACTTGTTAAATAGAGCAAACTAAACATGTTTGTTACTGCAGGTGGCCGACTTAAAAACTACCCAGGGCGGGTTTCCTACTAGTCGATAATAATACAACACTGATCTACTTAAAATAGATAGTGAGAAATATTTAAATCTCAAATTATCAATGCACAATATTATTTCATCAATAGATGTCTACAGAATTCCCTCATACCATCAATGCGGAATATATTCCGGTTTTCCAGTATTCCAAAACTTGGAATATCAATATTCACAGCAGCAACACCATTCATCTGATCCCCTGCGTCAAACCCAACCACACGTTCCAAGATTACATCCACACTATCCGGGTCATTGTAGAGAAATAAAACAAAAGACGATACTCCATCAGTTGTAAATACGGCTTGGAAAGACATCTAACAAAGAGAAAAATGAAAATGAAAATCTACCTTTCATCCTGTTTAATTGTTCTTCCAATGGCAATATTGTGCAATATAATTATGTTTTTGCTTGATTAATTATTTATCTTACACTCTAATATGAACTTACAAAGTTTTGAATGTCATTAAAATCAACTCGGATGAGAGGGTTATGCCAGGTAACAATCAGAGCTTCTTTAGGAACGAATCCTGCAAATTCTGGATTTATGTTAACCATGTCACTTACTGTTTCAGACAATAGATCAGTGTCGTCTGTCAATCTGTAGAAGGTCCCACTTTGACTTCCCTCATATGAGAGATCAGCCCAATATGGGGCCACTATGGGAGTTGGTTCTCCTGGATTAGAAGTTCGAGGAAAAGGCTCGACTATAAAACTATCAAAGGGTCCTCGAAGTGATATCAGTCCATTTGTTGATATCTGTATACAGAAAGATTCACATCAGAATTATCTTACTGAATGCCTTTTTTCAAACCCATAAAGATCTATGGGTGTGGGGGAATGGGGAATTCTTCACTGCAACACAATCATTATTCCAGAACTTGTCAAATTTGTCCCAAATATTTCATTCAGTCTGCATTATGTAATCACTGTATCAACCAACATTCCATACAGAGGCAGATTTGTTTTATCAGTTACCCTTTGTACACAACTGTAGAGTTAATTGCTTAATGAACAGAGACCAACATTTTGAAAGGCTTCATTATATGAATGACCAATTAAATACTAAATTAATAAAGCCTTTTTTTTTTCTGTGTTCTGACTTTATCAACTACCATTCAAGAAATGTAACTCCAATAAATGCATTACCCTGAGATTGAAAATAATTCTGTCATTATCAGTAGAGGAAGAAATTTGATGAACTAATTTCTACATCATGTCAAAAGAACAGTTTGATGTATTAAAACCTATGTTTTATGTAAATTATGAAAGGACATAATTAGTTATCAATTGTGAAATGGAGTTTTGTGTTTAGGAATATTACATTGCTAACTTAACTTCCAAAAGTTTCAGCACACTATAAAAAGATCTACCATTGTTGGTTCTAGATTAGATTCTTGGTTCTTTTGCACTATTTTGGTGTGTGCAGGAATTTCTCAAACATTCTGTTAACTCCTCTACTTTGAGTTTGCCTCGAGAATATTCCACTCCTTAATCTTGTAAGTTATGTCGAGTTTTTTTCTGGAGATTATCCATCATACTGTATGCATCTAAATATGTTTTAACAACTTACATAGAATGAAAATTGTTGTCTCTGGTAAAAGATTAAAGGAATTGTAAATGGAATGGTGCCAGAAGCTTCATCATCTTCTTGAGGACCAAGAACATCTCCAGTTCCTCTTCCAAATGGATAGAGAATGCCATTGTCAAGAATACCTTATACATGAAATACCAATACAGGTAAACGTGAAACTACTGACATGACCCACTCCATCTCCACTAATGCCTCCACATTGCATAATTTACCTTTATTATTTTTTAATTCTATCAAAATAATCCATTATTTAATGTTTACAGAAAATAACGATGATATATAAAAATGATGCCTACAATTTATTCTTGCCTTGTGTTATCTATTAAAATATGAAGGGATTATCAATGCCACTTAAAGTTTCCACATTGGATACATACTCCAATTGTGGTTTGGTAAACATGGCTGCAAATGACAAAGGTTATGGAGACTTTCACTGTCACAAAATGCAGCAACAATATTTGGCAAGTAAGCAGGCAAGAACAACTACAAAAAAACATCATTAAAATAAATCTGATATATCCAAGTAATTTTATAAATTGTCTCGTGAACATTGTTTAACTTCATCTAACTTCCTCTTTTATTACATCTATGCCGAGAACAATAGATCAAGATCAAGCTCTCTGTATATACTAAACAAGAGGTTTCTGAATCAAGCTGTCTGAAACATTGAGTTTTTTTTTGTTTTTTTTCTTTTCATTTAGAATATACTAAGCTCCTGTTCAAAATTAGCAAAAATAATTTGTTTACTCAATATATATTAAATTAAATAACATTTTTTCAATTATGATGATGAAATTGGTGAAAGGAATCAGTTTATCTGTTATTAATACTAAAACACAACACAAGCAATGTGACATCATTTACTACCTTAAAAATTTTTTCATATATGTAAATAAGCATATTAATTACATACACAGATAGCCAAACTAAATTTATACTACAATATACTAAACTACTTTGATGCAAAATGTTGGGTTAATTTTTGTTGTTTTATTTGGGCCAAAATAATAATAATAGATAAGTTTACCTCTACACATCCTAGGTGGTCTGCAGATGCAGTTGGATGCAGTGAATGTTCCCGGAAGGCACGATCTTGCTTCAGTGTCCAGATTACACACATCCCCCGATGTGATCTTGGTTACACATGCACCTGCATGGATTAGTCCAAGTTTACATTCTGGCTCCAATTAGAAACAGATAACAACATGTGTGTGTGTGTGTGTGTGTGTGTGTGTGTGTGTGTGTGTGTGTGTGTGTGTGTCCAGTAACTCCTAGAAGCGTGGACCAATTAGGATGAAAATCAGTACGAATGTTCCCTATTGTCTCAGGATGTGACAGAAATTTATGGCTCTGATTAGGCTAAGGCTGGTGCAAGAATTTTTCAGCATTTTAAAGAATTCTAGTAAAGGGTCAGGTGTATAAAGCACTGTGGTGAGGCAATCACAAGACCAATTTTGATGAAACTTGGCAAGAATGTCCCCTATGGTCTCAGTACTTAAAAAATTTTAGTTTTGAAAAAAATATTTAACTGGAAAGATGAATTAGAATTAATGGTTTCTTCAAGAACAAGTAGGCTTGCAAATCATCAACCTTATGGACTACAAGGTCAGCAGCAACCACAGAGGCAGAGAGGTTGGCAGCCTCCATTATGCCGGACACCTGAGAGCTTTACAGGCATCTAAACAACAAGAGAGCCAACTACACACAGCCACCTTGGTCAATTATTGAACCCCATCCATACCTGTTATTTGACATCTCAACAGTTTGCCAATGATGTCCTATAACTACCTGGCACTGTTTTATATTACAATTCCAACATGAAGTATTCCATCCCAGTCGATATTAGTTCAATACCCACCACATATCCTAAAGGTTTTGTGAAGAAATGACATAACTAGCTCCTACTCAAATGGCCAAGGTATATAATCTAGTTATCAGCACCCTTGCCGAACTTCTCAACACCATCTTTGAAGATGCTACTTCTGATTCAAGATCAGGATGTATACTGCATCTTTCTCTATATCATTTAGTGTTGACAGTCAAGTGTTCAATGGTGGACACATACCCATATTCAAGGTGCAGGGGACAGGTGTACCACCAACTAGGCAGCCTGCTAACAATGCAGGAACAACATGAGAGATTCCTGCAGATTTATTTTGTTGCTGACCATCACGCACAATCCTCCTGGCCCCAAATGAATCTTAACTATCAGCAATGATCAACACCTTCAGGGCTCACCAACTTTGAGTTTCCTTAACACCAACTGTGACACAATTTACACAATTGTGTCACATAACTTTCCACTATTCAATGCGCCATAACATGACCATTGTGTGGTATGATATAACTATCAGATGTGACTATACTAGATAAGGCAACTCTAGAATGGTGACAGGTCTCTGTTAGTATTAGATGTGTATTTATACATTGGCAGAGATACCCAGCATTGCCAGGATGAAAAAATATTCAATTTGCGTCAACAATTACCACTAAAAGGCCAACAGTTTGAATGCTTGAGTTCTTCTTGCTCAGGTGTCTAATGATCAGCGTAATTTTTGTGAGATGCAATATTAAATGGAATCATCAAGGAAGACAGAGTACTTCTGACCTGTCATCTTTTCCTTCAACTCATCACTGAGTGCACCTTGGTGATAACTTTTGGCGCATTTTGACTGCGCATTTTGACTGCGCATTTTGACTGTTTCCAGTGTGATACCCTTGGCCATGCTTAGAAACCAGTTCAGTGAGATGGTCACTGGAGTTTATGGAAAAATAGCATGATGTGAGGACTGACAGACAGATTTTAGCTCTCTCCATTTCATCTCTGATTCAAGGATGTTTGGTGACATTTAGGGCAGATGTGGAAGCAACACTGTTCACAGCTCTGACAAGCTTAACATTTTCGTCATAAAGGAAGAACTTTCAGCTTCGTGGTAGGACACTCATGGAAGAATGTGCAATAGCTTTTAGTCCAGACACATCCTTCTTGACTTACATAAATATTGAAATAATACAGTATGGGAGGATTAACAACTACTTCCTTGATCACTTAATAATTTTAATAAATTAAAATATTTGAAAAATATTGAAGGGGGAATATTTTTCTTCTAATTAAGTGTCCATTATAGATTGAACCATTTGAAAATGACAAGACAGACCATATAATGTTTTTCCTGATCTCTTCATATCATCAATCACTCTGTGCCTTAGAATAACCACTCTAGAGCTTCTCTATTCAATAAAATAGGCTGTATCTACTAATAGGTCACACAGCTAACTTGCTAAAGGAGATAAAATTCAAATGAGAAAAAAAATTCCTGGTGGAAATGTGTTCCTAGCCGATATATTGTTGATAAAGGATTTTTATGTGCGGCAGTGGTGCGGAGCCGAGGAGGTGTTCACATAAACCAATATTGAAATAATGCTTTGCCAAATTATTTGCTCAATGAAACATCGTGCCCTTGAAAGCTGCTTGCCATGAAATAGTAACCACATTCTGATATTTTGAAAATGATTACATCACACACAATCAAATCAAAGAAATACAGCATTTATAATCATTTTTCATAATTCAAATACAAAAAGAAACAAGCATTAAATATATCAAACATAATCCACTCACTGTGTATGCTGGATATACGACGTGCATGTGTGCATGTCAAATATACTAAGTGTACGTGGCCCTACAAAATGTAATTCCCATATTTTGCGAATTTCCCACATTTTGTGTATCTGAGGAAATGTCACAAAAAAAACAACAAAGTAACTCTCGGGTAAAAACATTATATTGCATAAAAAGAGTAAATTAATAGCATGCCTCATTGATGAAGGTATTTCTCATTTGTGGTCTCAGAGTTACGGTTCAAGTTTTTCGATTTTAAATCATGAATAATATATAGAAAATGGTTCGCTTTATAGTACAGCTGTTTTTTTTTCTCTCAAATATTTATAAGTGCATAACAACAATTGTAAGTTTATGCAATTATATATATGAATAACAGCACACATTCTGACAAAGTAATGCCATACCATCAATACGGAATATGTTCTGGTCATCAAGTATTCCAAAACTTGGATTATCTATATTCACAGCAGCAAGACCATTCATCTGATCCCCTGCGTCAAACCCAACCACATGTTCCAATGTTACATCTATATCTTCCGGGTTATTATAGAGAAATACCACAAAAGACAAAATTCCATCAGTTGTAAATACAGCTTGAAAGGAACCCTATTAAGGGAGAACAAGGAAAATATTTTATCACATCAAGAAGAAAGCAATAGAAATGATGCTGCCCCACTATGCATGCATGTCATCAATATTAATTATTTGATAATAATTATTTGTATAAAATAAAAACTTACAATATTTATAGAACCAGTTGCTCCACTGCTCTGAACTATAGGGTTGAACCACGTCACAATTACAGCTTCACGGGGTAAAAATTCTGCAACCTCTGGATTTACATCTGCCATGGTGTTTACTATTTCACTCAGGAAATCCATGTCGTCTGTCACCCTGAAGAAGGTCCCACCCTGACCACCATTATATCTGAGGTCAGCCCAGAATGGGGCCACTATAGGAGGAGTTGGTCCTGAACCAGACATTCGGGGAAAAGGCTTGACTACAAAATTATCAAATGATTCTTGAAATGATATCAGTCCATTGGTTGATATCTGCAAAAGGATTTAGATCAAATGATGTATCGCTGAATGACACCCACCAAAGTGTGAAATTGTGCGTCTCTCATTAAATGAAACTTGTATACCTTGTTCACTACCATCATTTATTTTATTGATAAAATAACTCTTGTTTACATCATTCCTTAGCTACAGCCTGAAGTGTCGTGGCTAGCATCTATTCTGCAATCGAGATTTATTTTAACCTTTAAAAAAGAAAATATTGATTTACTAAGTTCCTAAGAACTTACAAAAAATGAAAATTCTTTTCTCCGATAAAAGATAACGGGAACTGAAACTGGAATGGGTTGAGAAGCCTCATCATCTCCTTGAGGGCCAGCAGTATCCCCAGCTCCTTCTCCGAATGGATAGAGATTGGTTCCTGCATAAGATAAGATGTACATATATACTAATTGAGGACTATATACTAGACATCTCCCAGTTTTCATTTGCCATATTTGATATATTGAAATTAAGATCTTTCTACACTCTATGTCAACCACAGGGTGTGAATTCTTTTTAAAACTAATGTGACTCTATATATGATAATAATGGCAGATTCCCTAACCAGTTTTAAGTATCCGCTACTATTGTTTTGATAGTGAATTGCTGAATTATATTGCTTCTCACGTATCAGTGGAAAAAAAATTACATAAATATTCCACTATATATAGTCTGCAATTGTCTGTCTGTCCGTAAATAATACTAATCCTCTTGAATAGAAATTTCAATCGCCAAAAAAAAGTTTTTACTATCTATTGTGGGAACCACTGAGAGTGCATACATTGAGATTTGTTTTGGAGAATGCTCTGTAAGAACGAAAAGAAAAAAAAAATTCAAATTTTTCTTAATACAACCCACAAGAGCAGTCTGCACTAAGACCTGTTGGCAAATAATTACTATAATATTAATTAAAACAGTTTTTTAGACCAGGCAAATGATTTTTAGAACACTAGGTAAGGTTATAATCGTGGTAAGATTTTGAACTTTTTGGTTTCTATACAGTAAAAAGTATTTAGTTGTAACCTCATGGTTCCAGACAGTAAAAGCACTGGTTCTAACCTATTAGTTGCAACAGCAAACTTCAGTTTTTCCAAACTGTAAAGAATTAGTTAAAAATCCATTCTTCAGCAAAACTTGTGGATGTATGCTGCCCCTGCCCCTGTCCCTGCCCTTGTCCCTGCCCCTGTCCCTGCCCTTGTCCCTGCCCCTGTCCCTGTCCCTGCCCCTGCCCCTGTCCCTGCCCCTGTCCCTGTCCCTGCCCCTGCCCCTGCCCCTGTCCCTGCCCCTGTCCCTGCCCCTGTCCCTGCCCCTGCCCCTGCCCCTGTCCCTGCCCCTGTCCCTGCCCCTGTCCCTGCCCCTGTCCCTGCCCCTGCCCCTGTCCCTGCCCCTGTCCCTGCCCCTGTCCCTGCCCCTGTCCCTGCCCCTGTCCCTGCCCCTGCCCCTGTCCCTGCCCCTGCCCCTGCCCCACCATCCAAGTGTTCTTAGACCTGTGTGTGTGTGTGTGTGTGTGTGTGTGTGTGTGTGTGTGTGTGTGTGTGTGTGTGTGTGTGTGTGTGTGTGTGTGTGTGTGTGTGTGTGTGTGGGTGTGTGTGTGTGTGTGTGTGTGCCACAGGTAAAAAGAAAAGGCTATGAAACCATGGCCGGCTGATAGATTAAGGTACAGGTCTCCCAAGCTTGAAGTTGGAGGTCATCTCTATAGTATTCTGGACTGATATTTTTTCCCTTATTTTTTTCCCATTTTTCCCAATCTTTTTATACCTGCAAACTATCATGCCTGCGAAGACACAAAATCTTGAAATTAATTTGTTGTTGTTAGGCTGGTCAAACTTCCTCTTTCCAATGGGAAGATCTCTGGTTGAATTCCTGGTCATAGTTGTTGTCCCCCCCCCCCCCCCCCCCCCCCCCCCCCTCCTCCCAATAGAAACTCATTGAAAGTCAACATTATGCAAGCGGGTTTTTGCTTGGAAGTTTCCATGGCTTGTTGTCTTTTTTTTTTTTTGTTTTATTTTTCTTTCTTTTCCTTTGTTTAAAAAAAAACAAACAACCTCTATATAACTAATACATTAAGAAAACTGAAAAAGTTTATTATTGCAGGAGGCCGAAGGTTGATAATAAGGAAAAATGCCCATCGGGCGGGCAGGTTTTTCGCTAGTACTTTAATTTTTTAAAAACTAGTATTTACATATCAGATAATCGCAAGTTCTTCCACAATTTCTTAATGTTATGGACAGGGAAATATTTGTGAATATAGAATATGGAGTGTAATGTGTGAATATAGAATATGGAGTGTGATTTGTATACATTTGTGTAATGTTATTGGCATTGCCAGTACTTGCAGCAAAGCACTGGTCCACCCGAGGACTAGCTCAGAGATTACACTCAATAACAGCACTAAAGGCTGGTACACAATATGACAATAGGTCAGCTTTTTTTCCATCCCGTCACCTACCATCAAATCGTTAATTGTGAACATCATCTGTCACCCTTCATTTTGTCAAACGTAACCAAACGCTACATGATATTGGAATAGACCCTCTTCCTAATCCAGCATCAGGCCCAGTGCGTCTGAACAATCAGATATTCCAAATAATATGCACATGCCTCATAAAATCATAAAATGTTTCTGAAACTTTGTCTACTTTTTGAAATCTTGAAATTACCTTTTCCTTCAGAAGTATTTGTACCAAAATTAGACAAACATGGACAGGGAACATTAATCTCACCAATATTGAACCAACCATATGCTAGAACAGATTCATTTTAATTTTCTTTTGTGCCAAGCTCCTCTCTAGAGTGTGTTTTTATTTTTGGCTAAAAATGTTCAATTGTAAACAGAGCAGATGATAGGAGATGTTAACTATGAAATGGAAACTAAAGGAAACGGTGAGAAATCGTGAGCTAACGTCATATAGTGAACCAGCCTTAATATATCAATGGTATGTAGGGCACCCAAACCACACCCACTTTCTGACCTGGCCATCTAATAGTTGGTGCTGTCACAATAATAGTGGTTCCCCCCCCCCCTCCCAACTGCTTTTACTATTAAAACTGGTCCACCTAGGATACGCTTTCAATGTTTAAAAGTAGTCCCCTATAGTATTAGAGTATGAATTTACTAACCACTTGCAGGATCAAGAGTGTCAACAGTGGCAGGAGGCAATGTGGAACTAGTCGGAGGCAATGTGGAATTAGGAGGCAATGTGGAATTAGGAGGCAATGTGGAATTAGGAGGCAATGTGGAATTAGGAGGCAATGTGGAATTAGTTGGAGGCAGTGGTGTAGTATCATTGTCAGCAACCCCTATGGAGACACAACACAACACACAAATAAGAGAGGAGGGAAAATGAAATAAATATGGATGAAATATGTTACACTAAATTTTAATTATATAATTCTCTCTAATTAATTACAAAAAGTTGTTGCTAGCTATAGCTATCCAATTTGGGTAGTTTCACACAATATGCAATATTGCTATGGAAGACTCCTTTACAACATAACATCAACAGATTGAGCTACCGCTAACTTTACTAGATACAGCTAACAGTTATGATATTCGTACTCTTATTACCTTTGAATATAAGATTAATACAGATTAAGATCAAGAAGAAATTCAACTTGAATAAATTCATCGTAGAGGTGCAGCTTTAGCCTTCACCTTGCTTATCGTGTCTACCACCACCGCAGCTCCTTATCATATTCTGGCAGTGAAAGGAACTTGAAATTTCACACCTGCCTATGTGCACCATTTAGCACTAATCAACACACCAGGGGAGCAGGAAGATGAGAATTCCACTATTGATAGTAACTATTGTGGTTTGACAGATCTGAAAGTGCGGTATAGCAGTCGTGATTGTACTTTAATTAACAGGTCTGGAGGTGTGATTTTTAAAAATTACCCTGGCAACAACGATAAACTGAAGCTAGGTACGTAATTATTATTATTATTATTCCGGTTAAGACTACTAGCTGGTGAATAGCCAGTACATCTACCCTAATAAACTACAGCTAACAGACCCTCACCGACAGAATCTCCCAGACTGAATCTCCCAGACTGACAATGATCTAGCGGAGATCTTGCTAAGGCTTTACTCCGAGAGAAGTATATGGGAACCATGACAGCTAAGGCGGAGGAGTGGAAAGCTGCATGCATTTGTGGCCTGTGCCAGTGCAGGTAATAAATAACTGCACATATATATTAAAATATTTCCCGTAGATTGTTACTTGGCTGCATTACAGCAACATCTTGGAATCCCTGCAGATTGCCTGAATACCATTTTGGTTATTTTTTATAAAATCCTTGAGCTTAATCTTTTTGTAGCCAATAGTTTGAAATTAAAAGAGAAAAAAAAAACTGTAATTTTAGACACCAGGCAACTTCGATATTATCTCAGTGATGTGTTGCTATAATGCTGACTAGAATATAAATCAGCAACAACAATCTGTGTTACCTTTCTCATGAATGTATTGGCGACATTATAAAGGAATCACTTCATTATTATTATTATTTTTTTTTTTTTCACTAACATCTTTTGTTCCTGCAGGAAACATCACTGTCAGATCCATCACATCAGCACAAATACTCTCATGATGGACCAGAAGCTCAAGGCTAACTACAACCCAATATCTGATTATAAGGACACTTTCCATCCCATTGAAGGTGTCGCAACCACGAAGAGAGGCTTAGCTGTTCCAGCTCACATTTTAACCAAATTGGATCCTTGTCAATGCAAGGATAATCTCAGCATGACCAGGAAAGATTTTGTGGAAAAGCCTATGATTGGAACGAAAGCTTTCTCAATACCGAAAGGAAACATACTGAGTCTTTCAGGAGCAACCTTTCAAGATGCTACGACTTACCAGCTCAACTACCCTTGGAGGAAGTTTAAGTCCAATCCAATGGCCCAATCACTCATGAGAACTACATTACCTCAGATAGTCGAAGTTAGTCTAGAAGACAATTACGCTACGACCAACAAGCAAAGTCACAAGGAATGGAATGGAAATTACAGATCCGTAGCTTACAAGGAGTTACAAGAAGAGCCCATCTTTGTGGGCAATATTCAGACAAAAAGTCTAACAAGGAATGATTTCTCTAGCATTGAAGGAAAGCCAAGCACAAGTTACAAGAAAGTTGAACCACTCTTGGAAAATGGAGATTTTGATGAAACTACTACACACAATACAGTATACAAAATTCCTGCTTTACCACAGAAAAGAGTTTTGTTTTCAAAAACACAGAGCAAAGATAAACGTGAGACTCCAATTCCGAAGCAAGATGGGGCAGAGTTCATGATATTTCACAGAGACAGGTTTGAACTTCCAAAAAGCTCTGTGCGCCGATCCATATGTCAACCAGAACCTGACAAGTTGAGTCTATTCAGTGGCAATTTTGACCACAAGACTGAGAACAAATCAAGCTTCATCAAACACAACAAAGTTCCACATGTGAGAGAGTCATTTAAAAATAGTCAGGTGATTTCAAAAAATCCCATGGAGGGAGTAGGTGGGAAGTTTTATGACCAGACCACAACTAATCTTCATTTCCAGCCAGTGTCTTGCCATGTTCAGGCTTCTGGTGTGAGAAATACAAGGGACACACTCCTCAAAGTGAGTGAAAACAGCAAAGGAAGTCAACGTATCCGAGAAAGTCAGGATTTTGGTGTAGGAGCCAACAGTAAAACTATAAATCAGTCAGAGTACTTCAAGTTTTGGAAAGTGCCAACTAGAGAGATTCATGGAGATAAAACAGAGCGAGTTTACTATCCGTGCAAGAGCAAATTTGATATGAAGTCTGAAACAAAATCAACCTTTAAAATCAAGGAAGGAAAGCCAGCTGAACCATTCATGCCTCTTAATCAGAGGTTTCAAAAGACACCTGTACTCAACAGCAGAAAAATGGCTTCTGAGACAAGCTACAAGAATGATTTTGTCTGCCTACCTTTACCAAAACCAGCAACATGTTTTGCTGCGCAATTTCTCCAACAAGCCTGTTAATCAACTCAACCCAACTTTTAAAAAATTAGACAGTAACAACTGTAGTATAGTTGTGTGTAGACATATCCCCACAGTAATTTCCTTCTAACCCTGATCTATATTTTGCTTGTAAATGTTTGTGTATCTAGACTTAATGGCCAAACCTTTGTACCCAAAGAAACAAAAATTTCAGGATTGCACCTGGCACACCAGGTGGTTTTAAGCCCAATAATCTTTGGGTGCCATCACCCCCCCCCCCCCCCCCCTTTAGAAATATGTTCGGAGCGACTTCTATAATGTTTGTGTGTTCGCATGTTATCCACTTATCAATAGAAAGGGAGGGGACAAATAATGCAAATAAATTTGAATACAAAAAAGAATTAAAAACACATTTACATAATGCATTCTAAAGAATATTGTGCTATGACTGACATATACTGAAGATGAACATGTCATTGATAAGATGTACATACATAAAATACATACCACTATAATAAATTATGCATAATATTTTTCTTCTTTTTTTTTTTTTTTTTTTTAAATTTACAAATGTGCAAACAGAACTATAAATAAATGTATAGTTGTAAGAGAAAACATTGGAGGGAATAAGTTATGCAAACGATAGTTATTTTTTCTTCTTTTTGGCTAATTTCTTGTCTTCTTTTCGTTGCTTTTCTAACAACTTCTTTTGCTTGTCAGCAAATGGCTTCAAAATTTTTATTTCCTTCTTGAAGGTGTTCCTATCGTCAGGTGAATTCACACCCATACCCTAAAAATGAAAATAAATACAATTTCATAATTATTGATATTGTAAATAACAACAAAAAACTGGAATAATTGCAACTAGCCTTTGTGTGACCGTTAGTAGTATGAGGTCAAAGTACTGAAATTATTGACATGAGTGGTCATCCAACCAATCCTTAATAAAGTTGTGAGTTCTTGTGTATAGTTTAGGACTTATTTCATCCTTAGCATACTAAAATTAGCTGGTTAAAGCCGAAGTTAAGACATTTGACAATTGTCCTATGTTTTGTTAGTAAGATAATATTTATACAAATACATGCACATGCACACACATACACAATTGCAATTAATTCTGACGGCTAAAAATATAAGCTGTAGACAACAAATTGTGTGTACCTTGAGTCTGTGTCCGTCTATATCGAACAGCATGTAGCCTTGGATTTCCCGGTCAAGAAATAGTTGCTGGAGGCTAGCCAACCCCACCTGACCTAACCATGTGGCAGTCACATCCGGACTCCATGTAAGTACGACATTGTTATCAACACTAGCAGGTTTGGCAACAGGTTTGGGAGGAGGTTCAGCAACAGCGATGGGAGCAGGTTCAGAAACCGGTTCAGGAGCAGGTTTGGATGCAGGCTCACCTAAGTCCACTTCATCGGTATCTCTCTCATCTGTCGTTGAGTTTAATCGATGTTTGGGCTGAACGGGAGGAGGTGAGGATACAGTGTGGCCAGGTTCATCACTCAAGTCGTCATCCATGGACTTCTTCTTGTGTAGTTGGCCGTGCACCTGTGAAGCCATACCACCCATCATGTTGAATGCGCCCGGAGGTAGCTTCCTCTTGTACATGGGACTACCTCTCGCAGTGTCCTCATCTTCTACAGCTGATTTGACTGGTGCCTTTTCAACTGGTTCATTCCTGGGGTCGAGAGAATCAGCACTAGTGACATGAGGTCTTGGTTTTCTGCTAACAGGGGGAGCTCCAGGTTTTGGCTTATCTGGAGTGTTCATCAAGACCTTTTGGGCCAAAAGTGCTTTGTCCCTTATATTGAGCTTTAATGGATCTTTCAGAGGGGATTGAGGTGCTGGTGTTCCCTCAGTCGAATTAGTTCTAGACTTAGCAGGAGAAGTCCCTTTAGACTTAGCAGGAGAAGTCCCTTTACTCACTTCTCTGTGTTTCGGACTTGGCTTTGTGCTTGCCAAACTGTCCTTTCTCTCAGGTTCTTCGCTTTTTCCCTTAGGGACAACAGTCTGGGGTGGAATTTCCTTGCCTATACTCGGTCGTGCGCGAGGAGTTACCAAAGGCACCTTCTTTTCCTGCTCAGAAATAGTCGTCTGAGTGGGAGGTTCAGCAGGTTTCTTTCGAGGTGCAGCTTTCGGTCTCGACTTTGGCTGGGGAACCGATTTAATATCTTGGTGTGGTTTTTCATTTGGGGAGGAAGTGTCTTCCCCTTCAGTGCCTGCCAAAGGAAGTGTCTCCTCCAACGGTTCGGATATATTGCTAAGGCTTGTAGCGGGCATGTTATGAAGAATGTCACCCTGCCCGTCTTTCTTTTTGATGTGATCACGGGATGGAGGGTTTCTCTTGAAGACGCTGGTAATTCTGCTTCTGTACACAGCAGCAGAGTTGTCCAACAACTGATGTGGCTTCACTGCATCAAAGGAGCCTAGAAGGATACAGATACAGCCAAGGGTTAGTTAACTGTAAATGTTTAATAGCTATGTAGATGGAGAGGTGACTATATTTCCACAGTGTCATAAAGCACATGTAAAAACAACTACATGTGCAGAGCAATCGTAACTGAAAGGGGGCTATTAAAACAAATATTCTCTCCTCTGTAGATAATTAACTACAATGAACTGCTAAAAGGTTTCTGGTTGCACAGAGATAAGATTAAAACCAAATTGAGTGCATTCAACATACTACACAATTAGTTTTTACATACTATTTAATTAATTTAATATGATAGGAAACAATTAATTTAATTATTAAAAACTAAAAATAAACAACAAAAAGTATATTTTAAAAAGGTGATAAAATCAGCATTACCAAATGACATAATGCCTTCTGGTATGTCCTCCTCCTCTTCCTTTTCACCAGGCTCCTCTACGATGACCACCTCACTGGTAGGTGCAGAGGCCACCTCCTCTATCTCCTCCTTGCCTTGCTCTGCTGCAGATGGAGCATCGTCAGTGGACCCTGCAGCGATACATTTCACTGCATGTCATAATAAGTAAAACAATACATAAATCAGGTTCCATGCCAAGTATGTCTGAATACCCAAGTCAGCTTCCATACAGTAAATTACAAGAACTAATATGAGCGTACACTTGCAGCCAAAATAAATATATACGTTTTCTAATGTTTTCTATATAACTTCCTTTAGCCAGTTCTAAGTGAAAAACCCTTTGTCTAACAAATATTGCAGGTGATAGTTCCAGCAAGTCCAGGAAGTTCTGGTGTTGCCATCAATTCCTTGTTTATCTATGGTTTGTAGAGATCAGAGTTTAAATTATGTAACCCTTACTTCAAGCTCCCCTCTCACCCTCATCAGAGCAAGGAACACTTACCTTGCCCTAGCCATAATATAGATTTCCAGCTTTAGTCTATATTTCCAGCACATGAAATAAAAGCTGTATGCTATAAATGAGTACATACTATATTTAAACTCTGAACTCTACCACCCAAGGCTAAGTTAGGCATTGACAGAGATACCGTAGGACATACTTGAGCTATTACTCATCCCATTAATACTTTATTACAACTTAACTATATCACCAGAAACAATAGTGAGTGTTCACTGTGGTTAGCCATTATTATGCACTCATATGGTGTATAACCTTACATACTGAGTCATGATTTGACAAATACACTTTCCATAATATGGGATCAATTGACTTACCTCTTGCTGCGATATTCTCTTCAACCACAGCTTCCCCTTCCTCCTCTGCCATCCCATACCCAGAATCCTCCCCCAAGCAAGGCCCTTTGTTCTCTCCCCCATCTGTCCCTTCATTAGAGTCTGCACTTTTCTCTGCCAAATTCTCACTCTCAACTGCAGTCTCTTTATCTTCTGCTACCCCCTCCTCCTCCTCCTCCTCCTTACTGTCTTCAGTATTTTCTTCAACTTCTTTCTTTCCTTCCACATTCTTATTCACTTCACCGTTCATTTCGCCCACTTTTTTCTTCCCATCTGAAGATGGATCTTTCTTACTCTCCTTCACCAGAGGGACAAACTCAATATACGGACATGGAACAACTGGGGAGACATGACGGTTGTCAAACGCATCTTCATCATCTGCCTCGGACTCTCCGTCTATTGAAACTTCGCAGCTTCCCTGAACAAGAATGTCCTCCTCTGAGAGAGGAGAATCAGGACAACTCACTGGGTCGGGTTCAGGTGGAGAAGGAGATGGAACTCTCCTTCTTTCAGGTTTCTCCAAGGTAGGCAGTGGGACTTGTGCCTTCGTATTTCTTGCTTTTGTTGAGCTTGGGTCTAAGGATTTGAATTTGTCCAACTCTTCGTGAAGGTTCTTTATATCCAACTTCAGTTGCGAAATCTGAGACAAATAAATAAAAAGAAATGACGTGGAAACAAATAACAATGATGATGATAAAAAGTGTTAATTAATAACTTCCCTCTCTTCAACTCAATTTGAAGGAAATTTTCTAACCTGTTCTGTTTGTCTGTCAATGGTTTCTTGCATTCTGCCCTTGACAGCTCTCTCCTGAATGAGATCTGCCTCAGTGGACTTTAGTCTAGAGAGGAAGAAATGAAACACATGGTGTACGATGGACTCTGACTGAAACTAACCCACTGGCATGGCAGATGGCACACCAGACAACTGATCACAATATTAAATGATAGAAATTGGCACAAAAAGTTAGGACTGTCTGTTGAGTGCAGAGATGGCCTCTATACACAGGTAATCATATCATCCTAACCTTTGAGTGGCATCAGATCAGGTGTTATGGTGATCCAGTTTGTGCCACAAAAAAAAAGCTATAAGTATAATTCACCAAGTACAATCTGTCTTAACCCAGAGTGATGTTGGTTATTCTGACCGGAGTGGGGTGGGTTGAGTCTAGCACTGTAGCTAGGTTACTAGTAAGCAGGGAATGCAGTGAATGCTTGTGATAAGTTTGATCTCTAAATATACATGCATAACTTCCTTCAGCATTTAAGAATGGCAGTTAAGGCTTGCTCTATGTGTAGGTTTGCCGTAGCGGTGCATAGTATGTACTAACACACTACAGGACATGTTTACCCAACTAATGTAAACAAATAAAATATTGTTTGTTCAGAGCATTTCCATACCTAAATTTCAACATAATTAACGCTCAATCAAGTTTATATCCCCTTAGAGGTATCTCCAACCTATTTAAATGACTCTAAACCCACACCATGTATCTATGCTTATGTCAATCTGGCCAAATCCAGTGTTATGATGATCCAGGTTGTATCTAAGAAAAAGCTATTGCCAACCAACTTCAAACAACTTCCACCCAGAATGATGCTGGTTCAGTGTGTTGACCCATTGTCAACCAAACTCAACCTGTCTAAATCTAGAGTGATGTTGATCCAGTGTATGTCCCCCCCATAGAGCTATTTTTAACCTACTTCAATCTGCCTCAACCAATGTGATGTTGGTCCAGTGTGTGCTCCAATAGAGCTATTGTCAACCTACTTCAACCCAGTGCGATGTTGATCCAGAGTGTGCTCCCCATAGAGCTATTGTGCCCCATAGAGCTATTGTTAACCTACTTCAACCTGCCTCAACCCAGTGTGATGTTGGTCCAGTGTGTGCTCCAATAGAGCTATTGTCAACCTACTTCAACCCAGTGCGATGTTGATCCAGAGTGTGCTCCCCATAGAGCTATTGTGCCCCATAGAGCTATTGTTAACCTACTTCAACCTGCCTCAACCCAGTGTGATGTTGGTCCAGTGTGTGCTCCAATAGAGCTATTGTCAACCTACTTCAACCTAGTGTGATGTTGATCCAGAGTGTGCTCCCCATAGAGCTATTGTGCCCCATAGAGCTATTGTTAACCTACTTCAACCTGCCTCAACCCAGTGTGATGTTGGTCCAGTGTGTGCTCCAATAGAGCTATTGTCAACCTACTTCAACCCAGTGTGATGTTGATTCAGAGTGTGCTCCCCATAGAGCTATTGTGCCCCATAGAGCTATTGTGCCCCATAGAGCTATTGTTAACCTACTTCAACCTGCCTCAACCCAGTGTGATGTTGGTCCAGTGTGTGCTCCAATAGAGCTATTGTCAACCTACTTCAACCCAGTGTGATGTTGATCCAGAGTGTGCTCCCCATAGAGCTATTGTGCCCCATAGAGCTATTGTTAACCTACTTCAACCTGCCTCAACCCAGTGTGATGTTGGTCCAGAGTGTGTCCTTATGGGGCTATATATTGACAATCTACATATGCCTTAACCTGTTAATGGAAACATGCATGCTACAAAAATGTGTCCTGTTGTCTTGAAGTAAACCTGTAGTGAAGCTTTAGATTCAAAATACATTGGTCAAAACCACATTCAAACCAGTTTAGTGCTAATGACATGACCACTAATTTACATGTACAACTATGTACATGTATGGTTTTATAGGACTACTGGGTACTAGTGGTTATATAACAACACACAGTTGTACAGCAGCTGCATTCACAAGGCTTTCTTTCAAGAATATATCCAAAATAAAGTGGAGTGTCTGCATAGCATGTTCTGTTCAATCTAGGGGAGGGGGGGGGGGGGTTTGGGGACATGTTCATTCAGAATTTCATTTTTATCTTGGACATTTCAAAATGACAATACAGTGCACTGCACTGCTTGGTGAGAAAAGTTTGTGCTTCGTGCTGTTGTGTGTGTGTGTGTGTGCGTGCGCGCGCGCGTGTGTGTGTGTGTGTGTGTGTGTGTGTGTGTGTGTGTGTGTGTGTGTGTGTGTGTGGGGGTGGGTGGGGGGGGGGTCAGGCATACCAACTGAGCTGTGAAGTATCTCTCTTTAATTACTTCAGTTCCATCAGCCACTATAAAGTTTAGGGGTTTTTTTTTCTTGTTGGTGTTTTTTGTGCTGATAAACACTATACAGGCTATTAAGAATAACTTCAGTATTTTATTTTTTAATTTTCTGAATATGCTAAAGGTTTTTCATGTAGTTAGCTCCTTATCATCATCATCAACAACAACATAAAAATAAACCACAGCAATTAGAAGGAAGTTAAAAGCCACTTAATTAAGCAAATGTGTAACTCATGTCAGCATATAATATCCAAATATGCAGTTGATGCTAACCCTTTATGTAATAGTAACATGTGCTGACCCTCTATGCAATAGTAACATATGTGCTGACCCTCTATGTAATAGTAACATATGTGCTGATCCTCTATGTAATAGTGACATATATGCTGACCCTCTATGTAATAGCAACATATGTGCTGACCCTCTATGTAATAATAATACATGTACTGATCCTCTGTAATAGTAACATATATGCTGACCCTACATGTAATAGCAACATATGTGCTGACCCTCTATGTAATAGTAACATATATGCTGACCCTCTAGTAACACATGTGCTGACCCTCTAATAGCAATATATGTGCTGACCCTCTATGCAATATTAACACATGTGATGACCTTCTATGTAATATTAACATGTATTGACCCTCTATGTAATAGTAACATATGCGATGACCCTCTATGTAATAGTAACATATGCGATGACCCTCTATGTAATAGTAACATATGTGCTGACCCTCTATGTAATAGTAATATGTGTTGACTCTCTATGTAATAGTAACATGTGTTGACCCTCTATGTAATAGTAACATATGTGCTGACCCTCTATGTAATAGTAACATATGTGTTGATCCTCTGTGTAATATTATCACATGTGCTGACCCTCTATGGGCCTTTGGCACAGTTTTAGCTCTCATATATCTGCTGTAAGTAACAAAAATGACAATTGGCCAGAAAGTGAAAGTACACAGCCACTCCTTTTAGAAATCAAACTGTCTGTCTGTCTGTCTGTCTGTCTGTCTGTCTGTCTGTCTGTCTGTCTGTCTGTCTGTCTGTCTGTCTGTCTGTCTGTCTGTACCATCATTCTGGCCAAACCGGTAGGTGGATTTATCTGAAACTCGGCATGATGATAGGTTTTGACCCAACTTAAAACATGGGCTAAAAATTTCACAAAATGGTTATCATGGTAATGAGAAAAAGCCAAAAATGGTATTTTGGCCAGAAAAACTCTGGGACTAACAGACAACCACCACTGAGAAACAGGAGCCACCACCACTACCAAACACCCACCACCACTACCAAACACCCACCACCACCACCGAGAAACAGGAGCCACCAATATTGGCTGGGCAACGCCGGGTATATGCTGCTAGTATTGTATAAAATGAATACGGCACTAGTTAAGATTTTGTGCACAGCATTTGAACTTCTTTCTTCTTTTCTTCAGCAGATTAATAATAATAAAAACTTTGGAGATGAGAGGAGAAAGAACATAGACTATACACGGGGGGGGGGGGGGGGGGATTTGCCCCATTACCCTCCATCCCCTGAAAGAAAACCTTGGCTACAAGGATCTATGCATGATTCTAGCTGAGGCAAATTGAGGTGAATTATGGAGCAGGATCACACTGGGCTGGCTGGTGGCTGGCTGGCTGGTGGCTGGCTGGCTGGTGGCTGGCTGGCTCCATACTGTGGCTATATGGTGAAAGGATAGTAGTGGTATACCATTGTACTCACTAGAATCCATAGCAGAGAAGTGAATGCAAATACTTCCCTTGGTTGGGATGCACTATTTAGTGTGTGTGTGTGTGTGTGTGTGTGTGTGTGTGTGTGTGTGTGTGTGTGTGTGTGTGTGTGTGTGTGTGTGTGTGTGTGTGTGTGTGTGTGTGTGTGTGTATGAGAGCACAATATATTGTGAATTGTGTGAATTGTGGTGAATTGTGGTGAATTGTTAACTGAGAGTGTCCATGTAGATGTAAACAGTGAAGCAACAAAGCAGATGGAAGGCACAAAACATGCCACATTGTCTTGCTCCAAACTTGACTTCAGTGTCATATTTGGAGGAGTGATGTAATGGCAAATATCAGGGTCATAGTGGAAACCATCACTTTACCAGTGATCACAGGAAAGGGAATGATATCAAACCATAACCTTACTATTCAATATACCTACCCCGCCCCTCAGCACAGACAGACACACACACACACTCACTGAGTACACTATTCATCCTTCCCCCTTCGCCATTCTCACCTCTTCTCTAGTTCTGTAACCTTATTTTTCTCTGCTTCAAGTGAAGCCAACATTTTGGACGCATTTGCTTCACTCTTGGATAGTTTTTCCTTGAGTTCCTGCAAGTAAAGGAGAGAAAGAGAGAGTGATCACCACTGATCAAGATTATGTTGATTGGGACATGGCCAGCTATATGTGGTGGAATAATATTACGATAGGCTCTGGACCATATAAAAATAAGTATCCGATACTACAATCCATCTCCTCAATAAAAGAAATTTGTCAGAACGTTAGAGAGTGGGTGGGTGGGTGAGTGAGTGAGTGAGTGAGTGAGTGAGTGAGTGAGTGAGTGAGTGAGTGAGTGAGTGAGTGAGTGAGTGAGTGAGTGAGTGAGAGTGAGTGAGTGAGTGAGTGAGTGAGTGAGTGAGTGAGTGAGTGAGTGAGTGAGTGAGTGAGCGTTCACATATTCCTTGGCAACCACAGACCCCAGGGAGCTAAAACTATGTGCAAGGAGGTAACTTGATCTGGGAAATGTCTGGGGTAATATAGCATTGGGAGGAGGGGAGAAGGTGTGGCTTAGCCAAAAATGCATTTTTTATTTTATGGAATTAGTTCCCCTTAAATATTTGTCTTGCGGACTGTAAAAAGGAACTCTATTAGTTTTCAATTTGTGTTTCAAAATATTCAGCAGATGGACCTACAGAAGATTCCTACTGGCATTATAAAGAACCATTGTAATGCTTGCTTTGTGGCTGCTCAGGATCTGTTCCTCTGGAAACCACAAATATACTCAACCAGGAAGTATTGAAATGAACCACATGGTCATTTGCCTCTGAACCCGAGCAAAGCCTAGCCACTCTTACTGGGGGGGGGGGGGGGGGGGGAGGGGAAATGGTAATTATTAATTTTTTTAAATTTTTAAATAACTAATTTATTTTGTGTTCTGAAACATGTCCTGTTATTAAATTGATTGTTACAAGAGTTCCTGTCCAATTAGCTGTGGGTCCACTCCACTAAAAATACAACAATCTGGTATTGATAACTAGGACATATTGGAGTGAACCACATGAAACCTCTTAACTTTATAAAGCATTCAGCCATAATAATACCCTCAAACTCATTCTAATTAAAACCAGCCTGAGGCTATAGTGCATCATGGTTATGTGTCTCCACCTAATTCAATAGTCGCAGGCAAAGCAGAGTGGCCATGTTAGTAGTACACGTAGATGGTTTGATCGAGTTTACAATCTCCCCCACACTTTACCATAGGAAGATAAGAGAGATAGCACACAGCACAGGGAGAAAACTGATTGGTCCACTCTAAGCTCTGGTGGGGGGGGGGGCTACATTGACTACTGATTATCACCACAATGACTAGCACTTCTCCAGGAATGTGACACTCGCCATAGTGCAGGATCACGACTTCATCTGGCTGGCTGAAATCATTGGACCATAGTGGTGTTGCTATGACAATGTCAGTTCACAGATAACGTAAGTACAGAGTATGGCACACACAAGGACAATGGCAACACTCTGTAGCCAAGTGGGGAGAGTAGCACCTTGTTGTCAAGGGTGACGATTCATACATAGGATGTGTGGATGGTGTCCAAGAACATATCACAACAAGTTGCTACAAGCACAGCTCGTACCATATATGATGTATGACCATACAGGCTCAGTGTGTGTGTGTGTGTGTGTGTGTGTGTGTGTGTGTGTGTGTGTGTGTGTGTGTGTGCATGCATGCGCGCTATGCATGTGTATCAAGGGTACAGACAGCCACCCAAAAGAAAGCTTCTGCATACATGATGTGGCACATAGTAGCCCCTGATTATACATACATGTGTGTGTGTGTGTGTGTGTGTGTGTGTGTGTGTGTGTGTGTGTGTGTGTGTGTGTGTGTGTGTGTGTGTGTATATAGCACTGTTGAATTGAAACCTAAATTTGATTTGCATTTCATTCCTGGCATCACGAAAAAAAGTTGACCTTTCAGAACCCTCTGCCATGGACCACAGCAGACACTCTCAAGCCTTTAAAACTAGTTTAGTTTCTTCTCATGCTGGGCTGCTGTATCCCCCTCCCCCCCCCCCCCCATCAACAACCAACCAGAGATCAAGGGCAAGATGTTGTTCAAGTAATTGCCCAGAGCTGCTCTAGCTGAGATCAATACTCGTGCCGTGGTTGGCTTGTGAATTGAATCAACAACAAAAATCTAAGCTATTCGGCACCTTGCTGCAATACACCTCAATAATGTTGTCTTTGTGAGTCACTTCAACTGTAAATGGAAAATGCACAATATCTACAGAATGTCATTAACCACAATATCGTCCTACCAATAGAAGCAGACAAAGATGTGCCAAAAAAATGACATGATTCTCTGACAAACATAGACCCAAGCCTAAATTTACAATACCTTACTTAGAACATGAGACTTGCCAAGCATGCTTAACCACCCACTCACCCACCCACACATACATACATACATATGGTCTACTAACCTATAGAAGCTAGATGCTGAAGGCCAGAAACCAAAAAAGAAGTTAAAGTTGCCTTTCAAATATATACAAGTATATTAGTCTGTGTTATGTTTAGAAAAGTAGAAAGTTGGAAGAAAACTAGTATTCAGATTTTTAAAAATAAGTGGAAAATAGAAGAAGGTTGACCAAACCTTTGGCCATTAAAAGTTGCAATGTCTACTGGGAAAAGATGTGCATTAAACTTGAACTGTTGTGGATGATATTCTTCGAAGTGTTGAGGAAGAACACACGTCATGGCTGTGCAGAGATATGGAACGGTGATGTTGTTTAGGTACTGAATACAACTAATATATCTTCATTGGTTGCCACTATCAAATAACTGCATACTGCATACTTCTTTTTAAAAACTATTCTCTTGAATAAAATAAATTGTCCATTATATTCTTGCATAAATGCATTTGTCCATGAATAGCAAAGGGTATCACAGATGACGCCAGCTCCTCTTAGCCTGCAGTCAGGGCCTTACTTTCTGAGCCTCTCCAGACATCGTCAGCTTTACTAACATCCAGTGTGAACCTGGCTCCTCTGACCTGGACAGAAGCTGTGCCCATGCTCAGAACCAGCAACAACTCTAATCCATAACCACCCACTCTGCCCAGAGAGAGAGAGAGAGAGAGAGAGAGAGAGAGAGAGAGAGAGAGAGAGAGAGAGAGAGAGAGAGAGAGAGAGAGAGAGAGAGAGAAAGAAAGAGAGAGAGCCTATAATGCAGAGGCAGTGGGGCCATTGGCAGTGATAACAACAATAACAACAACAACAGCAACAGTAATGATCCTTGTAAACAGATAACATTTCTTCCTTCCAGATATCAGTTGAATATGACACTGCAGTCCAATATATATTTCCTGCTGGGATTGAAACATTACAAAGGCAATGGACTTTGTTGTAAAGATAGTCAAAAGATTACCAAAGTAGGAATAGCAATAATAAAATTCAATAATAATTGAAATAACAATACTAATAAAATAACAATAATAACATAGAAAACAAAACCAATAACAGTACTAAGTTGTATAACGAACAGTATGCAACAATGCAGCAATCAAGTAAATTATATATTACTTTCAACTAGATTTTGAATACCTAGACAACCGTTACCAATCACTATGTATCAGGCCCATGAGATAAAGCTCCCCAAAGGATTAAGAACAACGATTAATTTCACAGGACATTTGACCCAACCTGTCTGCCCACTCTGGAGCCTAAGGGGCCATTTGTCTGCAGTTGAGGTCAGTTTGAGGCTTCCTCCAACCATCTATCCAAGAGCGAATCAAACCTAATGACATCACATGGTTTGTATGACCTTGATCACACCATAACAGACATGGGCTTCTATCGCCATCATATTGAAGTACATCAAGGCTTCTCTGTGCATTGTTCCCATTGCAAATACACTGAGATGCTGAGCCTGTGCATTTCTGTAGTAGATGTACACTTGAGGCTAATGATGAACAGAAAATCCCACCAGAAAAAGTGTACTGCTCCAGTTAGTCCAACAATTGACTCTTTCTTCAGCGTTGGCTTTCAGACCCTCCAGAGAAGAATGGCTCACCTATGAGTGTACCTATCTCTTTGTCTTCCCCCTGTACTCCATTAGTCACTTAAAGTGTCCCTAACTCAGCAGCAATGCCCTCAATATTGTTATTAGAATCAGTTACTTTTCCATCTGACAGTTTCAATCTCTCCCTCAGATTGGTATGTAGCATTAAGCATGGCCAGTTCTATTAGCCTATACACTCGAGTTGGGCTCAATTCACCACAAAAACCATAATAGTCAGTTCTGAGAGGCAGCTGGTGTCTTCAAAACAAAGCAGCAGCTTTTTGATGTGCTTGAATGTTGAAATGTATAATTACATCAAATTTGTTGATCTACCACTTCAAATACTTTGTGTTGTGGTACAAAATCAAAACAAGAAATTATAACACAGAACAGATAGAATTATTTTGACTGATAGTCTATGCTGAAAGAGCTAACGAAGTCAAAGCTTGCACTTTACAAAGAGCACACCGAAAATAGACACACCAGAACAGACCAGCTCTGTGTACGTGCTAGCTAAGGAATGTCGAGATCAGCAGGTCCAGAGAGTGAACCTCAGGTGGAACATTGTGGGAGGGAAATGGGAGGTGGGTGAAGAACACACTACCGGTCAGGTGTTCAGCCCTCAGGAAGGGAGAGAAACAAGTACCTCCAGCAGGTGGAGAAATGATCAGGAATCCTACAAGGTTATGTATTTTACAGGTGAAAGAAGTAGGACCAAAATGAGTTGGGAGCTACCACAGGTAGAGAAGAAAAGCACTGATTAACATCCAGTTCAAATAGTTCAGCGTGTACTTCAAGGCTAATCAGCTGGCCTAATCCCCAACACCACAAAAGCATGTCAGGAAGCTGGACTTGAGAATCCTTTCAAGGAGCTCAGGGTGCAAACCACAAAAATGAACTACTCACACCAGAACAACCACAATATTATTAATCTCTCCTACCCACTGTCTTTGGGTTGTGTCCATAACAAACATTTACTCACACTAGAACCAACAGACAAACCACACCTGGTCAAATTCAACTCTTAAAAAAAAGAAAAGAAAAAAGAAAAGAAAAAAGAAGCTCAATTAGGTTATTAGAAGATACTTTAATTCAGAATTATATAAATTCAATTTCTAATTACATACCTGATTCATTCTTGGCAACCATGACAACATAACCTGGACTCTGTGATGGCACTTTTAAAAAAATTTGAAATGTGCATGTTTGCTGCCAGGGCTTTCTCCATTATTCCATACATATAAAAGTATGGCAGCTTCAGCTAGTGGAGGTGCCTCAGTCATTAGTCACTACATTTTGAAACCCTCTATCTTCTCTTTTCATCCACTTCCTTTTTGGCAGTTCTTATGGTTTCCAAGGGAACTCAATTACTGTACTTGGGGAAAATTACAGTGGGTTATTCAAAATTTTTATCTTGTTTCACAGTTGCATGTATCCTAACATTATAGATGTTATTGTTTGATACCTTATTTTTACAAAATAAAGTAACTAAAATTGAAATTGTTTTCCCCTGTAGTTTAGAAGGGCAAATGAACAATGCTGCCACTAAATCATGTGATTGCACCCACTCCAATCCATCAAGCTCACCAATACACGTTACACCTACATACATTACAACAGAGGTCAAACCAGTTTCATCAGTAAGCTCTATCTATAGCTTCCAAGCAAATATGTAAACACGATCCAATAATTAAGAAAGAATCACTCTTGACCTTTGCACTAGATCGGAGAAAAAAGTAAAATTATTTTTCCACTTACTTATGGAATATCACACACTGTGTTAGAAGAAGTGTCACTTCTTATCAATAAATGCCATCCACTCAAATTTTAAACCCCTTAATAGAACGAGACTACCCCCAACTTAACATAGAAGTTCCCTCACTATATTCCATTTGCTAGAATGCAAACTGAAAGGGGAGGGGAGGATAAGGGTGGGGGGGGAGGATAAGGGTGGGGGGGGGAGGTGGGTTTACAAATACTGCAAGCACACACATACATGCACACACACACACACACACACACACACACACACACACACACACACACACACTAAGAAATAGGACACACCAAACAACAAATACCTTCGGGTCCCCTTCAATGCGTTCGGAAGAGCTTCTGTCTTCACAATTTCTGAGTTTTTCTTTAGTTTCCATTAGCTAATGGAGCAAAAAAAGAAAATGAGTATAAAAATAATACCCATAGGTTTGTGTGTATTCAATATGCTGCTTATACACTGTGTTGTTTCCATTGATCAATGTATAAAAGAACCTCTCCAGAGAGAATGCTACATTAATCTAATATCCCTCCACCTCTCTCTCTCTCTCTCATCCTGTGCTCTCTCTCTCTCTCTCTCTCATCCTGTGCTCTCTCTTTCATCCTGTTCCCTCCCTCTTTGGCTGTTGACACGTTTCCATTACATAGAAACAGCTAATGTTATGTAGTTAAATAAAATAAACATTAACAAAAAATAAAATAAAATAAACAATACAAAATAAACAATATAAAATAAACAAACTGTGAAGGAAAAAATCCCCACAAACAAGTTTTGTAGTTAACCAAACCACATAATTTTTCACTAAGTACTGCTGATAAAGTTGTGTGTAACTATTAATTTGTAAATACACACTCATTAGCAGTATCGAACAATTAACACCACATTATGGAATATTTCCAAGCCTTTTTCATACAAACTCCAATGTCCCCATACAATTATGCATGAGAGACCATCTATGGAGAAGCCAGGATCAAATCTCCAACATTTTTGCAAGAATATCAGATAGTCACTCACTCAGTCAGTCACTCACTCACTCACTCACTCACTCACTCACTCACTCACTCACTCACTCACTCACTCACTCACTCACTCACTCACTCACTCACTCACTCACTCACTCACTCACTCACTCACTCACTCACTCACTCACTCACTCACTCACTCACTCACTCACTCACTCACTCACTCACTCACTCACTCACTCACTCACTCACTCACTCACTCACTCACTCACTCACTCACTCACTCACTCACTCACTCACTCACTAACCACTTACACACAATCTCTCTCTCTCTCTCTCTCTCACTCACTCACTAACCACTTACACACTATCTTTCTCTCTCTCTCTCTCACTAACCCACTTAGTCACATTTACCCACTTAGTCACACTTACCCACTTACTCCACCCACTTACTCCACCCTATTACTCCACCCACTCACTCACAGTGTTTTTGATGATATACAGATCTTGCTCGGCTTTTGTCCTCTCCTGTTGCAGCTGCACATACCCAACAACACACAAACAACAAACACATCATGTGTCATTATGTTACATGTACTCACACTCAAGACAGTTTCTCTACACACCATATGGAACCACCACTATAAGCAGGGCAACCAAAATGTACCAACAACTGTGTGTGTGTGTGTGTGTGTGTGTGTGTGTGTGTGTGTGTGTGTGTGTGTGTGTGCACATGTATGTGTGTGTGTATGTGTGTGTGTGTGTGTGTGTGTGTGTGTGTGTGTGTGTGTGTGTGTGTGTGTGTGTGTGTGTGTGTGTGTGTGTGTGTGTGTGTGTGCGCATATGTGTGCGTGTGCACATACACATTTAACTCTACATTTATGACTGGTTCATCACTTGTCTAGATTTATTCCATTTCCAAAAGTTTAAAGATACCCAGGAGTGAGGATCAAGGCTCAAGTTAAGGGTGTCAGTCCAGACTAAATTAGAATTATATTAAGCTGGCATCGGCAAGAGAGAGAGAGCAATGGATTACAGTATGACAAGAGTTTGGACTAGAGTTAACATTGATCTTGGTTCAAGATATCACATAACTTAGCGGAATTAATAGATGCCCTACATAATTCTGCCTTCTTCAAAAGAGTGTATAAAGTTTTAACAGATCCAAACTAAGAATTCTGTTGTACCGTGAATCATTCACCTTCAAGGTGATACTAGGGTTAAGGTTGAGTTAGCGCTACTATTAGGACTGGAGTTAGAGGGAGAGAGGTGTTAAAACTAGAGATATTATTATGGTTTGGGCTAAGGATAGATGGATGAATAAAATTTAGGCAAACACGACGACTAAAGTCAGGCAAATATTTGGACTAGAGTTTAGGCTAATGATTGGGCCTAAGTGAGAGTATGATGAAGACATAGACACAGAGTAATGTCTAGGGTAAAGGTCTGTTCACTTTGTGATGCTCCACATAATACAATAGAAGAAAATGTTCCTTCCCTATGATGAACAGAAACAATCCTTACCTACATTTGATGTGGTCTGTGTGTCGTCTAGTGTCTCAACTACATACTGTGAATCAATCAAAATATAGTTAGGGTATAGTGAGAGTCAAAGTTAGGGCTTAGGATAGCAGGTAGCAGTTAGGTGGAAATTAAAATAGGAGTTAAAGTTACGATAAGAAGTGCAGCCAAGGCTAGTATTTGCCAATCTTTGGACCTAGGCAAGGGAAAGCATTAGGAAAGAACAATATTATGCTGTAAACTCCTGCTAGCTAGGACTAGGGCTAGGGATTAAAGATGGAGTTTGGGCTGGTTTGAGTTGGGATTAGGATAAATGTTTAGCTAAGGTTATTGTTAGACATTATATCAGAAATAATGGTTAAGGTTAAGGCTGAATTAGTGTTTATATAGAGTAAATTTAAGGTTAGTTTTTGAACAACACAGAGCTAAATACTACACTAGGGTTATGGATAGATTAAAAAAATTTTAACTAGAGAAAGGCTTAGTGATAGAGAATTTGACCTTGGGTTAGGGTTAGAGTTAGGCAAAGAATAGGACAGTGTGTCTTCATTTTTAAAGAGCCAAACACAACAGAACATGAAACACTTGACCGTGTGACTTCCCCAGATATCAAGAAAGGGCAGCTGGGAACTCAAACTTTGAAAACAAACAACACCATGTACACACATGTGCATTCACATTACTTCCTTCACCACTAAACAACTTTCAAACATCCACAGATTAGACAGCTGATGTTGTCAAGAAGTTCCAATAATCTAAATGTATTAACTAGAGTTGGTGTAGGATATGTGTGGATTTAAATGTACAAGGACAACTTTGACACAGGCAGCAACCATTTCTGAGTATTTCTCTTGTCCTAATGTTTCAATAAATCCATATAGGGAACATTGAAATGAATCTATATATAGACACTCCCTCTACAAATTGCTGTACACTGTACCTGCTGTTCAAGATCTTCTAGCTTCTTCTTATGACATGCCAATTCACTCTCAGCCTGTATATATAGGACAAGTAAACCAACAAATTATTAGACAGTTCCTTAAGTCCTCAGTAGGTTAAAGAAGATATTACCAATAACATGAATAAACTTGGGATATTAACTTAGCTACACCTTGCATAAGAACAACTAATTAGGTAGTTATTTGGCAATCAGGTTGAAACAGACTCACTTGAGGTAGCTAGTTCTAACCTGTCCTCATTCAGCTTACAATGAGCCAAGAATGAAAGAATAGTTTGCAACCATGTCAACTAACATGCAAGCAAAGGCCAACTCACCTTGGGTGTGGTTCACACACAAACACTTCAGCCAAGAGAACACCTATTAGCAACACTTGGGTGATAATTAGCTATTCCTTAGCAGCACCCAATGACAAGAGAGGTTTAACACAGACAGATACACTTAGGCACTAAAGAGATAATCAGCTTGTGGCATGGAGTATAGAAGAAGCCCAAATACAGTAATGAAGAACAGCATGAAAGTCCAAAGTTTAAGGGTGTCTGCTAAAAGTATATTCTTTTTGCTACCATACTTGGTGTGGGGAATGCAGGAATTCCAATCACAGGTTGATATCATTAGCTCACCTTAGTTTTGTCCACTGAGATGCTTGCAAGTGTAACAGTCAGTTCAGAATTTCTTATCTTATTGTCCTTCTCTTGGTCTTCCAACTACAGACAACAAACAAGAAATATGAAACAAAGTAGGCTGAACAGCTTGCATTACATTTGCTAGAAATAGCTAGGGATATATGAACCTTTTCCAAACCAGCCTCTAGTCAAGAGTTGGTTTTATAGCAAGTAGCTAGTAAATAGCTATATCTAGCTACAACTAGCTATGAACTGGTACTAGAGAAGCTAGCAATACAGCTGCCTATTATGCTTCCAACTGATAAGCTGCCCGCATGAATACAAATAGCTAAATAGTAAGTTACCTTTAGCAGAACGCTAGGATTGGCAACTGTGAGAACCTGATAACTGTGGTAAACTTGCAGGCTTCCTATATTACATGTCAAGTTGTAGCTCTAGCTATAGCTACAAGTAGACAAACACAGATACAACGAAAAGGCACACCTGTTCGGTAAGGCACAACGGACATCAAATGTTAAGATGTGCTTGCTAAAGGAAGTTGCCAAGCAGACCTAATTAATTACAGTATTAGACTTATATGGTTAGAGTGGTTGCAAACCACAACATTAACCTCTGGCCCCAAGAACACTTCAAAAACTCACATGCACTTATGTCAGATCCTGTGCCTTGTTTTACACGCTACCACTACCAATCCATGACCATGGGTCTTGTGAGTATCAACATTATTTATATAATTATTTATCCATCCCTTGGCATCCAAAACAACAACAAAAAAATACAAAAAACACCCCAACAAAAGCAGATTATAAAATGCTCCTGATTGTTGCCTTTTACAACTCTTGGCAACCATCAAGACCGCAATGGCTGACAACAGAATGCTCACTTTGAAGCCCCCCACCATGCACCCATGTGGCATATTGGCACAATGTGTCAGTACACACAAAAGAAATAATTGCCAATAATAACAGAATATTTTTATAGAAGTTTCCAACACTGCAGTTTTCTGTGACATGTGCCAAAGAAGATGGTTTCACATACTATCACACAATCTCTTCCATTCGTGACCCTTGAACTCAGCTATGGAGAATAGTGGTTGTTGTTTTCAACCCCGAAAATCAGTTGAGCCAGTCCTCCTTACATCCTCCACCCTTGGTGCTCATTCTTGTCCAATTTTAAAACAAAAGGTGATGTGGTGATCAAGAACAATGATGTCAATCAATCTCATGGTCACAACTGCTTATTTCAATGAATTTATAGGAAATTGTGGATGGACATACTTCATTTGGAGATCACATGTGCATAAAAATGGTATGATCATAAACAAGAACAAAAAAGTAATAATGGTGACAGATTAAAAAAAAATTTTTTTTTTTATTTTATTTTATTTTTCTTATTTTTTTAGTAATACTATTACAAAACTCAAATAATATCATAAGTTAAGAAGTTCCTATTTTATTAAAAGTACTACTTCTTTATGCTTTCATTTTCACAAGGAATGGTTTGCAGCTTTTTTCTTTGGGTTGTTTGTGACAGTCATGCACAGAAAGAGATATTTTTGGGGGCAAGGGAGCAAGGAATCGGGCTTGCAGAACTTCTTTGTTGTTGGTGTACAGAAAAGCTGCATGTCTATTTAATTATCATTATTTTAAAACTTGATCAATAAGTGTGTGTGTGTGTGTATGTGCACACGTGGGTGCATGTGTGTGCATGTGTAGACGATTTAAGCGAATTAGTAGAAGCGAAACAAAGTGCAATTTAGCACTTCTCCATCCGATTACACCTGAAGCTTTCAAACAACTTCAAAACTTAATTGTGTAGCACTACAACAACCTGATTGGTACTTGTCATAAGTTCCCATTTATAGACAAGTGAGAATCAACAAAAAGCAATGAATATCCTTAAATAGATTATTGGAGAACAGCGACATAACATAATCATTACCAATCGCTTAGTGTCTTCAAGTTCCTTCATATGAGCTTCACGTTCCTCTAGGATCTACAAGTAATTGTAGCAAACTAGAACCACTATAATACAGCAGGTCTACATAGACACAACAGCTTAAGTGAAAACAACAGCAAACAAACATTGTACCAATTTCTTTGTGTCTTCTTGTTCCTTCACATGAGCATCACGCTCCTTTAGGACCTATACATGGCATAGCAATAATGGCGGTTACATTAACAACATCTACAACAAACCTCTTCTTTGAACACCTGAAGCTCTTTGAGAGCTACATCCTTTTCTCTTCCATGCTGGACATACAGAGGGAGTTGTGAAAATCAATATGAGGAGAAAAGGGGAAGGAGAAAACAAAGTTAAGAAGAGAGGGAAGGGAGGAGAAATAAAAATAATCTGCAACAAAATAAGGAAAGGATCTAGAAATAAGAAGTGAGAAACAAAGTAAGGGTGGGGAGAGCTAAAGATGAAGAAGATGAATAGTTTTTTTTACCCACAAACTTGGTTTCGTGGAATATAAATGTTACTTTCTTGTTGATCTCCTTTTTCTTAGGAAACTTCCTCAGGAACACCAGTGCTAAGGTCTCTGGTTCAATTCCTGGTAATGGTTGGGTTCCCCCCCCCCCCCCCCCCTCCTTTTTTTTTTTCCTCATTTTTTCTTCCCTCTCTCTCTCTCTCTTCTTTTTTCCAATGAAAATTCAGTGGATTTGGAAGTCAACATTTTAAATCATTATTAAGATAAAATATTAAATCATAAGTGAGTGGGTTTTTGGCTGGAAATTTCCAGTCTTGTTTTTCTTGCTTCACTCTTCCCTCCTTCCCCCAGAAAAAATGAGATTAGTAGAGAGGTGGAAGGTCCTAATTTATGTACATGATACAGCACATACACACTTACCTCATCGGCTACCAGTTGAATCTGTTCCAACTTGTCCACCATTTCTTCATAGGTGGGGATTAATTGCTGGTTAATATAGATTGGTTCCTGTTGATATAACAACAAAATGATAATAACAACAACAAAAATATTTCCAGAAAGTTTTATGACATCCTCTGCTACACTTCAATATGTAGTTGAAGATAAAAGATAGTGTTAAAAAAATAATAAAAAAATAATAATAAAATAGATAAATTAATTGATTAATTAAAAAAAAATTTTTTTTTAAATGAAACGATTAGGCCTTTCACTGGTTCCACTCAGCACAATACAACCAAAAAATAGAATCCACTTAACTACAACCATTTGGGCAGAGGGTTTGATGCTTAAACAAATGATGATGAACATATATACTTTACAATGTAATTGCGATATGGGGTAAGGGTTTGAATTAGGTCTATAAACATTCTATGATGATGAAAGAAATTTGGAAAAGAAAAATGGTATCATTTAGAGGTGTCACTGTAGACATGTAAATATACATTCTAGTGGTCCCTACCTGGAGTTTACTGTGGTAGCAAGCATTTAAAAATTATGTAATAGCCACACAAAGATTATTAAATTTGGATCTAGCACTTGCCTTAGCATGTGTATATAAAAAAATAATAATAAGAGAGAGAGAGAGAGAGATCATATTGGATTAACCTACTAACAAGATTTGACTACAATTGACCACTAGTTTGATAACCCTTTACCAATTTAATTAAATGTCTCATTTTCTGATATACCGAATGTATCAGATTAGAATTGGTCAAGGGTCATCAAACCTGTGATCCACATTGGTACAGACTAACAATATCTTTTTGAAAATTATAGACAAAGAAGGAAGTGCCACTGCGTTTGCTCACTGCTCACAGAATATGAATGATTGGCTAGAGACCCTGTGCTGAGAGTATAAGGGAATATATGGCAGAGTTAGTGGAGGAGAGAAGACCCATAGAGTTTAACAATAATTACCTTTATTTTGGTGTTATATCAAAACCCCTTGCATTGGGACACATCCTATAATGTTGATATTTGACTCTCCATCTGGTCCAAACAATTTAGGGTGCTTCACTCTATCAGAGCGTACATGCACACACACACACACACACACACACACACACACACACACACACACACACACACACACACACACACACACACACACACACACACACACACACACACACACACACACACACACACACACACACACACACACACACACACACACACACACACACACACACACACAGTCATACTTATTCTTTATCGCACTGTCATCTTTATAGAGTCAACTCTGGAATAGTCATCCATCATACTTCCTAAAATAGTCATTCCTAATTATATTGTGCTGTGGCAGCAAAAACCAATGAGGGTCAGGGCAGAGTCAGACTTGGGGAGGAGAAAAAGGGGAAAGACTGGGGAAGGAGAAAAGGGGGAAAGACTGGGGGAGGAGAAAAAGGGGAAAGACTGGGGGAGGAGAAAAGGGGGAAAGACTGGGAGAGGAGAGAAGGGGAAAGACTGGGGGAGAAGAAAAGGGAGAAAGACTGGGGGAGGAGAGAAGGGGAAAGACTGGGGGAGGAGAGAAGGGGGAAAGACTGGGGGAGGAGAAAAGGGGGAAAGACTGGGGGAGGAGAAAAGGGGGAAAGACTGGGGGAGGAGAAAAAGGGGAAAGACTGGGGGAGGAGAAAAGGGGGAAAGACTGGGGGAGGAGAGAAGGGGAAAGACTGGGGGAGGAGAGAAGGGGAAAGACTGGGGGAGGAGAAAAGGGGGAAAGACTGGGGGAGGAGAGAAGGGGAAAGACTGGGGGAGGAGAGAAGGGGAAAGACTGGGGGAGGAGAAAAGGGGGAAAGACTGGGGGAGGAGAAAAGGGGGAAAGACTGGGGGAGGAGAAAAAGGGGAAAGACTGGGGGAGGAGAAAAGGGGGAAAGACTGGGGGAGGAGAGAAGGGGAAAGACTGGGGGAGGAGAAAAGGGGGAAAGACTGGGGGAGGAGAGAAGGGGCAGAGACTGGGGGAGGAGAGAAGGGGCAGAGACTGGGGGAGGAGAGAAGGGGCAGAGACTGGGGGAGGAGAAAAGGGGGAAAGACTGGGGGAGGAGAAAAGGGGGAAAGACTGGGGGAGGAGAAAAGGGGGAAAGACTGGGGGAGGAGAAAAGGGGGAAAGACTGGGGGAGGAGAGAAGGAGGAGAGAAGGGGCAGAGACTGGGGGAGGAGAGAAGGGGAAGAGAGAGTAATCCAGTTTGCATTTTCTGTTTATATAAAGTCTTTGCCTACAAATTTCGTCATTCCTTAGGTCAAATGAAAGTTGCTCTAAATATTTAAATACACAAGCAATCATTCAACATTTAGTTTTTTCTCCATGAAATATTTCAGCATTTACCTCTATTCCATCCTTCTCTGAAAACACAGACAGAGAGATATCAGGCCGTCCAACTTTAATTCGGACAGCAGTAGATGGTAGTTGGAGGAATTCAATGGCGTCCTTCAGGTTACCTTTAATCTCGTAGCTGAAGATCTGTGTCACCATATCTCCAACCTGGATCCTATCATGACAAAATATACAACGCATAATGGTATTAATAAGGTATTACAGTGGTCGCAGAACAATTGACATGCTTAAGATTAACTAAATATACTAGCATATTATATATATATATATATATAAAACAATGGAAGCCAGTTATCCAAACAGGTCAGGACCAAGGGTGTTCAGATGAAATCTTATCTCCACCCCCTTATTAATAACAATTGTGACTAATTATGAGAGCATGTAATGCATTTAGCTTTAAGTACAAACACAGCCAAAAAAATATCACCATTAATTTAGCTTGTTGCCAGATTCATAGCTCTCTTCTTTACTGTTTGTATTAGAAGGTTATCAAAACAATAACAGTGTTTGCAAGCAAACAGTATGTTATAAAAATATTTCTGATCTTCAAAAAAATAAGTGTGTTCTGTTTTGTGGCACTGAGAAATGTAATCCAAAACACCTCAGAATTGGGTTTCCTTTTACAAAAGAACTGTGAAAGTTATGAGATCTGGTAGAATCCATTGTAACAGATCCTAGTTTGTTCTAAACCCCTGCGCTTAATTCATTCAGCTAATTAACCAACATAGTTAATCATTTTATTCCCTATAGCTTTCCAAAGGTTAGAATCCTCTTTTTACTTGTGAGTAACAGGTCTAGGATCCCCTTTTCTTGTCAGGGACTATCATCATGAGGACGACACAAGAAACCACAAAGCCACTAAGCTGAAGGTTGGTAGTTCGATTCCCAACCCAACCAGTCTCCCACCCCCCACCCCCCTCTTCCCCCCCTTCCTTTCTCTCTCTCTCCCCCCCCCCCCCCCACTTTTTCTCCTTTCCTTTCCACAGGTTAAGGCTAATGTGTTTCAGCCTTGTGGAACAAACAACAAAATGCTCCACGATCACACAACTTCCATTGATCTAATGCCAAAAAAAAAAACAAAAAAAAAAACGAACAACAAAAACAACAACAAAAAACACAGCATTTTGGACACAACCACACACAGAGCTTTATTCTTACCTCCCATCCTGATCTGCGGGAGAGCCAGGCACTACTTGCTCCACAAAGACTCCGGACACCTCGAAGCCTTGCTGGCTCCTGACAGAACCGCTCACTATCACTAGACCCACATCTTCACTATTATCACCTGACACAATCAAGTTTGTAGAAGTGACTACACCATATCAATTTATATCAAAATTTATGCATGATAACAACTCATATGTTACTGTAGGATTCCAGGGTATATTCCCATTTCCTAGAATATATCCTGGAATATCTTGGGCTGGGTTCATGTTAGTTTTAGGGCTAGGGTTAGTGGTAGGTTAGGGCTAGAGCTAGAGGGTTAAAACATGCAACATTCTGTGATGTCATGGGAAATGTACTGTATGACTAGCACACAACTTTCACTTCAGATTATTAAGTATTATCAACTGCCACCAGTCCATGGGAGTAGGAAGTGGGGGGGGGGGGGGGGGGGAAGTTGAACAAGGGGCCAGGCACCCCAATATGTTTCCATATTTTTTTGTTTGTCTGTCCGTGTGATTGTATTTTCTGAACTTATTTCATAGATTTGGTCAGATTGTTGAATTAATCAGAATTTCTGTATTTTTGTTCTTGTCTACAGATTTTTTTTCCTATCTTAATACCATCTCAGTGGTCAATAGCTAGGCTCATGATTCCAAGGTCTTTGGTTCAATGCTCAATAAAGACATTTTTAAAATTAACTTTAACTTTTCCCCTCATAATTTTTCTTCCCCCTCCTTCCCATTTCTACCCTTCCCCCCTCATTTCCACCCCTTAATTTTCCATTCACCACCTCTTTTTTTTCTGTGACAAGGGAATTACAGACTTTTGCCTAATTATTTTGACTAGCAAAGTACTTCTCCTATGATGAGAAACAAAGACATCTTACTATAATTTGATATTTCTTTGACCATTTGTTTGATACCTTCTCCAAGATGTTTCATTGGGCCTATAAAAAGAAAAGAAGAAAGGAGTTTAGACAAAGTTTTTCCCAGATATTTGCCCACAGTACTAAAAAAGAAGAAAAGGAAAGGATAATTGGACCTGACCTCATTTCATGTGTGTTTACACAATTATGGTTAGTAGTGATCATAATGCAGCTAGGAGGTAACTCACGCATGAAATTGAGACTTTTTAAGGAAACTTTAAAATTATCAAAAAAATTCCCCACCCTACTGACAGAATTTTACTCAAATCTTCACCAAACCTCGCCAAAACCCATCCTTGGGTGACTACATTAACCCTTGAAAATTTGAACCATGTAGAACCAAGTGTCTGGGAGGGAATAGCAAACAAACAAACAAAAAAAAATTGAGAATTAGAGTAAAATAATGACCAGTCCCTAATCCGGATTCACCATTTGCAGCTATCATATATTGTGAGCTGCTGCTATTGGTGTATGCATCTATGCAGCTATGCAGCTCTGTTGCAGAGACTAGAACAGCAGACGAAACTTTTGTTGTTGTCTAAACCATCTAACTAGTTATTTCCAAGGGAGAAGAACCACCTTGGAAGGAGGAGGGAGGGAGGGTCCAAAGTTTGTATGTGAAAACACTCAATTCCTTCTGGGGGAATTGATAATTATATAAGCAGTAGCACATAACACTGGCATTGCCCAGGGTCAATGTCAACACAAAACATGGTTATGTCACTCAAAACATCATTTTTAGACAATGAGATTCAAATAATGGCAGCTCTTAAGTAGGCATGTAACCAGTGTTGCCTGCTGATTTTTTAGAAAGGGCAGAAAGATTTGGAAGCATTGTAATGCTGAAAGGTGCATTGCCAAAAATCAGTGGAGAGCACAACTTACCCATTTTTTTATTTAATATTTACTTTAGAAAGGCCATAATGTTTTCAAAGGATGATGTAATATTGTGAGGTAGAATGCCAATAATCACATAACAAAAATTTGGCCTAAAACCCTATAGAAAAATTTCCGACACAGGAAATTTGAATTAAAAAGCCATAGGAAAAAAAACAACCCAACTTTACCCCCATAGGATCATTTGACCTAAAAGTCCATAATGAAATCTGCTGAAACCTCCTCATATCACTTCAAATCTCCTGAACACATTCAGCCCCATTTGGGGGGTCAGAGGTCTCTAAAATGCCCACAAAACTGTATTTGAGGCCAAATACAGTGCCAAACAGCCTGTTTGAGAGCATGGCTTGCCCGTTGAGTTTTTTTTATTTTTTAAAGGCCAGAATCTTTTGGAAATATGGTGTAATACTGAAAGATAGATTGCCAACAATCAGAGGAGAGCACAGTTTGCCCACTAGATTACCAACAACTGTGATTGAAAAGTTTAAATAATATTTGAATGTGTACTTAAAAATGTAATGAATAATTGATACTGCAATGCAATTTGTCCTTTGAATAGAAATTTATTTGTGAAAATTACTTGCACATGTTCAAGTATCTGAGACATCAGAGCACATTTTACTGGTGTAAAAAAAAAAATGAAAAACTGGCTGTAATCCCCAGACATATTTAGTGGTACTTTTGTATCATTGAACGCCACTATAAATTCGGGTGATAGACTGGATGCTATGTCCATTGAATATGCTGGCCCCCCCCCCCCTAATATGAATTAGGTTCCTGCTCCACTGCAGTCAGTACACCAAAGCTCTCATCTCACCTTTCTGTAGTTCTACGGTGAAGAAGTCCATGGTTTCTATCACTTCTTCATACGAGTCATGCATTGGGGAAGTGAGAGCAGACGGATCCTGGAGGGAAAGATAGAAAGGGAAGAAGAGTGTGGATAGGTGGAAGGAGAGAGAGGAGTGGGGGAGGGGGGGGGGGGGGGCAGGAGTTAGAAAGAAAGGGAGGAAGAAATGGGGAGATGGAAAAAAAAGAAGGGAAGAAGGGAAGGAATTAGAGGGCAAAACAGAGATGTCAGACAAAGATCAAGACATGAAAAGGTAATTTAGGACACCGGGCCGAACAAACACTACGATACCTGTTGCCCATCACTAATGCTGTTCAAGTCATCCATGGACTGTGCCCTGTTTTTCCAGCGACGTATAGCAACTTGCTCTCCTCCGCCATGAGGCAGTCGGCTCTTCATCACCTGAGCATAAACCGGTGGAGGAGGAGCAAAGGTAGGACTACTCCTGGAGAGGCAACTCTCGTTGCTCGAGACGTTGAGGGACTGATGTTTCACAGGCACAGGTGGGGGAGGGGCGTGTCTCTTTGGCTTGATATTGGGATTCACATTGACAGCTGATGAATCAGTCGATTGATTCTGATCCTGTGATGCTTGTTCCATGGTTGTTGCAATCACAGGCACTGACGGCCTTCTGTCCTCCGTGTGGTCAGAAGGGGGAGCCCCTTTAGGCGTAACAGGGGTGTGGGCAGGTGGAGGAGGAGCATGGAACTTTAAGGGAGCAAGGGGGGCATGCCCTGGAGGGGGAGGTGGACGACCATGGGCATGTTTTTTTGTCCTAAATGATCTCGTAACTGCTGCAGCTATTTCCTCTTGCTGCTGAAGATTAGAGGCAATGTAGGAGGAGTTTCTCCTGGTTTCTTCCACTTTTCCTGGAGAGTTGCATGATTTAGTGGAGGACGAATCCTTTGAAGTGACTGGTGACCTTCTGCCAGGACTAGCAGAGGGTGGTGGTGGTGATATACCGGGTGGTGGTCTTCTCGGACGGTCGCCTGACTTTCGATCTAAACATCGCTGCTCAACTTTTGGTGAGAGGTTGTTTGGGTTTATCGGTGACCGTCGATCTTGACCAGCATAGGGTGGTGGTGGTGGCGTTACAACTGGTGATGATCTGCCATGCAGAACCTTGGACTTTTGATCAGAGAGTTGTCGATGGTCAACTTCAGGTGACAGTTGAGTGAGGACTGTAGGTCTCCTCTGTGCAGTACTAGTGTCTTCAGTACTGCTAAGAAAATCCACAGACTTGCTTCTCTTGTGACCATGCACTGGACTTTCGACAGCTTCACCTCGTCCATTACGGTCACAGACATTTTCGGATGGAGATGTCCTCTGTAATTTTCTTTTGGCCATTCTCTGCTGCCCTGACCCTGTTTGCCCTCCACCAGGGGGAGGGGGAGGAGCACGGTACTTCGGCCGTTTTGCCTGTTGAACGAGGTCTGCCATAGTAACTGAGGCACCATCACCTGAAGCATCACTTTGCGATTTCTTCAACATCGGGTGATTGTGGAGTTTAATGGAAGGAGCAATCCCAGAGCCACGAATAGTAAGTCCAGTGAACCCAACATTTTCAGAATCTTCTTCGTCATCAGAGAAAAGATCTGTGCAGCAGTTAATGTACTCCGCCTCTTGCTTCTCAGCGTCGATAGAGGCATAGTAAGGACTTTCATTATCGTCTTCCACCCACCCAGTTTTCCATTCCACGTCATCCAATGACTGTGATCGACTCTGATGTCGTAAGGACACAGGTTCCTCATATATGATTCCATCTTCTCTGAATAGGAGGCAGGAGGGATAGTGCAAAGGAAAATATTGATATCAATTCTAATTAATAATTATGAACAAACTGCTAACAGAATAACACACACACTATATGTTCGCTATACATATAATATGCTCTGAATGTTCGTACTTTCAGGTTTCAAGTAGCGGGTAATTTTCCAAGATAACAACATGCACATAAGCTATGTCGTAACACAACAGGGTTTCTCTGGTGGTTCATCTTGTGTGGCAACTAACCTCTGTGGTGGAGAGCTGGGTGGACCACTACTGTTGGATGTGGAGACGTGGCTTGGCCTGTGTCCCCGTGGCTTTGGCACAGGGTGCGGCACAGAAGCCATCTTAATACACGATGGTGTGAGGACCACAGACTAATCTAATAACATTGCAAGATACAAGACAACAATAAACCACAACATAATAGGATTGACAAATGTTTAAGCACATGATCAAAATTTCACGTAAACTTGGTGTGAAATGTGTCACTGTATGTGGTGATATTGTAAGGTGTTAACACAGTGATATTACTTTAATAGATTTATACAGCACCAACTTCAATCCACATTCTCTCTATGTGGTATCAAACAATAAGGATGTAAAGAAACTGATTCTTGAGTATTCTAATCCTTTAATACAACAAATAGCTCAAAGGGAACTTGCATTGTCATGGCTGTATATTTGGACACAGAGTGGATGACAAGCTGTCACAGATACTACACACTTTGCACACAACACCCTATCACTACACACCAATATAGAATTGCATATGGTACTATTCAAGGACATTATCTTAAAAGGTAAAGTATAGTCATCCAGAAAATGCTGTGAGAGGGATGGGGGGGGGGGGGGGGGGGGGGGTGAAAGACATACTAACATACATTTATACCCAAATTTCTACCTGGTGAGTACTTTTTCTTAAGCCTCGCCTTCATTTTCCTTGATTTTACCATGTTTTCTTTGATTTCATGAAAGAAATTGATGTCTGAATTGAAACTATGATTGAGTTGTGAATGTAAATAAGTACCAGAGGAAGAAAATATAAAAAAAAATTTTTAATCATATATCACAACATTTCACGTAAAAGGAAGTATAAATTGTATATCTTGCATGATCTTGACGTGAGTAAGAGTATAGGCATGATCGAAAAAATATTAGTTCCCAAGTCTGGGATATTACTGATCTGTGCTGTTGCAATAGCCAAAGTGGATGATTTTGTGGTAATGAGCAAGGATTATTGTTGGCTATCAAACCACTGCAGTGTTTCACACAAGTTTGTATTGGTTAAGTAGCGACCATAAAATCAACTATAAGATCAACAATAATCAGAGAATGCAAATTTTTATTTCCCAATGTTGTATACATGCTGGAGTTGATGTTTTAAAGACTGTTTTTTTGTATGTGTTAAACTTTAGCTACATCACTGACAATGGCCATAACCACTTGCAATGATTTCATATATCTTAAACACCTGTATCTCAAATGCATTTCAACACCACTTATTTTTCTTTTCTTTTTTCAAGCATAGAATGTAAGGTCATGGTGCATGGAGATATGTTGTTTCAGGAAGGAAGAAAGCCAAGAAGAACTCCAAACAGCCAAATTTTTTTTTTTTTTTTTTTTTTTTTTTTTTTTTTTTTTTTTTTTTTTTTTTTTAATACATAGAAAAACCCACTTAATACTGGGATTGAATATCAGGTAATTACAATATTTATGTTATACCTATTGATGCAGACTCAAGCATACTAGCACCACAAGTATGCACACATAAATGGAACCTTAGGTGTAGCCACTTCAAGACATGGCATAAGCATAGAAGTGTTGTGGGCATTCACAGCCAAAACAACAACTGTATCATCACAAAATCAGAGTACTTGTTCGAACTTCAATAAGTTTCATGAATGGCAAGTACTCGCCATGGTAGGGCATGCACAATGGATAATGCATTGCTATTTTTTTTTTTAATTTCATTTATTAGCCAACATGCATACCTGCAATGTTATGTTAATCCTGTTGCGTGTTCACCCTCAAAGCTGTGCATGTTCCTAAGGCACAGTTTAAACCTCCTGATTCCACGTGTTTTCACTTGAATAACTTCAGCTGAGTTACTTCTACCTGCTCAAGCTAGTGTGATGTTGATCCATTGTGTGTTCCCCTTAGTGCTTACTTAAATCAAGAGTATTGTTGATCCTTTCCCCCCCCCCCCCTCCTCCTGTCATACCAATTTTAACCCGAGGTGATAGTAACCCAGTTAAGTTTTAACCCAGTGTGACGTTAGTTTGAGCTATTTCCAAGCATATTCTCATGTATCAATGCATTAAGCTGATCCAGAGGGTGTCAACTACTGCAACAACTTGTTGGAGACACATTTCCTTGTCACATAACAGAGGAACAGGCTAGCCAGTGGAGCAAAAAGTTGTTGACAGTCTCCAAGAACAGACATAGAACCAGACACCAAAGAAAAGACAATAGAAAGTTGGCAAGTACACACTGTTAGTACTTTCTCATGTGCACTCACAGCTAACCAAGCAGCTAATGCAACAGTACACACCACAGCTGGGTCACAATGCAGCTACTGGTAGGAGCCATGTTTCTGAGTCACTCCACTCTCTGCAAACAAATACCAACTTAATTTAACCTGTCACTCCACTCTCTGCAAACAAATACCAACTTATTTTAACCTGAGAACAATTAGCTCGTATAATTGTTTCTTAATTGGATGAGGTTGGCTCTTAGTGTTTGCAGAATAGAACACATGTTACTGAAGCAGCTGGGCTAACTTTACCCTCAGGCTAAGTGGATGCAACACCTGTAAATAATTTCAGTATGGTAAACATTTTCTAAGTAATCTCTTAATAAAATATCAGAAAAATTCCAGACTTGACACATAATTTGGCTACTGAAAGCAGAAAAATGAATTAGGCTTCAATTCAGTACAACAATGTAACAGCCATAAAGTCCAATCAATAATAAACAATTCCTTTATTGCAGTGGTTTGGGTTCCAGTTGAAACACACCACATAGGCAGGAATCACAAGCTGGGAAGACAATCTGGTAATAAATAGCTGAGCCCTTGCCACGGCTGCTTCAGTACAAGATTGTCATGGTTACACAAGAGAGTGAATCCAATAATGAGATTACTACTCTCCAATCCGGCCACAACAGTTTCATTTTTAACTTATAAACTAATTAATAAAGTCCACATGCATGTACATATACATTAACTTGAGTGCAATAAATGGAGTGTAAGAACATGCAAAAAAACATTATAAAGTACAAGTGTGCTTGATGCTGCCAATGTACTTCAATCAGCCTCAACCCAGTGTAGTGTTGATGCAGTATGTGTCTCCAATTATGCACTAGATTATTGAAGTGACATTGTACACTAGATCCCCCTCTTGGCTTGCAACTAATGTACCTAATGCCTAATTAATTTATTTTGAGTTGTTCAGAAAGTCTTGGTGGCTGCAAGCTATTATATATTCTGGCAGATACTCCAGACACTATCTGGGCAAAGTTCAATCTGAACAGTACTTATTCACCCATTACTGGGTCTTACAAATGAAATATACATTATATATTCATATCGGTGCCAGCTGCTATTGTCGTGCCATTAATTATGAGGCATATGCATTGTATGTTGGATATGTTCCCTTACATGCACCCACACACAGGCCAATCCACCCTCAGGACAATACCCAAGTTTGTGAGTGTGTAGATATGGCTGCTACTGCTTGGCATGCTAATAATCTGCCATCTTCATGAGCATTGTTTTGATTTGAATGGGAATGCTTACGTGATTCTCTCCCAGAATGTGTGGAAATACACACAAACACTCTCTTACACACACTCACACATGTACAAGTACTATATCACACTTGGTTGAGATGTGTGTTGACAAGAGTCCTTCGGTCTGACTATTAAGAGTTAAGTTGAGAGAGACACATTCACAGCCTCTAAGCAAGTAGTTAATCAGACAACTAAAGATTATGTCTCCTACAATAGAGGAAGGACAGTGTGGATTATGTGTTTATCAGAAGCAAAAGAATGATTACAAGATAGAAACACTAGCCAACACACACACGCTCACACAGATGCGCGCACACACACACGCACGCATGCACGCGCGCAAACACACACACACACACACACACACACACACACACACACACACACACACACACACACACACACACACACACACACACACACACACACACACACACACACACACACACACACACACACACACACACACACACACACACACACACACACACACACACACACACACACACACACACACACACACACACACACACACACACACACACACACAAAACCAGGGCCACAGCTGGTGCAGGGGAAGGTGGGAGTGGAACAGTCCCAACTAGTGTCTGCAGCAGCTGGTATGTACCCACATGTAGTGCCAACAAACTGGAAATGTTGCTGTTGTTGTTGTTGTGTGTGTGTGTGTGTGTGTGTGTGTGTGTGTGTGTGTGTGTGTGTGTGTGTGTGTGTGTGTGTGTGTGTGTGTGTGTGTGTGTGTGTGTGTGTGTGTGTGTGTGTGTGTGTGTGTGTGTGTGTGTGTGTGCATGTGTGTGTGTTTGCTGTGTACACACAACACATAATATATTGATTCCATAAAGGATGTATGTGTGTGTGCACTACCAATTGCAACAATGTAATTACTAATGTTTATTGCTTGTTTTTCTTCAGGATACATGCAACCTCCACACCTGTCCACTCCTGACACCTCCTGACACCCAATATATATATATATATATAATGATCAGGTCTGAATGCAACCAGACTAGGTCACAGTATGGTCATTTTGTCTGTGCATGCATACACATACATACACTTCCTCCTCAACATACTGGAATGTTGTCCCTTGATTAATCCCTCATTTGTTTATTAATGCAAAACTTGATTATTGATTAGACAAATACATTTCCTTCATTTGTTCATCATTACAAAAGCTTGAGAGGATACCAGCTCATGTACTGCTAAGATTCATACAGAGAGAGATGAGATCTTTACAGAGACCTTTTAGAGAAGCAGGAGCATTTATTAGACCTGTGGAGGGATATATCAGCGTAGGAGAAGAATTAATGAGATCCGTGCAGAAATATATCACACCAGTCCAGGCCTTTCTAATCAGCACCCCCTTCTTCCAGTAATCACCAAGTCATGGTCATAATAATATTATCCCCACAGAGTTCGTATTGGAAATCTTTCCATTGTAACCACAGCTACTACCTTTTCTACATTGGGTATACATTAGGGGTGGCATATTATACTCTCTTTCTTTCCAACCTATTATGTTATGCTCCAGTGATTATTAATCTCCCCAAGAATAATACTATGGTTCAATTTTAATTTAATGTCAGAAAAGTTATCATATAATAATACTACAGAAATGAATAAAATGATCAATAGTTATTATACTGTAGAACTATTGAAGTCCGGACATAATTTTTCAAAGTTCTCTTTTGAATAACCTCTAAAGATGATACTAAAACCAACAATAAATAACTCTATTTTGCAGTTATAATGGCGACCAGTTTGGCAATGTTTTTTGATTGTCCTTCCACCATTAAAAAATGGAATATAATTATTTCAACACAAATACACTTTTGAACCTGTGGTACTGTAAGAATGTAGAGTAAGCGGAACATGATTAAAATTTTGTTTATGTCCAGTGGGAAATTAATATGTAGCTGCAGCTGTTATATATTGTGCTAACCATGAATGTCATCATAGAAATTCTAGTACAGGGATTGCAAACGCCAATAAAAACCATAACAGAGTGACTTCACATCATAGTTCTATCTGTATTAAGGCTCTAAAATGAATAAGAACTTTAGCTCTTCCCAGTACTAAGTGATTCACTCAGTTATTAAACCCTTTCCAATTCCCAGAAAGGCAGGGTGTAGCATGAGATCCCCTTCAATTAGTAACATCTTTGTACACCTCCAGTGCAAAACTAATGAATTTTCTTGAAGCGGCATTTCTGGCGTTTGAATACTGGGTGGTTTGTGCTCTTAAACTTGTGTATTTTTCCAAGTACTTAGTTCTATGTGTAGTATAGGAAAAAAAAGAAAAAAAAAAGAAATTCTTGTTGTTTTTGGTAACTACATCCCAAAAGGGTAAGAATGAGCTGTCCTTTGTGAAAGTTTTCTTCTTAAAGCCAGTTGCCTGCTCAACAATAGGAAATTTTGATCACTAGATATATGTCTAAATAATTATTCCTGAATGTTTATCGCTTAGATAAATGCTAAAAATGCAATTACCAACAATGTCACGCTTAGACACTCACTAACAGACCAGAGTACCAGTTTGATCACTTTGGTCCCTGCCGCCTCTTAGTATACAGGTAGTATCCAGATAATATTGTGCTTAGTGAAAGTGGATGTTTTACACAATCTTTTCCGTCGCCAACGAATATTTATTCCCCCCCACCCCACCCCACCCCCACCCTTATTATGTTCTGTTAAAGGTGTCAAGATAAAAATGTTAAAAGCTGCTACTAAGTTACGAGGTAAATCCCTTCTCAGATATCAGACCTGAAACTTGCCATAATACACAATAACTGTGGGAGTGACATGGGCTGGGTCTCACCTGGCTACATCTCCTTCTCTGGTAGTGTCAGGCTAATAATGGTTTAGAAGTATGTGTGTTGTATGTTAGTGTATGTCCAGCTCCTGCCAATGACCACACCCAATGAAACCCATTCCACGATGGTAGATACATCCTACACTATGGATGATGTTCACTCCAAAAGTTTTGGGTCGCCTGGACAAACCTCTTCTTAAGGAATAAGAGGCTAAAATGCCAAAAATGTTACTTACAGAAGACCTAAAACATGACATGCACACTCATGATGACTCTGGAAGTGATATAGGTTGGGTCCCACCTGGCCACACCACTTCCATTGGGCATATCATATTAAATGTCAAAATGGTAATTAGTACCAACCCTTGGTCATGGTCTGGGTCACGCTTGGCCACACTTCTTTCTTGAGGTACAGGTTCCAAAGTGGGAAACTCAGTGATCTAATTCCTGGACATGACTTTTTTTTCTTCCTTTTTTGATCCACCTTTTTTTTTCCGAAAAAGAGACAGGAAGACGATATGTGTGAAAAACATATTAAATATTGATTGGCATTGTACCAGTAATATTTTATGTTTCACCACTCCGTTGGGGCAGTCCCGTATTGATGCTGTTGACAATCATGCCTTTGCACCATATGGTCACACCTCTTCCTGTGAGTGTGTGACGCTAAAAATTCCAAAGCTGTACTGAGGACAAACCCTCGGACTGAGAGACATAAAACTTGGCATGCGCACACACTTTGACTTTGGTTGTGTCCTACCTAGCCATGTCTCTTACTCTGGGTGTGTCCTACCTGGCCATGTCTCTTACTCTGGGTGTGTCAAGCTAAAATTACTTGAAATGATACTAGAGCCAAATTCTTGGACATAGGTTGGGTCACACTTGACCACACTGTTTCCTGTGGGTATGTCATTCATTATATCTGGGGCAATGTTGGGTATGTCTGCTGGTATATACATGATATCAAGCATATAGAGATCGTTCCCATCACAGAAATAAGGAGTATTTGTAGTAGATACAGATAATATTATTGACAATATTCTTTTGTGTAATATTCTTTTGTTCATGGGAGGAAGAACATTCGTTCCCTGGGTAAGCAAATATTCGGAGGAATAAATATTCTTTAACACCGTTTCCAATCCCTGTACTAGAATAATTGTGATGCCACTAAGATACCTTCATGGTGACCCACAGCCACCCATCAGCATGCATTCACGCTTGCACACACACACACACACACCCACACCCACACACACACGATCAAAGTGTAGCCTAGGGAGTGTGATTTAGGGCTATGCTATTCAAGGATTCATGGGAGGTTTTGGAGCTCTCAGACTATTTTTGTCTGTATTGGTGAGGTGAAACATTATATAACCAGAGCATAGAATTCTTACAATGGATGTCTCAGAGGCTCATTACCACAATACAATGTAGATAACATCTCAACCACATCCACAATAACATCATCGCTATTTTTTTAAAAACCATACACACTCAAATAATATTAAAACTTGCAGTACCGAATCAACGGTTGATTTCAAACCACACCCACAGGAGAATTCACAAATAGTGGCAATCAGCACACCTGAAGAATTGAATTAGCATCAATTAACATATTAAAAGGGTAAAAACATTATATCACACCTATGGTTGCAATTTTAGCACTAAAGGAGAAATTGAAAGTCCCACATCAAGTAATCATAACATTTGCAGCACTTATCACAATCAGCACCTACTGCAGCAACATATTAGTATCCATGATAACATTATTAACACCTAGAATAGAAACAATACACATAGTAGCAGAATTAGGAGCATGCTCAAGCCATATAGGTGCCATGGTTGGGGGGGGGGGGGGGGGGGGGGGCTTATGTGTACAGAGGGAAGAAATGCACATACATGAGAACCATTCAAAATGCAAATTTAATGGTTATTATCATTTGGGCAGCTGTTCCCCTATCCACCTGGAGACACTGTCAAGCTGGTGGTCTTGGTCCAGACTGTGGCAGATATTGAGCACCAAAAAGGCACGAATATGGGCGAAACAACAATAACTGCTGAGTTAGTATTCTATTAATAAAAAAAAAAAGTGTAAGTTGGTTCATCTGCCAAGCAGTGTGTTTAAACTTAATGCACACCGCATTTCATAATCAAATAGAATAAAATGTTGCGGGCCACTCTGGAATGACCAGGAGTAGGTCACATGACATTACTCCTCCCTCCCCCTCCCCCAAACCAATCATGATAAGGAGCAGCAATATTTATGTGGCATTGAAAAAATCTTATATCTGTACCAAACAAAGGATTTGAAAAAGTTTTATACATGGAATAGGGAATCTAATGGACTTCTAGATTATTGCCATAGCTATACAAAGGACTATAGTCATAGTTCAGGGTCGGTTCAACTAGAAAAGAAATCACTGATGGAGTCAACTTGGACACAGTCGAGTAAACGACATGCACCTTATGGTATCAGTGATCCACCAACATCATAGAAAATGCATTAGCTTTAATGACTGGCAATTCAGATTCTTGTAAACTGCAACTACAAAATAGTTCTAGCTTCCACCTTCCTATTGAAACAGAGATATTAAATAATTTCCCAGTGCAGATTGAAAATTCCAGAAAATCTCATGGTGAAAGTGAATGAAAGGTTAAATATGACTTCGCCACTCAGTTTGCTGTTAGTTTATCTTGGAACTGTCAATCTTGAAATTCCTGTAGATTAGGCACTACCAGACAAAATCTTCTGAGAAAAACTAGCAGCTACTTTCGCAACACATCGCCTTTGTTGAAATCACCTCTGACAACTCAATTGTTTGACACTCACTGCTACCTCCTCCTCACATCAGTAGGCTTGGCACACTGCACATGACATACTCTGGCAAGTTCCGTATTGATAAGTCACTAGTTTGTCTGTGACTTTGTTGTAAACTTTCAATAGCAACCGTATACATGTACTGTACTGCTTATCCTAACTAAAGGCTTGTCCACACTATAAACAGATTTGTACCTCTCTCCAGAAACACCCAGCGGGTTCCAAAAGTTTTCTTGCGTCCACACTTGCATAGTTCTGAATCCGCTCAACATCACTTGCATGGGCTGAATAATTGGCTGGGCTGATTAATTGGTTTGCCTCTACCTCACATAGAAAGAGGACATTTCATTTTCTCATGTGGTATTTTGTTGTCTTTTTACCCTCTGCAATGTGATCTCACAGATGGAGGAGAGAGGAGGAAAAGAGCTGTCAGTAACAAATTTCCTAATAGCACACATCAACAATAAAGCTACAGGAATGTTATACAAATCTGAGCCACTTGAAACTTTTCTTCTGACGGTTTTAGGTGGAACCCGTTGAGATGAAACCGGGTGTAGTATGGATATGTGGAACCCATTCCAGACGCCGGTAAACCAGTTTTAGTGTGCAATGTGGACAGGCCTTAAAGAGCCAAAAAAAATTAGGAAAATTGCGGTTGGTATAATTAGTGATCCACAAATAACTGTGACTAATTCACAATAAGAAGATTTTAAACCTAGCAACGCATCTAAGCATGAACTTGACATCCATTCCAAGCAGTAAAAATAAATAGTCACCCTTCTATCTGTTATGTAGCATGAGTATCCTTGGTCCTTGAGCACCACCATATTGTGAACAAAAGCTTTGCCACACTAAATAACGACTAATGATTTCCTTCTTTTCGTGAGGCTATCAGAGAAAAATATCAAAACAGATTACACACTCATGAGTTTTCCCATAAATGGCATGCTGGGGGATAGGTTTATAAGAAGCATTAAACCTTGCGCTGTGTAGTAATCAATTTAATGTTCTCTGGCCAAGAACAATAAGCAAACATCCATAGTTTACTCAGTAGGTCCAGGAGCAGAAGGGCAAACCACTAAGTATTGTGTATAAACAGTAAAATTTACAATTGTAATTTTCTTCAGGAATTATTAGTCCAAGATTAAAGACCTAATTAGTATAATAATGAAATGGTAATGTGTTGGATTCCTGTGTACTGTGCACCCTTAATAAATTGATTTAAAAAAATCATTCATCTCTCTGTCTATATCAAGAAGAGGATTTGCTTTTGTGTGTGTTAACAGTCCAGTTGAGAGGTTAAATATATTTTTCTATTAATTTTACACAATAATCTCTTCATTTCTGCTTTTGAAACAGAAAAGCAACCATCTACTACCACAATCCAGACAATCACCTTATCTAAACTGGTACTTGATTGAAATGCACTAGTGTATATAGTGGATTTCAATAACAGACAGTACTGCACAGAATATAGCCCAGAGGTCAAGCGTGATAAATCTGTCCCCTTGACAAAACTGTCTGCTCTACTTGCCCCTTACCATTTTACATAAAATTTTTGCTACTTGCCCTACTCATTATTACTCTTGTCAAACTCTGTCTGGCCAGTAGGCCTACCAGTTTCTCTAAGATTAGATCAAAATGGGAAAAAAAATTAACATCCACAAGTAATGTTGAGTAATCTACAAATTGATTAGAATAACAAACCATATAAGCTTGGATTAAGCGTTAATCTTTTAATCATAATTGATATTGAAGCACCCGCACACTTATGCTTGGTAGAGCTCTAATAGACCAGAAATAGTGGGTGGATCTGAGAATTGATAATATATGCAGATATGTGTATATACACTCTTCTTCCCCCCCCCCCCCCCTCCTTTTTTTTTTTTACCCCTCCATGAAATACTTCAAAACTCATTAACTCTCACCATGTTCCATTTTTCATCATTAAATTTTTTTTTTTTTTTTTTTTTTTAATTTTAATTTATTTATTCTTTTCTTTTATAGTAACAATACCAACTGTTTCCAATCGATCTCCAGAGTCCTACCTAATCCAGTGAAGGGTCAATCCATAAAGGACAAAACAGAATTCTCTGCCTCACATGCTCAGATACCAACACTGTAGGCAGGAGATCTCTCTAATTCTCTGAACATATCCTTCAAAGAACATGTCACACTGCATCCACAGCAAAACATAATTAGAGAGTCCTTTCCAGTAAACTTTGATTAACCAGAAGAAAAAGCTGTAGATACCAATGAAACCTCATCACTGCTCACCAACAAAGAGACATGTCATGATTATAATATTTACTACCAGTTGCCATGGGCCACAATGGAACAAACATTCTAGAATGTGTTTCAATTGGCTGACCTGTAGCTAGCAAAATTTATGTGGTAGAGCCATAGGCATTTGTGTGCGTGTTAATTTATCTCTGGCTATTTGTGACACTCACACTGTAGTATATGGAGTTTCAGCGAAGAGTAATGACGGTTGATAATACAGGAATAACAATAGCCGACTACACAAGGGAAACTTTTTGCACATATTTAGGACTTCCAAGCTATTCTAATAAAGTACTAAACACCCACACCCAATTAAATGCATATGGATGCATGAATATAGGTAAGCTCTAGCTGCTTCAGGGAAGGGAGGGGAGGGGTGGTCCTTGATGAATATTAAAAAAAAAAGGTATGGGATAAAAAAGATATAAATGGTATCAAATCAGGGCAGATAAATGTTCACTATTTGTATTGTGTTTGTATAAATGCTCAATTAGGGAATTCATTACAGCTGCTAGCTTTGGAAAATGAATTACTGTTAGTGACCAGAAGAGAGCCCTTACTTGAAATGTGGTTCAGCTGGGAGGTAAAAAACAAGCTTTTAAGACAGGACAGGGCTGACTGGTGATTAACAAAAGTCCATGATAGGGCTTGAGACTTTCAACATTGTTGGCAAGCATCTAAGTAGGTAAGACGCAGTGGTCACCACTAGCCCATCACGGCCAAGAGCAAACCAAAGAAGACGCCATGAGGGAAGGCTTCAGTAGGATCTGTGGTCTTCCCTGGAAGATTATCCTAAGCCGAAACACCATTATACAGCTCACTTCCAACCTCTGGACTGTTGGGCTCACCAATGGTGCAGCGAGCAAAGAGCAGTGCAGGTCACCTAGCCTCCTCAACTCCCTCTGGTGCTTATCATTGCAGATCAAACCTTACTTTACGATGTATCCGGTTCAGTAGTCATCTGCCCAGTAAAGAGGGTGTGTTTTCTCCAATGGGGAACACAGGTCGAGGTTAATGCTACCCATCATCCTTCGCTACTATCTCTCCATCCACAAACTGCAGGGTTCGACGGTAGATAAGGTCATCCTCAACCCACACACTGGTCTGTTCGACCAAGGGCTTGATCTGCACCAATTCCCCAACCAGGAGGAATGGTAACAAACTGAAAATTCTGAAACTTTCCAGGAACAATCTCAATTGGAAGCAAGACTGAGAACCCTGGAAAAATAGACTCACTGCCAAGTACAATTTGATTGCTTCAATGGAATAGAATACCTGAAACTGTTCATGTATGAAATGATAATTTATCGATGTCGTGACGAATAAAATTCTGTTGTACGTATTTGTGCATAATAATTTATTTGATAGGTTTGGGTATATGGAAAGTGCGTTTCTGGATTACTCTAATTTTGGGGTCCACAGCTTCACCTGTAGGATTGTGAATGAACCAAGTGAATGCTGTGACTCTACCTAATATTTAATTTTTTTTTTGGATGAGGAAAAGGTAAATTAAACTGCTGTGGTCCAACAACAGCCAGCATGCAGTCTAGTATGTACATATGCTTAGATCAGGGCATCATGTGACTGTGTAAGATTACATATACTCTGCCTCAGTAGTACAGGATGAAAGTGGACAACACATAAAATCATTTAACTATAATTAAATTAACTAAGTACATCTAGCTTAGTTTACTACGTAGTAAAAAAAAATAATAATAATAAAATAATAAGAAAGTGGTAGGGCCTTGACCCCCACCAACCCCTACCATGCACCACATGCCCCTGGGCAGTTAGCTTCACCAACTCCTTATAAGGGACATGTTCCAGGATAATGTACAAGCACATTCATGAGGGGAATTGGCCAATTGTCTTCACAGTGAAACTATACCAGAATACCATTTTCAAGTTTTATAGTTCACTATGTCAGCTTGAATGCTGTTTATAATATAGTAAATGACACTCGCTCACTAACTCCGCCATGATGGAACATTGCACTGGAACAGAGTGGATTTCTATGCCATATCCGAGGGGGAATGAACACAAAGTTAGTTTTCTTTCTAAATTCCAACAGTGTGCCACCTATTCACACCATTGGCTCCCTCTGAGGCCCCTATACTGGCTGGCAATGAGCCTAGTTCAGCCTTTCCCTGCATCATAGTGTGGTGGGCTGTGATCACGTAATTCTATTCATAAGTTGCTGTTGCATTTTCCCTTTCCATTTAAATCTCCTCCACCCTCTTCTCCAGCTGCCAAACACGTGTAAAGTGGTTAAAAAAATCAACTATATATTGTAACATACTTTTTAAACTCAATGTTTTCACCTGTTATGTTTAGTGACATACCTGTATGTATTTTTAAGAATTCGAAGATAGAAAAGAAGTGACACCTATATTCTCCACTTATTCAACAGTGCACCAGTTTGAGCTGTCACACAGGACATATTCATGAGATGTAAGAGCCATTGCTTTCTATCTTTTTGTTGGAAACATACATCACCATCTCTATTGATCCTCAAACCACAGAGTCAATGAGCTGAAATAGGATGACAGCCCATGAATCAGTTCAAGCTCTGGAGTAAACCCAACCAAACCCCCTTCACCCCCCCCCCCCCTCGTTTCTATATGGCACTTAAAAATATCTCACATGATGCTTGTAGTCCAGCTGATTGCTAGGATTTACTTAAACCACTTTCACGATAATTGGGTTTACTAGAACTACTTCCAGCATTTCAAATAATTTACAATGAATTATTAGAGCTTCTTTATTAAATAAAAATAAGATAGTTTTAAGCTTTTCCTTGATATAAATGTGATTAGTTTCACATTCTCAAGGAGAAATAATGCACCACCAATATCTGGAAACGTGAAAGGAAAAATTAAAAAAAAGAAGAAACTATATTCCTTCAATGAAAAAAGAAGAAACCATCCCATGGCAACTCAGTTCCGAATGGAGCTGAGTTAACTAATTCACATACACAGGGGAAGGAACAAATGTTGGATCAAATAATCACTTTGGGTTATCTGTGGTGCTGACATCAACAGATTCTGAAGCCTACAATGCTTCAGTTGTCTTCCTCTCTTCCTCGTGTGTTGTTGGGGTGAGGTCTAGTCAAAGCAAGTGCATACTGTTGCCAGGTGAAGCCAAGTTATGCGGTCTACAGTGAGATGTATTGCTCCAGCTGATACATACAAATATACCTGGTGGTCTGTATTGTGATGACTACACTCCCTGTGATGACGAAACACATTAAGACATCCACCTGTGTTTTAGCAACGACGAGGGAAGCATAAGGAAGTGTTACACAACACTAGCAAGGCTAACCACATAATACATTAGTTTGCATCTAGTATTATACACATGTGATTGTATACACAATATGTCATAGTCAAAAAAGAGTAACTTTTTGTGAATTTTGTTCACAGTTAAAAAAAAAAAAAACTGGCTTGAAGAAACAAAACCCCATCCAGGTGCTTATGGAACATGGTCAGAGTATATCATTGGAAAGCACTTGAAGTAAGATGCATTTTGAGGCTAAAAAAAGTGTGAGATAAATCACTAATGAGTTATAATGGGTTCTATTTCTTGTGAATAATTCATGTTTTATGGGAAGAGTGTGTTACTACTATTAATGAAAATTACTTTGCTCATAAGCTGCTCAAATTATATAGATTTGATAATTCCTGTCACTATGGCAGAGCTGAACTTTTCTGCTTTGAAAACTTTTATAAACATATTTAAGGATTTCCATGACAAGTAAAGGTTAAAACTACTGCATGACAATACATATTCATAAGGTCAAAAACTAATGACCTTAATCTAAAAGATATTGCAAAATTCCTCTACTGTGTATGTACTAGGGCCGATTAAAATAGTTTCAAGACAATATGGTTGATGATGACTCAGGTTTACTCACTAGGACACTCATGGTGATCAGGTCAGGTCAATTCAAATTGAACTAGTTCCATTGTGTGACCAAAAAATCTCAAAGATTCAGAAAAATTAAATTACTAATAAGGTAAACATGATTTATACTGACCAAAACATATATGCTAAATCAATATTTACACTATTAGACTACTTAACTAATATTGAAACAAGACTGGAAAATTCCAGCCAAAAAACCTGCTCACTTATAACTTAATGTTTTGACTTAATCTCAGGTAAAAAAAAAAAAAAAAAAGGAGAAAAAAAGAAGGAAAAAAAAAGAAGGGAAAAAGGGGATGAAAAAAATTCTACCATGACCAGGAGTTTAACCGGGGACCTTAGCACTGGGGGACCCTAGCACTGGGGGACCTTAGCACTGGGGACCTTAGCACTGGGGGACCTTAGCACTGGGGGACCTTAGCACTGGGGGACCTTAGCACTGGGGGACCTTAGCACTGGGGGACCTTAGCACTGGGGGACCTTAGCACTGGGGGACCTTAGCACTGGGGGACCTTAGCACTGGTGGTCGGAGGAAGTTTCATAAGAACAACAAGAAAGTCACATTTTGACTCCGCAAACTTGTCAAATTTGTGGGTAAAAAGTAATACTTTATCTTTGGATCCCCACCCCACCCTCAAATCAATTAAAGGAGAAAATTTCAGAAATCACAAAAGTAGGCTACAAATTCCACAGATGCAGCAATCCTCACCACTACTGACCAGACAGACAACTCTAGCACCAAGCAGAAACAATAGTTCATGTGCCCCCCCCCCCCTGCTACTTTCTGGACCCCCTCTGCTACTTTCTGGACCCCCTCTGCTACTTTCTGGACCCCCTCTGCTACTTTCTGGACCCCCTCTGCTACTTTCTGGAACCCCCTCTGCTACTTTCTGGAACCCCCTCTGCTACTTTCTGGAACCCCCTCTGCTACTTTCTGGATCCCCCTCTGCTACTTTCTGGATCCCCCTCTGCTACTTTCTGGAACCCCCTCTGCTACTTTCTGGATCCACCTCTGTCATTCTTCCACACACTGTGATTAATCAATCCATGCTGGACAAATTCACCATTTTCTATACAGTTGTCTTCATAGTTCATGGTTCACAATTCTTTGTTATTAGTCATGAAATTATATTATTCTTTTATTTTTTGTAGCTTTCTATCGCCATTTAAAAAAAAAGAAGGTATGTTTAATTGTTGACCCTTTACCATGAACACACAAACAGACAGACAGAAGGATTGGACAGGATGTAGAAATACTACACTGAAATAATGATCAGGTATTTTAAACTTGAGTCAATAAAAACACTAGAACTAAATCATCTTGAGACAAGACTTGTCCCAAAAGATAAGAACAGTGACACATCCACAGGATGTTGTAGCTTGACATACCAAACCCATTAAATTCAGCCAAACCACACAATAGAAAATAAAAAAATCAGCAGAACAAGCAATAAAGGATTTGCATGATTACATCACATACTACCTGCCACAACAACCTATGGTATCAGTGAACCTCCAGCACCATAGAATATATGCTAGCTTTCATGACTGGCAATGCTATTTTTGAGAATTGCAACTTCGAAATAGCTCGTGAATTCATTATACTATAGGAATAGAAACTTTATAAAAAAATATTCAAGCTATTATTGTGGAGAAAATAGAGCGTGAAAGTGAGTGACAGGTTAGTTATGACCTCACCAGAGAATTTTCTGCTAGTTTTCAGAACCAATTGATGGGAGTGAGTGTCAGACAGTTACAATGCTTCTCAAAATTCTGTCAAGCAGCACCTGTGGCAATCCAGAATTCTTGAAAATGAAGTGCTGCCTAAAACAACTGTAGCTCTAAATATTTTGGAATTTTCTATCAGCATGATGGAAATTTATAAAGTTTCTATTTTAGTATGGTGAAAGCATGAACTATTTTGCAGTTGCAGTTCATAAAAATAGCATTGCCAGTCATAAATGCCAATACATATTCTATGGTGCTGGAGGTTCACTGATACCATAAGTAGGCGTGGCAGGTAGTATGTGACGTAATCACGCAAGTTCCCTATTAAGCTAACACCACAAGTACAGATTACATGAACCTCAAGGCAATTTTATTAGATGTCATCTGATAGCAACCAAGATGCTAGCTACATTACCCTAGGAATATCTTCACATGCTGGTGGCACATTAATACTAGATGTAATCCTAAAACATTTCACTTGCTGCACTGTTCATCACAAAGGAGCATGCAGTGTGTGATCAACTGTGGCTCTAATTGCTCAGTTAAATTGTAATTGAAGTAGGCAGCCATAATTTCCAGTTGTGCAAAGTAGCCATAATGTTGTGATTAAAGTGAAACGTGTTACAAACACACAGAATCTAACTACACGTGTTAATCGAGTCATGGTCATACCAAATTCCAGATGTACCTTCACACATGCCCAGATAGGGTCAGTGAAGCTTGAACACATCTTTAAATCATGTCAATGAACATGAATGTACAAGTCTATCTACAGAGATCAACAGCACAGACACACAGGTGCACTCTTGCATGCCCTGTGGTGAATGGGTGAATTAATCCTCTATTATTCAGGTTTTGCTATATAGGTCTCTCTATACCTCAGGTTTTCATCTGAAGTTACAAATTAGGTTGCATAGTTTACACAAGATTACACAACATACAGAGAACACAATAACGGGCTCAGTGAGCTCAACCGAGCAGTTTTAGCCACTACAATGCAGTTTTAGCCACTACGATGCATTTTTAGAGCCTAGGGTACAACTTACTAAGATAATCTCAGGGCTGGATGTACCACGCTTAGCTTTTTCTAAGTGATAAATTCCACAGCCATTAACCGGTTGCTCACTTCAGTCCAGCCAGGTCTTGAAATACTGAAGCACCACCTTCGGTTTAGAATCCCAAGGTAAACAAGGCTTCTACATCCAAATATACGGAAAATAGGGGTATGCGCGGAAGTTGAATATCAAGCAGCCCCGCCCACCTCATATAACCCTGTCCCTCTTCCTGCATTGCTGTATTATAGAAGGTTCTATTGGTGTGTTAAAATAACGCCGCACTGCCAAATTTTCAAGTGCTATTAAATTGACCTTCAACCGCAGTGCTACAGCTTGGTATCCCAAAAGAGTTAAGAGACGAGAAGTAAGCCCCTCAGATTATTTTGCATTCTTTCAGGATTCCTCTCAAGTCGTCTGGAGTGCACCTATGGCAATGCGAGCTGCATTCCTGGGGTGAAGTAGGTAGCCTCAGAAAGTGGTGCGCTGCAGCTTATTATAAAAGCACCCCTAGAGGTACAAGGAACCGTTTGCTGCCAGAAGAGCTGGAGAATTGTTAGCAGGGTCTGTGTCTTGGTTGGGGGAACTCTTTCAGCATCCTTACTCTAAGTAAGCACTAGAAATGAGGCACTATTATATAGTAGTAGTAGTAGTAGTAGTAGTAGTGGCTGGCAACAGCTCCCTGAAGACATCTACTTCTCACTCCATCACCACCACCACCACCACCACCACCACCACCACCACCATTCAATAAACTGACTTTGATTTCTGTTGGTGCATTAAAGTTGTAACAGAAGGGACTGCATATTAACTGGTAGATTTCGGTGCACTATGCCTCAAGGCATTCATTGTCTTTTTTTTTTTCTTTTTTTTTTTTAACTTCGGTTTCTTGTTGACTAGCCCTCTGAACAGATGAATCCTAGTTTCAGAATATTATTATTTATGAATACGATTAAGTGAAGTAATGGAGCTGAACTAAAATTAGTAAAAGGTGGTGTTTGTTTAGAGTATATAGCTAAATAGATTGTCTGTAATCATGTGTTCTTGATGTGACACAAATAAAGGTTGGTGAACCCAAGATTGAAAAATGTGTCAATTTACCTGTGCTTCTTTTAATCTTAACAATCAAATCTCAATACTGAGGACACTGTATTATAAACAATTGTACATAGCTATGTAGCTAAAACATAACTAGTGTGAATAATAATCTATACTCATAATGTCACTGAAGTAAATGGCTAAACTGAGGCTATTTTGTGAATGGTGATGAATTAATTTTGATTGTGTATGTGACATAATTGTTTAACATTTGCAAATGGAGAGCCCTTATTGTGGTGTCTGGTCATGTTGTACAATGCTCTCAGCACCATCACTTTCTCACCTTGTCAATGGATGTTTGGCTATTGTCAAACTTGAAACCATAGCAATGGAAAAGTGGGAATTTGTTCATATTTAAAACTCCCTGAATGTCAGACCACAACTTTATTACAGTTCTCACTGAGAACTACACTCACCTTGTCGGGAGAGTCTGAAACCATTGTAATGAGAAAGTGGGTGTTATCAATTACTAAACATTTAACCATAACTACTAGCTAGCATATAGGTTTGGCTGGTGTTGGAAGAGGTACACAGAAGAATGGCTAATTTATCTTCACACCCATGTTCTGCTGTAGTTTAATGGCTTTTCACTATTGATAAAGTGCCCAGCAGCTTTATAGTCTATGTAACTTTGTTCTATTTAAGCAGTGCTGTATTTAAAATAACAGGTGTGGGTATTGTACCACCCTTGCACCCCTCACCTCCCTTCTGCCCCCCTCAATAACCTTAATTGAGTGATTTAATATCAATAGCAAAGTAAGAAACAAGACACATTGTGGTTTGTAATACTCCAAGTGCAGCTTTATCACTCATACTTGAAATTTACCCCCCCCCCCCCCCCCCAAGGATATTTCAGGAAAACTGTTGGCATGGTTTTACTCTGATCTTCACCAAACTGACCTAAAGCCACCCTCGGTGACCACATCAACCTCTGAAAAGTTGAGCCCTGTAGGCCCAATCGTCTGGTAGAAGATAGCTAAGAAACAAGTAAATCTAAAATTATTGTAAGGTTATGCATCATTGAACAATTGGGATTAGGATGTTATTATTGTTATGACTGAACACAGCTGTATTTCATATAGGCAACTAGCCCAGTTGGACTTGGACTTCTGACCATAATCTAGTTCACCCCACTGTGTTGTGTGTTGATGCATGTGTTGTGTGCTTCTGTTTGCAAACATTATTTGCATTAGAAAAGTACCCATCCTCTGGAAAGAGAAAACAAGGACGTCATACAATTCTAGATTTATTTGTTTATTTATTCACTATTTCTTTGAAGTACCATTTTTGGCATTTTAACCAAACACACCCACAAAAAGAGGTGTGGCTAGGTGACCCAAAAGTTTTGGGGACTGAAATCTATCCTTGATGTACTCCTATTGCACATCCTCAAGAGAGTTTCATTTCACATGGTGATTTTGCAGGAAGTGGATAAACATCCATAACACACTTCTTTATTTTTCTTTTTTTTGTGCCAACAGAAATAGGTGTGCCAGGTGGAACCCAGCCCATGTTCTTTCCAGAGTCATGCTGTGTGTATTTTAAATTTAGGTCCTTATATCCCAATAATTTTTCCGAAGTAATATTTTTGGCATTTTTAGTCTTACACACCGGAGAAAGAGTGGCCAGGTGGGACCCAGCCTATGTTACTGCCAAAGTCAAGTTATGTGTGCATACCAAGTTTTAGGTCTATAGGTCCAAGAATTTGTCAGTTCAAAGTACCATTTTTGTGATTTTTTGGCCTAACATGAATACAGGAAGGGATGTGGCTATATAGACATACTTAAACGTACCCCTGGGGACAATGATTCCAAATATATATGGGTTTATGTGTCTAACTTGACCCGTTCAAGTGTGAACTCAAACACACACACATACACACACACACACACACACACACACACACACACACACACACACACACACACACACACACACACACACACACACCTTGTATATTTAGAAAAATGACTCTATGTTTGTACCAACTGGCTAAACTTACGGATGGATTTTTCTATGACATGAACATAGATTTTGACCAAACTTAAAAATTGGCAAAAAAATATTTTAAAAATGGCTTTGGCCACAGTTCTACCTGGTTTGTACATATATAAACATTTATGTATGTATATTGGTGTGTACTTTAGAGTGAAAGCACCAAACCAAATAAAAATTGCTCTTCAGGGCAGATACATCCTACACCAAGGATGTTTTGAGCCAAAAAATTTGTGTCACCTGCCACACTTTTTCCTGTGGGCATGGGAGGATAAAATGCCAAATGGTGCCTGGATGAAACAACAACTTGCACTTATAACCAAATCTATTACTTGCCATGCACACAGATGGTTCTTAGAGCAACATGGCATGTGCCTCACATGGCTATACTACTATGTATGTTTGTGTGTATCCACTTACTGACCTAGTATTATACCAAATATAACCAACTCTTCAGGATAGACATATCTTATACCAGGGATGGACACATCACTATTTGTGGGTGTAGGTGCTTAAGATAGACCCTGAGATCTTACATCTAAAACTTGGCATACAAACACACCATGACTGGAGCCACTTGGGCTAGATCCCACCTGGTCACACCTCTTCCTCTGGAAGTATCATGGGTCACATTTGGCAACACCTCTTCATGTGGTCATGTTATTTTAACCTTGGCAATGCCGGGTATACCTGCTAGTATATTTATACATGCATACATACATGCATGCACACATACACACACAAATATAAACATGTATATACGCATCATAGCCATTGATCAAATGAAATCCCCACTATTTCATCCTCGTTTTTTGCTGGCAAATACAATACTATTGTAACTGTGGAGTTAGTGAGGACGTATATAGAACTATTTTATTTCACTGTGCTGGTAGTCCTTCTATTTCCCTACACCATTGTATCAAGACCCAAAGGAGTATTGAAGAAGCGAAACCGAAATAGTGCAAATTTCTGGACATATTACATATGGTCAAAATTCTTCTTCACCTTCAAGGGTGTTTGCTATTCTGCATGTTGCAGAAAGATCCCCCACAAAAGAGAAATGATCTGTAAATTTGGCTCACCAACTTTTTTTAACAGTGAAAATGCCAACCTATATAGCTTTTGTTATACAATATTATACTACATCTGCATGGTTGATGCTCAGGTAGTTACTCCAGGTATTTGACTGCAATTATTATTATAAAAGGTTTGGGAGTGAGTGGGAATGGGTTGTTTATAAAATAGGATATGTGGACTCTCTATAGCTGCTTGACTTAGCTTCACATTCCCCATATTATGCATGTACTCAATGTATGATCTCACTTGATGTGTATCATAGATAATAAGACATTCTTTCATGAAGATGCTTTTTCCTCCCTCTCTTTTTTATACAATATGTATTTTATTATTATACAAATAAATAAATGAATAAATAAATAAATGAATATAATGTGTATATATATTTTTATCCACACTTAGAATTTCTAAACATTTTAATTAAGAACAATTTATATTCTATCAATTAGTGGTTCTGGTCTATCAATATCTCATGAAACCATTCTATGCCATCATCCAAAGTAGAATTACCATAATATATTGCTTTTATGCTATCATGTCTATTGCCTGCAGGTAGAGAGAGAAGATGAATTTTTGTGGCAACTTTAGAGGGTGTAATATCCTGTATTTCAGTGTGATCTTTGTTCTGCACTGCTGTGTACTGAACGCTTGTCTATTCCAGCCTGATTCATCAGTAAGATGCGAACTTCTGCTATCTGAAAGGTGCAATTCCCTATATGGAGACATGTATCAAAATGCCACATCCTTTCCAAACGTGTATGGTCATGAAAATCAAGCAAGTGTAGAACTTTTCCTCAAGCAGAAATGGTTAATTCAGTTAATGGACTCCAACTGCTCTCCTTTCACTCCTTACCTCATCTGCTTGGCTGTGTACCCTCTCTGTTACCACGAGCAGTTTAATAAGGTGGAGCCTTGCAGGGAGATGTGTGTTCAAGTGAGAGACAGCTGTACTCCAGTTCTCCCGAATCCATGGCCTGAAGAGTTGAATTGCAACCAATTTCCAACCTTTGGTAGCAAGTTGTGTGTTTCTAATGAAGACACAAATTGTGCACCAATTCCCTCAATAACAGTTACTGCAGATAGTCATGCCAGTAAAGATGTCACACCATCACCTGGTGAGCTCAGGTGCAATGGGCGTTTATTCCCACTCAAGAATTCTATATCCTCCTTTGGTGGTAAGAAAGATTGCCTAGAGCCATGTCATGGTGTTTACTTTGAGCAATATGAAAACACACTGCTGACCATATGTGGAACCTCCCTCAGTGTCATTAATTTCTTGGTGTCTGTGTTTATCTTATTCACATACATCATCAACTTCAAATCAATTCATCAACTTGAGAGGCCAATATACTACATATCTCTGTGCTACGCTTTCTTGGGACTATCGAGCATTATATCCAGAGCATTGGGACGAGATTTTCTGATCTGTGATCTAGAGTTACAAAACAGCTTCAACCAGAGTGTGCTAGTAGCAGAAGGTCTCTCACACCCACTCTGTTCTACTTTATTTAGCGTGGCTTATTACTTTACCCTCTGTTCATGGATCTGGTGGTGTGCACTCACATTTCAGTGGTTCTTCTTCAACATGGGAAAAAGGAATATCAGTCTTTGTGTAACTACTGCACTTCACGTCTTCGTATGGGGGACTCCTTTCCTCTTTCTCTTGATTGCACTGGGTACCAGAAAGGTCTCTGGTGATCCAGTCACTCAGACATGTTGGATTCACAAGAATCATGAAGTGCCCTTTGTCATAGTTCCACTGGCAGCATCACTTTTGTTCTGTTCCTCGCTTATCCTAATTAGATTTGCTACTGTTCTCAGACACAAGAACAAGACACTTCTCCATTTAGACAGAGGCAACACCAACGACATAAATGGCAGACCTCCCAAACCATCATCCTTATTCAAAACTAGTCTCTATATAATTGTGTTCCTGGCAGTGATGGGAATTCTATTTTGCTGCTATTTTTACAATTTCTGGTATAGAGAAGCGTGGGAGAAATTCTATTTGATGTGCAATCCAGGAGCAACCCTTAAAACTTGTAACCTCTTACCAAAATCGTCAAAACCATCTCTTCCTGTATTCTTGGCTCAGATTTGTACATCTATCTGTATGGGACCCTTAACAATTTTGTGGGTTTTAAGAGAAGACTTGATGAAACCATGGATGAAGGCTTGTGGGGTGTTGTGCACTTGCAGGAGGCCAAGGGAACTCAGATTTGAATCCAGCCGGACGCCTGAAACTATCCCTGGGGAGTCAGACATTAAACTGAAGGATGTTGAGCCCTGTGATGAGGCTATGATTTAAATGATTGTATGTGTTTGTTATGTATGTAGCTATGCCAATAAGACGGTATTGTGAACTTGTCAAAACCATCACCACTTCATTATCTCTTTTTTGTAAAAATATTATAATCATTGGTATAATTTTTTTTCATCTATAGTATAAAGTTGAAATAGTCTGTCTGTCTGTCTGTCTGTCTGTCTGTCTGTCTGTCTGTCTGTCTGTCTGTCTGTCTGTCTGTCTGTCTGTCTGTCTGTCTGTCTGTCTGTCTGTCTGTCTGTCTGTCTGTCTGTCTGTCTGTCTGTCTGTCTGTCTGTCTGTCTGTCTGTCTGTCTGTCTGTCTGTCTGTCTGTCTGTCTGTGTATCCTCGATTCACGGTTGAAGTTAGACCCACAAACCCACATATACTTAGAATCAGTGTCACTAGGGGATGTTTTTAGTATGTTAAATTGGCATACCCTTTTCTGTATAAAAAAATGCCAAAAAAGATTGGCACTACAGGCCTAAAACTTGGTATGCACACACAACTTGACTCTGGGAGTAACATAGGGTGGGTCCAACATGACCACAACTCATCTTCTTGGTGTGTAAGGCTAAAATGCCAAAAATGGTTCTTGGTGTGTTAGGCTAAAATGCCAAAAATGGTACTTCTAAAAACACTCAGACCTAGGCAGCTATATCTACTAACCAATAAATATATTTGGAATCAGTGTCGCCATGGGGACTGTTTTAAGAATATTTATAAGGCCACACCCCACTGTGTTCGTGTCATGCCAAAGGACAAAAATGGTACTTGGCCAAACAAACCCTTGGAGCTACAAACCTAAAACTTGGTATATACATACAATTTGACTCTGGAAGTAACATTAGCACAATCTTGCCTGGCCACACCTTTCCTCTGTGTGTATCAGGCTAGAAACAGTTAGTATATATGTATGCATGTTTGTGTGTATCCACTATCACAAAAATACAATACCAAATAAAAATCACTCTTCAAGGTAGACCCATCCCATGGCAAGGATGGCTGCTTCTTTTTTTTTTTTCTTTTTTTCTTTTTTTTTTTAAATAGCAAAAACAGATTTTCAAAAATTCGGATTCCAGAATCCAAAATTTGGCAAAATGGGATTCTTGAGATGAAATATTGTTAACAAAGTACCACAAATCGCAAACTAAGGTTTCACCTAATTAGATATATGCCAACTACATTTACTATATGGCAAGCAATAGATTATTTGAATCATCAATTATAAAAGTCAGCTGGTTGTTCAACCACAAAGTACAAATTTACTTTTTATCCAACCACATAAAACCAAAAAATTATTTGTTTTAACCCCTCCAAAAGTCAAGTTATGTACATCATAAATTAAACAGAGCATCCAACATATATACCACATTCAATGCTCTTTTCCAAGAGGTGGGGAAAAGCCACATAATAAATCCCTACATAATATAACAAGCAGTTTAGACAATTTAGTAACTATGGCAGGGAAACCATCCATGAAGGGCAGGGTTTTCCCTTTGTAATATTAATTTGGGACAGCTTTGTTGTTTTTAATAAAGTATTAAAGTATTAAAACAAAATTATAATGAAGTTAAATGGAACATATAAATAGCTATAATCCTAATGAATTAATGATGATTAAACATACTTTCAATCACATAAAAAAAGTAACCACTAACAATACAGAAAGCACACTATTATGAAGTTTAATGAAACATACAAATAGCTATAGTGTTTATGAATCAATAATGATTAAATAGACTTCCAACCACATAAAAAGTAACCAATAACAACACAGAAAGCAAAAAACAAAGCAAAACAACCCCCCCCAAAAACCCCCCCAAAAAAATCCCCCCCAAAAAATCCCCCCCCCCCCCCCCCCCCCCCCCAAAAAAAAAATCCCAATGAAATCCAGGTACTACAGCTGACAGGGTTAATTGAAAGAAAACTCGCGTTGGTTCGGTTTTGTATAGCGCATGCGTGATTCAACAACCGGTTTTAGCTTGTGTTGCACCATGAAGTGCAATACACACGTGGACGTGCATTCCTTTAAAATTTTAATTTTTTTGAAGTTTTAGCTGTCCCACCTTCCTACTATACCTGAGGTGTGAGGAAGTTTGTAGCATGGCTGAGAAGGGCGACAGCGCAGACGATGAGCCTACCATTGCTGAAGACGTAGTGGTTACTAAATACAAAATGGCAGGAGATATGGCTAACAGTAAGTGTGCTTAAATTAGAAATTTCTGCATTCCTGGGTTTAGAAAACACGCAAGTTCAATTATATTTTATGTCTCAAATGTAACTGGTGGTGAGCAAAGCTCTGAAAGGTTGCCATAAAAAAGAAATTTATAAAAAATTTTATGGTGATATTAGTGAGAGTCTTGGAATAATAAATGCATGTTTTTGCCATTGTATTCAAATATTGTGTAGACAGTTATAATTAGTGGTAGCTGCTTGTTGGTATGTCACATTAATGAAAGTCCCACACACAGACCTAACAAAGCTTTTGATGACCCTTTACCAGAATAATAAAATTGTCTGTGGCAGCTAAAAGCAGGCTATGAGTTGAAACAAAAATTCTGTCACCAACTAAGTCCATTAGGAAAATCCATGCAAAGTTTCGTCAAAGTTGGTCCAGCATATGATGGGATCCCTGACAAACAAACACGTCAGACAAACCTCTGTGCATTATTTGAGTTCTAGTTTATATTATTATATCTGCATAATCCCTGCATTCATGTCTGTGTGTGTAACTCCCAAAAATATTTTTGAATCCGCAGATGATTTCAGAATTCTAAAAATGGGCAAAAACAAATGAATTAAGGGACAACAAAAAAAACAGAACTTTGAAAAGAAAAAAAGAAAAAGAAAAAGAAAAAAAAAAAAAAAAAAAAAAAAAAAAAAAAAAAAAAAAAAAAAAATTCTTGAGAAAAGTGGGTAAAGGGTCATCACACTTACCCAGTTTATTAAATGGCGGAACAAAAGAAATAAAAGAATTAAATTCTGTCACTTGCAGCCATGAAATTTAAAAAAGGACGACTTACAGAAAGCGGAATCCTTCCCATGGTGTGACTGGGAGGATAGAATGCACTGTAGCCAGCAAGACTTACAATTGAGGAGGAGGGGGGTGTGGGGGAACCCTTGGGCTTGCTTGATGGGGCTTCTGAGGCTGTTAGTTACATACTGTATAGCTAATATACCATCAAGCTTTAAAAGAAAATCCAAAAAAAGGAAAAGAAAATTAGTCTTCCAGGGAAATTTGTGCTATATGTTACCAGGATGCTCACATCAAACAAGGACGGTCCCACACTAAGGCCTGTGGCAAATAGTTTAGACCGGGAAAAATAATTGTTTAGAATACTTAAGATGAGGTTAAAATTGTGGTAAAATTTACATTTGGGTTGCATAGCTAAAATACTTAGTTATAACCACAGTGTTTCCATATAGTAAATCATTTAGTTGTAAACAATTGTAAACAATTTGTTAATAATCCTGTATTAGTTGTAACCACAGGGTTTCCATACAGTAAAGCACTTAGCTGTAACAACATAAAGCACTTAGTTGTAACAATGGTAAAAGCGCTTAGTTTTAACAATAGTAAATAGTTGGTTGAAATCCATTCTTGACTAAACTATGCGGATGTATCCATCCCCCCCCCCCCCCCCCCCACCATCATTGCAAGCATTCTGATACCTTTGTGCCACAGGTAAATATTATTATGCCAGCGACATTATTTTATAAATTTCAAGTAACATTGAGTGTGTTGGCATTCACCCTCTACCAATATAACATTAATGTAACATATGACTTTCTATACTACATGACAATAGCATTTTTGAATGCAGCATTGTAGGGCACTGGCAATTAGACAGTTCTAAATAACATTTGAGGGTCAGATCTGAGCTTCCCCTGTGAAATAGAAGATACGTATTCATGACCACATCTATGTGATCATGGGAAATTTGTGAATGATTGTACAATTTTTCCTGCATGCAATTTGAAGCCGGGGGAGAAGGGATGGGGCATTCAAAGTCCTGGATCTGCCCCAAGTAGTTAGTAATGCTCACCCAACTACTTGGAGATCACATGCCAAATTTCTGCCTCACTGATCCAGCGGTTTGGCAGTGAAAGGAACTCATATATATATGTATATATATATATGTATATATATATATATGTATATATATATATATATGCACACACACACACGCACACAGAGTTCTTGTTTATAAGTAGATTAGTATATACACATACAATAGTACAATCCCTCCCTTAATTCCTCCACCCCCCCCCCCCCCCCCCCCATTTTATTTATTCTCCCTGAAGGGTTTTTCTTTTCTTTTAGGGGGGGGGGGGGGTTGAGCCCCACAAAACATTAGGTAAACTGAACAAGTTTGTAACTCTGGGAGGCCAAAGGCCAGTTGAAAAATCACCCCTTGTGGGGGTTTTTCTCTATTATTTTCAGTTACAAAAACTGCAGCTCATGAAAGAACGGAGGTGGAGCCCTACACAACAGCAAGAGTATGAATGTAAGGCATGGCTTGTGGGATTCCATCTTTGGATGGCTTCTAGTTCTGATCTGTAATAAGGAGTTTCACCACATTTATGCCTATCTTTTTTTTCTTTTCTTTAAACTTTCCCTTTCCCAAGGGCAGCTTAAACCCTAATTTAGCCACTTTAACATGTTTCAACCATTTATGTTTCAACAACAATCTTGAAGGAGCTCTTCAGACTGATCCTTTTTTTATATCTGCAACAAATTCATCAGGATCCAGTAGTTTCTGATTTTATGAGTTTTATTTGTATTTGCAAGGTTTCAGAGAAATGTATTCAAATGTGCGAGGGTATACTGTATATGCAATTTTGTCATCATTATCGAAGTGCACACTTAGAAATGCAAGAAATAATCATGCTTTTGAGATTACTATAATTGTATCACTTTAGAACCATTAACACAAATACTTTTGATGCTGATAGTCACTGGTTTGGAAGGAAGGTTGGGGACAAATCAGCAGCCTACTCCACTCCCATAAACACCCTTTATCATATGCAATTTTAATTGGTAAAGGATCGCTAATCTATATAATTTTGTTTCCATTCCTTTTGTTGTTGTGTGCGAATTGGATCACTGTCTGTTTGAAGGGCACAATTTCCTTCTCTGGAAGAACAGGAATTTGAAGTCGAGTTAGTTGGTGCATCTCGAAGGAGTTCAGAGAACTTGAGGTGTAGACCGGTAGGCATGCTGGACTTATTTAGGACATTCTAGGTGGCCTGCCTCTGGCCACAAGAGGGCACTAAAATAAAACAGTATCAAATGATCAGTTTAAGTGGTGTTGCTTTTGCGGAATGATATATACATAGAGCAGTTGTATGTGGAATAGAAAATGGTTTGGTGATCATTTCTTTTTGTTATGTTCTGTGTGGTCAATGAATTTATTGTGTGCTGCTGGTGTCCATGAACCTCCATGTACACAAAGAAGTAGGTTTGTGCTAAACTAGGGGGAAAAAACTTTCTATTTCACACAAATGAATGTGAAAGAAGTTTTAAGATACTGGGATCAAGTGTTAAGATTCTATCCCTTGTCTTTCCTGGAGATTCAATTGTCCCCACCCCAGAGTCCTAAGAGGAGTAGCATTAATGGATATTGATAAGACAGGCAATATTTAATCCATTCAATACATCAACTTTATATATATATATATATATATATATATATATATATATATACAGAGCAGGAAATTGCATCCTGTAACCTGTCAATTACTGGTCAAAATGAAGCATTGCCAGTACAAGTTCGAATTTAACCAGTCATTGTGTCCTGACAAAAGGAAAGGGTGGAAGTTAAAAAAAAAAAGGGGGGGGGGGGGGGGGAAAGATTGAGAAATTGCCAAAACTCTCAAAACGTAAGGAATTTTCAGCAGGAGTCGGGAATTCCAGATAAAGTTGGACTATGGCAACAAAAAAAAGTTTGACTCTAGTAGAAAGAGACCTCTAGTTGGGAATAACTAGATGTACCTAGAGGTCTCTTTCTACTAGAGTCAAACATTTCCACAAAGAAATTGCTGCACCCCCACACTGCTGCATGCTTTGCTGACCACTGGAGGAATTTTTTTTTTCTCACCTAATGTAGCAGGCTGTGTTACAATTACTAAATGCTTTGCTGAAGCTTCCATGGATCGGTCTACTCTAGCAAAGACCAAGAAGTTTGACATGTCTTATATGATTACCAAGGAGAAGTTGGTGTTTACTAAAATGAAACCAATTTTTAGTATGAGGAAAGCCATGGTGTTAATTTAGGAGTGGAATACAAAAATAATCATGCATGTGCCACATTTGTTAGCTTCATAGCCAAATAACAGAAAAATTGTTTACTCAATTCCCTATTAAAAATCAATTTTTTTTAGCCTTCAAGCAAATGCCAGTGTTGATGCTGAAAATGTGGAACTCAGAGTTATTTTAATAACATATTTTGATGCTTTTGCTAAAGATGGTGTAGTTCATATACGAACCATGTTTTTCACTGCAAGACACCTTGACAGCAGTACTGGGGAAGGCTTGTTTGTCTCTCTCAAGGAGCAGTAGAATATATGAATGTTGAAGATTGGAGATTAGCTGTCAAGTCCTTTCCAGACAACAGTTACCTCTGCATAGCTAGTTCAGTCTCTTGAGAAGCTTCAATCTGTCAGGACAAAAAATAGGTTTAACAGGTCAAATTCAATATTGTCAGGACATTATGTCAGGACATTATGTCAGGACACTTAGAAATAATTAATGCATGCACATATATATATATATATATATATATATATATATATATATATATATATATATATATATATATATCTCTCCCATGTTCTCATATTCTAATGTAACTAGATCACAACACAATAGTCTGTGTGGTGTTGAATTAATCCTGGTGTTCTCTGGCCCATGATCACACACAAGGTCTTGCACTCGCACACAAGGTTTTGTCTCTCGCACATGTGTAGTGTATGTGATAATATTTACTTTGCGTGTGTTCATCTCTGTCCAGAGATTCTCCGAGTGGTTGTGGCCAAGTGTGAAGTCGGAGCTGCTGTAGTGGACATCTGTGAGCTGGGGGACAAGCTCATCTTGGAGGAGACCAGCAAGGTGTACAAGAAAGAAAAAGACATGAAGAAAGGTAAGCTAGGACAGATGGTACTATGTGTGGGTGGGTCCTTTGAAGAGGATGGAAATAGGGCACAATCAGAGCAGGTGTTTTTGTTTTTATTTTTAGAAAAATTGTCAAGGGGGGGGGGGGGAGGCGAGGGGGGCATACATGTGTCAGTGTATCTGCATGTAAATGTTAGAAACACCTGAAAAACTTCCACATGACATTGTAGAGAGTGTAGTTGATATTTGGAACAGAAAACCTAGACGTATTGCTTTATGAATGTACTTTACTTGCTTTTATCAAAATGCTCAGGGGGGCACAAAATCCTCAAGGGGGGGGCGAATCCCCCCTCCCCCCCCCCCCTAAAAGACCCCCTGCAGAGTCTTCATGTAGTGTAGGTTGGGGGGGGGGGGGGGGAGTATTGTGGAGGGTCTGGTGACACATGTGAATATAAGGTGCTGTGGTCATGAAAGACTTTCTTTCTGACTCTGCACATTGCGTCACTTGAAAGGAGCTAGCTGTTGCACATTGTCAGCATGTGCAATCACATGTTCCTTCAGGCAACACATCTGCCGTTTGTCATGAATGATGTACAAGTGTTGCTGGGGTGTGCTACTTATGATGGATTAATGTTGCTATGCTAACACGCGCATCCTGCTTGCTGTCATAACAAGATGTAATAACGTTAGTTGTGTTATCAAGAGGACAGCTCTTGTGGCAACTAAGAGGTAATACTTGTGTGGTGACTTCTAGTTGTAAACCCATCTCCATAGCAATGTCTGTAGGTAATACTGACAGCATGATTATGTCGGGTACTACCTGCCACGCCTACTCATGGTGTCCGTATTACCACCAGCACCGTAGAAAATACAGTATCGTTCATGACTGGTGACGCTAGTTTGAGAACTTCAACTGCAAAATAGCTCATGCTTTCACCATGCTGTAGGAATAGAGAGACTTTTATAAATTTACTGCATGCTGACAGCAAATTCCAGAATATTCTGAGCTATAATTGTGGAGAAAATAATGGAGCGTGAAAATGGAGCAAAGGTTAGTTATGAATTTATGAACTTATGACCTTTCCGGCATGTTTGCTGCTAGTTTTCAAGACTCATGGCTTTTATGAACTTATGACCTTTCCGGCATGTTTGCTGCTAGTTTTCAAGACTCATGGCAGGTGGGAGTAGTGTGGTGAGTGTTAGACAGTTGACAGAGTTAATCTTGGCCAGCAGTAGCTGCAATACTTCTCAGAACTCTGTTGGGCAGCACCTGTGGCAATCCAGAAATTCTTGGAGATGAAGTGTAGCCTAACAAAGAGTTTTGAGAAGAGCTCGCTGGTGGTGGGTAGTTCAAAAGTGATGAAGAGTTCTTATTATACTCCCAGTCCCCCTTTTCTGCAACAATATAAAAATAGCTCTACACCATTCACTTTCCCTTGTTTTTTGATGAGTTATATATTTCTGTCATTCCTTAAATGGAATAGATGATTTTCGCCTCTTTTCCAATTTCCTTTTTCCCCCTTTTCTTTCTGTGGTGGAGGAGGGGAGGGGAGTTGAAGGGAAGGGAAGATTGTTGTCTTTGCCACCTTATTGCTGGTGTGTTTAGGAGTGCACAGATTACTTCGAATGGATTTTATTTCTGCATCATTGCTTAGACTGATGTCTTCTTACTTCTCTTCCAGCCTTTACACTCTCAAACCCCTCCCATCTGTGGCTGGTTATCTTTAGTCTCTATCTTACCTCCTCCAGTACTTCTCTTCTCCTGTTATTATAACCATCTCTCACATCTCTGTTCCTTTCCTTTCCTTGTTCCCACACTTACACTATCCTCCTTTCTTCCTCCTTTCCTTTCTTCCTTTCCCTCTGTCTGCCTTCTCCATTTCCTCAGGCATAGCATTCCCCACGTGTGTCTCCATCAATAACTGTGTCTGTCATTTCTCTCCCCTTCGCTCGGAAGCTCCAACCCTCTTAGTCGATAATGACCTCGTCAAAATGTAAGTCAAAGTGATGGTCGTACAGGCAAAGCTGATGGAATGATTTGCCACAATGAGTTTAACCCTTTTAATGAGGTAGGAACAAAAATGTAGGAACCTATTTAGATGGAACTATTTTTTATGAATGACTATTCCAGTTTGCTGTGTTGATGTGAGAAACTTTATGCGGTTTAATAGTTATTATTTTTGTGTTTCAAATATTAATGTTGTTGTTTTGTTGCAGTGAATTAGGTGTGCATGTGGATGGTTTCATAGCAACAGTGGGACACTCACTGGTGGTGGGTAGTTCAAAGGTGAGACAAGTAAATCAAAAGTGATAAGTTTCTCCCATCTTAATCACACTAACTCAATCCCCTGAATATTTTAATGCAGATGTTTAGTTATTGGATTATGAACATGAATTCATCCTCATCATGTGGTTTTTAATAAACTAATTATGTTCTGTTTTAAAAATTAACACATTGTAAATCAGCCTTTATGCCAACCCTACATCAGCATGTGGACTATCGGCATAGTGAAGAACACATGGTATACTTCCTTGTATTTATATCCACCCTTTTTCAAGTATTAGTGGAGCCGTATAAATATGTCTTACTTTTATATCCTCTGTATTTAGTATGTTTGGCGGCATCTTCCCTAATTGTAGGAGAGCAAGGTCACAGGTCGTAAGGCAGATGTGATGAAGGCTGCATACATTGCCTCGGAGATAGCCCACAGAATGTTTGTACCTGGATCAGAGGTGAACTTTTAATGCTTTATGGTGAATATAATGTTTCTCTTAGTAACAGAACATTCCTTGTGTTTGTGGGAAGAATATCTATCTATCTATCTATCTATCTATCTATATATATATATATATTAGAAGACCTATGTAACTATGTTAGTCCGTTTCTCAAAATCCCTCTGTTAGATTTTGACCAAACTCCCTGAGATGGTTTTAAACCAGGTGGCATGTTTGGGAAAAAACAGAATTTGTCTGTCTGTCTGTCTGTCTGTCTGTCTGTCTGTCTGTCTGTCTGTCTGTGTGTGTGTGTCTGTCTGTCTGTCTGTCTGTGTGTCTGTCTGTGTGTCTGTCTGTCTGTCTGTGTGTTGGTCCATCATTCTGGCCAAACTGGTAGGTGGATTTCTCTGAAACTCTGCATGACGATAGGTTTTGACCCAACTTAAAACATGGGCTAAAAATTTTGCAAAATGGTTACCATGGTAATGAGAAAAAGCCAAAAATGGTATTTTGGCCAGAATAACTCTAGGACTTAGGGATCACAGTGAAATTTGGCATTGTTCTCCAATAACCTGAGTGAACCTTATTAAATACATATTGGTAAGGTAATGGGTGTGTTTTTGTCATAGCCACACCCACAGGAAGTTATGTTGGCTATTAAAAGCTAATCAAAGGACCTACAAGACTGAAATTTGGAATGAGTTTTCCGAGCAATTGAGTGAGCATTACTAATCAAATGTGCATGTATCAATGGGTGTGATCTGGTCATTGCCACACCCATTGGACTTCATGCCAGCCAAAAACTCATTTATGGATCAATTAGGCTGAAATTTTTGAATATGTAGTCCAAGTAACCAGGTGAGAATTACTAACTACATGTGGATGTGGCAATGTGTGTGGTTTGATATTAGCCACACCCAGAGGAAATTGTTGTGGTTACAAAAGATAATTAAAGGACCAACCAGGCCTAAATTTGAAGAGGCTTTTATAATGTTTCATGTTGACATTGGCTGGGCAACGCCGGGTATATGCTGCTGCTGCTGGTAGTATATAATATATACAGTATATATAATATATATAGCAGTGGATACCATGCTCTACATCTTTCACCAAGCTAAATGCTAGCTCTAGTTTAGCTTTGCTATTCTCCACTTGTTTGTTTGTTGTTTTTAGCTGTTGATAAACTAAAGGAATGGTGTGCACCATGTAGAAGAGTGGCTTATGCTACAAGCTGTTGTACACCTCCACCACTTCTCTCCCTGTAAGTGCAAGTTTTTGCTTCCAATTAGTGAATAGGTTCTTATCCTAAGCTGCAAGTGGATTTCATTTTCTTCAATTAGTATTATTTTTGTTGCTCTCCTATCTGCCATTTTAAAAACAGGAGCTGGTGTGTTGTCTCTCAACCTATTTTATGCACAAACATTTGCTTGCAGTACAAGTTTTAGTCTGCCCCTAACTTTTTTTTGTTTTTTGTTTTTGTTCAATCCAATAATATGATTTATTTAAAATATATATATTTTTAATGTCTATGTAGATTGGCTGATAGATTGATGATTGGTAGGTGGGTAATAGATGCTAGACACACACAGGAAACTTACCAGGTGGGAAAAAGAAATCCTCACATAGCATCGTCTAGACAGGCTTGCTGGCTGGCTGGGAATAAATACCACACCCAGGAGAATACTCCAGAATGGCAACACTCCAGTGCATTCCTCATCAGTGACATCACCTCGTACAGCCATTCAGTTTCAAGCTCAATTGGTTTGTCATATGAAGTCATGACCACACTTTACCAGCTGCCTGTCTATCTGTTGATCACTACCTCATAATCCTGTCTCTCCATGTTTCACATCATAAGTTGTGCGGTACTAAGGGTTCCTAGAACTTCCTTGCTTAGTTCCAAAATATCTACTGAAGTCATTGTCAAGTGCTGCAATTCATGGTGTCTGATGTTTAACATTCTGGTGATTGAAGAGAGAATAATGGATTGGAGGGTGGGGTAAGGCTAAATATGAATTTTTCAGTAAAATGGCATTTACTCAAATGAAACCTTGACATTTTTAAACAGAAAATGGTTATTTTTATATTGTTTAGTGGTTTTGCAGCAATTACTGCTGCCATTTTTTACTGCTAATAGTCTTGGTTGCAGTTGTGGAAGGCTTGTGGATAGAGGAGGCGAAATATCCCCAGTACCAAATCCCTGATCCTCCCTGTGAACTAGAGTTAGAATGGATTTCTAATGCTTGCCCATTCAGAAGTGAGAAGGGACTGAGCCATGCCTACACTGGATGAGGTTTTGTGGAATTTACTTCTTGGCAGCAGTTGTGGTCTGTGAATCTCATACTTTTCACTTAGTTTGTTGTTGTGCTTGTTGAGGTATAGAAATGGCGTCTACACCACTTAGTACCCTTATTTGCTATTTTGGGAAAGTGTGTCTGCTTCAACATTTGGTGGGTTGGCATGGCAAAAACACTGGTGGGGACAGTTGCTTCTCAGTTGGTGCATATCAGTGGACACACTTGTTCCATTAAACTGATGGTTGACAGAGGTGTGGAAGGGCTAGTGAGTCTATTCTGTGTAGTTGTAGTTGTACTTATCTTTACTCATTAGTGTCCTGAAATCTTCAACTGCTACTCTTTTTGTTGACATTATTATAATATTAAAAGAAAATTAGTCTCACAATCTAAGGAGGGAGGCAAAAAGGACAGGGGGAATGCCTCAACCTAGATGCACCCCAGTGCTGATGTTAATAGACATTTCGGAATAATCTACAGTTGTTTTTTGTGGCAGTAACTAAGTCATCCAGGGATGGCATGGGATTAACAGCATTAATAATAGACCACCCTGAACTCGGGGTTCATCTGAGTTTGCTTTATAGCTCCAGTAGTTCTCCTCTTTAGAGACCCTTCCATTGAAAGACCGCTTCTCTTAGGAGTCCACTTTTTTCATACAAGATTTTGTATTGAAAGACCACCTCTCTTGAAAGACCAATTTTTTTCGGATTGAAGAGTGGCAAGAGGGACTAATTTAATTGGTATATAGTATTACAGCAAGCTCAAAGTCTATGACAGCCAATTTAAGTAAATTAGGTGGGCAAGTGGGAGAAGAGGTATAGCATCAGTGTGAAGCAATTGAGGATCAGTAATGAATCAAATGATACCCGGGGGGGGGCACTGGGTATTAGTGGAAGGAGAGACTTCTGAGGTGATTAAAATGTACGCAAATAAAAAGTGTGTGGAACATGGACCAGACTGAAGTGGTATGGCAAGTTTTTTTTTAATTGTGGTTTTGTGCAAAATGGGAAACAGTGCTCTGGATGGTTGGGATGGGGAGGGGGGGGGGGGGGGAGGGCAAGAGAGGGATCACTGTGACCTTAGTTTTTTTCTTCTCCAGATGCAAAGGAGAAGTGTCATGTGTAAATCAGGAACCCCCACCAGGGTGCATGCAGGAGTCTGATATGTCAGCTGTATCAGTGGATTACTTTGGTCGAAAGCAATCATGGATGACTGAAAGCTTTAATTACAATATTTAATGTTTAATTATCATGCTATAATTGATCTATTGCAATGTACAAGACTAGCTGTCATCCAGAGAATTCGGCCATTACATTTAATGGCTTAGTTGGGAGGACAGTATCCCTGAGTGCTGGTCTGGATGGGCTGTCTCATGTAGTGGGCAGACAGCATCCCTGAGTGCTGGTCTGGATGGGCTGTCTCATGTAGTGGGAGAGAAACCTCTCAGAATTGGAATTGTGTGACACCATTTTGTTTGAAATTTGGTATGTCTGCAAGTGGGCGTACCCCTTTGTGGCCTGTAGCGGCAAAATCCAAAATGGTTGAAAATGATACAAAGTGTTCCTCTCTCATCTTCTATTTATTTTCAAGTACATTTCTGATGTACTTTTTGAATTTTAGATTAATTGAAGGAAGGTCATAAAGGTTAAATTTGGTTTAAATTAGTGTAGATTCTGTGAAATATATTGTTATAGGTGTGATTTGCTTGAGCTTTCTGCAAATTGAAAAGACCTGGAAAGATGACCCTCTTGGTCATATTCCTCCACTTTCTCGCTAATGTGATTTCTTGCCACTCAAAACGACTGATGGGTTGATTACATAATTTGGTACTGCCCACCTGCACAACCTCTATATTGTGATAAATGTCAATGGTTGGTTGGTTTTCTTGGATTGGCTGTTTGTGGGTAGTTAGCAACTGGAAAGCCATGTTTAACATGACTTTGTGAGACCCTTGGACTTAAATACACGAAGAAAATAGTGGCAGGGATGGGGTGTGGGTGTGAGATACTCTGATCCTCTGGATTATACCCTTTGCATGTCTGCTGGACAAACCATAGACAGGCAGCTTTATTTAGCTCTGTATAGTGAACTTTCTGGATAGTCTTCCTGTGTTATACTCGGTAGCTACACTAGCTGGGATGCCTGCTACAAACAGGAAAAGTTCCAATAGCCTCAACCAACTTTATTTCATCATTTTATGAGCCAAATGAAGTGCACCAAGACAGGGTCTATGGACCCATCCTAGGAGTAACATTCAGATATGGACTTGCATTGTGGACGCACCATGTAGAGAAACTCATGTTGTGTGTACCAACAGACTTTTAGCGTTCTGTGCAAATACGTGTTGTTAAATCTACACAGTGTACCTACAGTGAACCCACTACCTTAATAAGGCCTGGAAATTGTCTTTGAAGATTCAGGCTAACTTTACTCTGACTGTATGAGTTTGTTTGAAGATTCAGACTAACTTTACTCTGAATGTACGAGTTTGTTTGAAGATTCAGGCTAACTTTACTTTGAATGTATAAGTTTGTTGTCCACTTCTGTAATCAGAGTCTTACTCTGTAATTCCCTGTTTCTCACATTGTCTTATCTAATCACTCTATAGGTGATTTATACATATGCTCGCATGCACACTCAACAGCTAGAATTGATTTTGTTGTTGAAGGATTGTTAGCTGTTATTTGCTAGTTGATAGGATTTCTCTGCTCTCGTACAGAACATGGCGGTGACTGATGCCATACAGAAAGTGGCCATTTCCTTCCAGTGCAACGCGGTGGAGGGAATCCTTTGCCACCAGCTGAAGAAGAACAACTGTAACAGTGAGAAGACTGTCATTCTCAATCCCACCGAACAGCAAAGGTTCGAAGATTTGCATTCAGATTCAATTTTTTTTTCTTGCTGTAATGGTATCAGCATTGCCTGGTATGTTGAATATCTGTAGGAATGCAAGATTGTACTATCATGTTATGCTTGATCCCTATAAATCTCTTTTCCGTTCGACATTTTTTGGTACCCTTGATGGGCCGGGCCTCTGTTGTGGGTGGCGCTGGTTCACGTCAGATAAAAGTGCTTCTTGTCAAGGTGGATATGCCAGTCACTGCATCTCTTAAAATATTACAATTCAATTTTTATTGCATTAAAATATTCACCAGCAGCAGATAATTTTGCATAATTTGTTTTTATGGAATTAACTTTACACTGTCTGGTATGAGAACCTCTATTTCATGTTGTATTCCACGGAGATCTCATGCTGTTGTTTAACTGTTAATTGCACGAAATCCAATGGCATCATATAGTCATGGCGGTGTTAACATTTCACTATTTCTTTCTTCTCTTATGCAGGAGAGAGCACAAGAGTTGTGAGTTTGAGATGCACGAGGCATACGCCATTGACATCATTGTCAGCACGGGAGAAGGAAAGGTTCATAACTGTTTGCTTTCCTTGCGTCTATCCTCTGTGTGCAGCTTTTACCTCTAGAGTTGTTACCCTTACAGTGTCAAAACATTTAAAATATTTCTTCAAAATCCTGTCTCTTGATCCCTCTCCCCCCCCCCCCCCCCCCTAATTGAATTGTAGCCCTGGCCGCTAACCTGTCCTGTGTCTAGCTCTTGTTCAGTTTGTAGTGTTAATGTTGGCACTTTCTATAAATTATGACCCGAAAAGCCGAGTTTGAATTCATCCATGTTTTCATCTCCAAGGGAGCATTTGTGTGTTAATGCATGAAGGAAACTAAATGCAATGTGCATGGGCAAATATGAAATTATCACATACAAGGATTTTTTTTAGAATTTTAATTATTCGTTTTTCTTTCTGCATTTTGACTTTCAAGCCACTGATGGTCTTGCGATAATACTGCAGGACTCTCCAAAGTTACCAATAAATGTCCATAATGAGAAATCAGTACTGCATCCACATGGGCCTCAATAGTGAGCCTCAATATTGAAGACCCTTTACCAATTCCCCATACTGATATCCATGAATTGTTTTTTTTGGTGGTGCAACTGACTTAAATTGGTAAGGTGTAATAATAGGTACAGTCTTGTTTTTTTTTGTGTGTATTTTTTTTTATTTTTTATTTTTCCCCCTCTCAGGTTAATTCATTTTAGTCATTTATTAAAACATGATATATATATATATATATTATTACTCTCTTGTTGTGTATATTACTATTCCATATTATATGTACTCAACATCCTTGTCCTTCCAGACCCGTCAACTGGACACCAGGACCACCATCTACAAGAGGACTGAGGAGCTTTACAAGCTTAAGATGAAGGCATCCAGAGGTACAGAAGTGGGGATGCTGCATAATTTCTCATTTTTTAATTAATAAAAATGCATGCTAAAGCACACCTTCAGGAGTTCTAATTATCAGAATAGGTCATTAAATATATGCCTGCCTGGGATACTGCACAATTTTTTTTTCTATCATGAAAAGGTGTGGTTTAATTTTTCTTTGTGTGTGGGAAATCTTGATTTCATTAGAACATGTTATATTTCATTTTGAATGGTTGTTACAACTATGGAATTGACTTCGAACAGTTGGGCACATTATTTTAATTAACCTTGTGAAATATATAATAATGATTCAACATTATGTTTATGAAAATCAAGCAATATAATTAAAGATATTGTTGAATGTTGTTCTTGTTGATCATATGGATCCTTGTCAGACTGTCTCTTCTGCACAGCATGTGCCTCTTTAGTCACTAAAACTGAATATTTTTAAAGCAACATTAATTTTTGTTAATAAATTATGTTAGTAGTAAAAAATGAAATTTTCATTGATATTTCTCATAAAAAAATTTCTGTTGTCAAAACTGTCATTGGTATTATTTTTTTCCCGTTTATAGTGTAATTTTCCCATTGGTTCATACTGGAATATTTGAATTATAATTTGTATTGTTCTGTTTGTTTTTCTTGCAGCATTCTATAGTGAGATGTCTAGCAAGTACACTGTCATGCCTTTCTCCCTCAGGCAAGTCTACCACTTTGTTGCAGCCATTATCACCAGCAGCAGCTGGTGTATGATGTGGTTAAACTCTTAATTAATGACAGGAGTAGCTGGTGTCAGTGATTTCAGAGTCAGTGGTCAGCATTGACTGGGTGTTGCTTTTACATATATGGAAAGGGTATGGCTGGGGAATTTTAAGAATTATTAACCATTATTTACACATGTTAGGAAATGTTGATGTCATGTGGTCGGCATTGACTAGACCTTGCTGTTACATATATGGAAAGGGTATAGCTGGGGGATTTTAAGAATTATTAACCATTATTTACACATGTTAAGAAATGTTGATGTCATTGTGGTCCATGTCTGTCTTGTGTTCAATTAAAGTGAAGTACAGCATATGGAGACTTCATGGCAGCCAGACTTAACTATCTGCCTAATAAGTCCGAGGACACTTAGTGTTTGACCTGCTCACATGCATGCATGATTTGTCACATGACTGCATGTTCTGTGCAGCATGCACTGATTGTGTAGATGGTTCTACATGAATGGGACTCCTGTTGCCATGGCTACTGGTTAGGTTGGACCAGGATATGCAAGCTTCATGGGTATTGCAAAAGGACAGGAAGTAATTACATTGTGTTTTCTTTCAAGGAGCACTGGATCTCTGGTTGAGGCAGGTTGACCAGTGTACAGTTGTCAACCATCCTTGATTTTACATGATTACACCAGAAAGCATCGGGGGGTGTATCCAGGTATTGTGAAAGTTGGCTTAAAAATCCAGAATTAGATGACTGACTGATACATAACAAGCATATCCTTAATCAAATAATTTGCTTAGATCGAACTTCTGCACTTGCTAGAGCAATCTACATTCATTTTCACTCTGCTAGAGCTGCACTTGACTTGGAGATAGAATATGATTTGATCATATGTAATTCCAAGATAGTTGGCTGTGGATTAAAGTATCGTTAAGCAGGACCTTTACCGAGTAGATTTCTGTGCATGATATCATAGGAAAAAATCTCTCCTCTTGCTCTGTCAGTTGCTTCTCCATTGACAGCATGCAACAAGGTCAAGATAGAGATGACTACATTTTTGGTTTCTATGGTGTAGCTATTTATATATGCATCTTTGTTTGAAAGGTTATGGTACTATAGTACCAATCTTTGGTTCAAAAAATAATTCTCGGAAAGGTGTTTACTAACTCATCCATAGCTTTAAAATCAGACATTAAATTTCATGATTTTATATTTTGATCAGGAGAAGGACCTTGCTTGGTCATAGGTCTGCTTATGCTCTGGGGGGTGCACCTGAATCTAAAGGGGGGGGGGGGGGAGGAGACGTCACTTTCAAATCACTTTTCACAAAGCACTGGAGGTACTTTCATATGAAAAACTAGTTCCTTCATTACAGGAATTAATTTCATGCCAGAAGTACGGTTTGGGTGGGGGGAGGGGCATACTGGATCAACATCAGAATAGGTTGAAGTTGATAGAAAACATGCTTTGAATCATCATGTCGTGGGGATTTGGCATGCTGTAGGTTTGGTTGGAGCGTGCTGTATCAACATCTCATTAAATATGTTAATAATACTGGGGTGCACTGGTAAGACCTTTGGACTTTATGACTGCATTAGTTTCTGATACTATTATCTTTGATTAGATTATGCCATGCACTCTGATGATGTTCCTTGAGAGAGAAGATCTCTATTTGTATCATTATATTAATATTTCCTATAATTAGATCGTTTGAGGAGGAGGGTAAGGCACGCATGGGCATAGTGGAATGTGTGAATCACAACTTGGTGGAGCCTTTCAACGTTCTTTATGAGAAAGAAGGTAAGGTGTAGTCATTTCTCTGTGAGAATATTGGTAAGGTATTACCACAGTAAGAAACACTTTATTGAACATTTCTAACTTTACTGCTCTATTCCAGCTGGAGCAGCTATGGTTGGTTACTTTAGCGTGTGTGTGTGCATGTGTGTGTGGAAACCATTTCTGTATTTTAAACTGATTAGGTCGAACTAATGGTGATATTGAAAACATCAAACAAGTTTCCTGCAATGATATTGACTCAAGTGAGTGAAGGGATACACAATAACATCAGATCCACCAACAGCTTATGACTTGGAAGTAGTGAAGACTCAGTGAGACTTTCGATGTTAATGGTAGACCTTGAAGTGTTACCATCCTTCATCCAGCGAATGAGTTGACTATCTTACCAGACAAATGGAACCAAACTCACTCTGTCTCTCTCACTTCAAGTACCATAATGAAACCAATTTTACTAGCTCGGCAGCTGATAGTGAAAATATATGTTTATTCACAGATGGTTGGCAGTTTACTAACAGCACTGAAGATAAAAATAGCTCCTTCATTGAACTTTAGCAGCTCGATATTTGTCAAATGTGCAGTAGAATTGTCTGTGTGATCCACATACTTCCCATACTTATGTAACCACTATCCCAGAACTACAGCTGCAAACTGCAATGAAAAATGTTAGTTTTTGTTTTGGTAATTTTTTGAAATGATACACATTTTAGTTCTGTTTTAACGCTTTACCACATTTTTAGTTTTATTTTAACCCTTTGCTTAGTTAATTTATTTTAACCCTTTGCTGCAGGGGAGAGTGTTGCTCAGTTTAAGTTCACAGTGTTACTGATGGCGAATGGTCCGCTCAGAATCACTAGTGGACCTTTTGACCCCCAAACTCTGGACTCCACCCTCTCCCTGGAAGATGAAGAGCTAAAGGTGGGACAAAGAAGTCATCTGTATTGAGATGATGTATGAGATTATGGAAGGCTGCACGTCTTATGTCAGTGTTTCTTTGATATCTTACTGTTTGTTTTTATTACAAATTTGTGCACCATATCTAAAGTGCCCCCCCCCCCCCCCCCCCCCCACACACACACACACACATTTCCCCCTCTATCTAGTTTCCATGCATTACAACAGGAGTCATATGATGTTGGAAACATTTCTTCTTATGTGTATGCATATTATTTAGCTAGTATGTCCACTTTCTTTTACTAGGTCCTTATTTCCTTCTTTTTTTTAGTGTGGTTGTTTTTTTGTGTTGTGATTTGTTGTCCTTTTTGTTTGTGTTGTCCTTGCAGGCATTACTTGCTACATCTGCAACACGCAAGAACAAAAAGAAGAAAAAGAAGGTAAAGTACTCTTTCTCCTCTTGCAATGTTGCTGCTATTCCTGCTCCTTTAAATGTGTATATGTATGAGAAATTATGTGTGTGTGTGTTCACGATGCAGACATGATTTTTGAATGTTTGGCATGGTTCATCATCATTTCCCTTCAGAAGTGGTACCCTGGGTGGGAAAAAAAAGAATTCAAGTTTTCTATACCAAAAAAATCCTAGAACACATTTACAAATGATTAAGACACAGGTCTCCCAAACTGAAGTCAGTGTTCCTACCTGAACTGGGTTTATATATACACACACACACACACACACACACACACACACACACACACACACACACACACACACACACACACACACACACACACACACACACACACACACACACACACACACACACACACACACACACACACACACACACACACACACACACACACACACACACACATGTATACACACACGCATATATATTTTTTATTTTTATTTTTTTAATTTTTATTTAAAAAAAAAAAATTTTTTTTTTTTTTAATTCCCCCACCTCCATTTTTTTTTCCTTTGCCCCCTTTCCCCTTCTTTCTTTCCTTCCCCTCTCCCTTCCCCCCCCCCTTTATCTGTCTCTTATTTCCTTATTCCCTCCTTTTGTCTTTCTTATTTAGAATAGTTGATAAAAGGGCTTATTAGGTTGATTCCGACCACACCACCTTCTGGTTCGTATGTATGTGGATATGTTTGTATGCATGTATCAATTTTACGTACACTGTACCAAACCAAATGAAACCCACTCTTCAATGTAGACACATCCTATACAATAGATGGGTTGGTACATAAGAAGAATCCTTCCTGAAACTTGCAATACCACACATCATGACTCTGGTAGTGATATGGGTGGGTCCCACATGACCACTTTCTTTGGACATGTAAGGCTAAAAATGCCAAAAATGGTATGTTTGGCTTTGAAAAAATCAGTTTCTAGTCTTTGAACTTAGTGGTACCCTTTGACTTCAATCGGCAGTAGAACAACGAACGTGGAACCCGTGAGAAGACCAATGGCCAAATGATGGGGAGATTCAGAGAGAAGGGCATGTGGATTCTGCTCTTGTAGAGTCAATAAGTTTGAGGCAGTGATGACCTATTTTCTTAACTTTAGAGTGACCTAAACAGTAGGAATGACTTTATGAGCATCATTTGAGCATTGGCACAGAGCACAACTGCTTTGTAATTCCAAGCTTGTATGCTTACATACATCACACCAGAGTATGTAGTTATCATCCTGCTCTTTCTAGTGTGTTTAATAGGCACGCTCTGTGCTAGAAGCTTCTTAGAAGGAACTGTGTTTGGTTTATTAATAATTTTTAAAAAATAAAAAAATGCATGTATAAGATTTGGCTATGTATCAAGCTAAAAGTCCCCCTACAAATTTGTCCAAATGGTTTTGGCAATCACTTCTGATTGGAACTCTAATTGAACATGGAATGTGTTGTAACTGGTGGGCAGTTGCAGGATTGCTGACTGTGCCTTGAAAATTAATAGTTTTGTGTTGAATATGTCTTATCTGTCATGTTTTTAAAGTGAGAGCCTTCTTGCTTTCACGCATGCACGCACACACGCACAAATATTTGACACACACAGTGTTAGTTGGTACCTTGTAAAGTAGCATATGTGATTTAATTATATTTGCAGGGTTTCATTTTACCAAAAAAAAAGCTTCCTAATAGGAGGAGGGTGGGGGCCAAATAAGTAATTATGAACCTATGTTTAATAATGCTTCTACATCTGGACATCCTTACTTGAGATAATGGCCTTGCTAAGTTTTTGCTCCCTCACATGTTGACTATTTCTCTGGTTGTGCAGCTGTTTTCTGGTAGATCTTGGATCAAACATTTGAAAAGATATAAGGAAATGATTGCAATGAAACAAATATGAAGGGAAGGGCAACAACCTTTATTCCTCTCCCTGCTGATGTGCAACTGAGCAGGATTCCCACTACATGGGTATGATCATCTTTCCCGGAGTAAGAAAATGTGGCACTGCCAGTTTGTGCTTGTCCTTGACCAGTCCATCTAATCTCATCTCACTGATACCAATGATGGCAAACTGGCCACCCTGCCACCCTGCCACCCTGGTACAGTGAGCCAGCGTTTTAAGTGCCGATCCTATTTCTACTTTAGGTATTGGATACTGGGCTTCTCAGGGATTGGATTTCCTGTAGGCTTTAATCCGGTTTTGTTAGGCTTACGTTATCTGATGTGTCTTTTCTTCGCTGCCTGGGTAGTGTACCGCAATGGCTACTTGTTACTGTTTCTGTAGTAGGTAGAATATTTCATGGGATGAGGTTACTTAAGGCTGCTTCACAATATGACAATAGCTTATTGTTTTTTCCCATCCCCATCTCCTACTGTCTTGTTGTTAATTTACGAACATCATCCGTCACCCTCTGTTTTGTTAAACGAAACCAAATGCTACGTGACATTGGAATAGACCTTGGTTTTTAATCCAGTGTCAGCTCCAGTTCGTCTGATCAATCAGATGTTCCAAATATGCGCATGCCTCATTGCTAGTGGAATTTGTGCAGGCTGCAGGCTGCAGGTCAAGTTAGAGTGGTATTTTTATTAAACTAAAAATGTTGAATTGTGAACAGAGCAGATGGTAGGAGACCTTACGATGAAACAGAGACAAAAGGAAATGGTGAGCAATCTGTGACCTATCGTCATATTGTGAACCAGCCTTAACCCTCCTTCTTTCTCAACCGTGCTTGGGTCCGGCTATGGCAAAGTTAAATATACCTGAGTAATTGCAATTATACTCGTATATTGTAAATCTGAGAGGTTTTTAAAAAATTTTTATTATTATTATTTTTAAGTGCTGTTTGCTGATAATACCTACTTATGAGATTGGAAGGAATGAAATGGGCTAAAATGTCTACCACAAGGTAAAAAATATATATAGACAGGATGTAATGAATGATGCATAACACTGAGTTAGCCACGATATCTGGATCTTGCTGTGTTGAGGGTCCAACAACTTTCCTTTCCAGAGATGAAACTGTCCATGCTCCAGTAGTTCTCAGCCCTTATCTCCAGTCACCTGAGAAAATGCCAAGCAACACTTAAGTACACAGTAACTTGAAACAATCAGCTTTTTTTTTTTGTTCGCTGGTGTAAGTACAAAGACAGTTTCTTCGTGCAGTTTATTTTGTAATTTGATGTTCAGTAGCACTTAAAAAAATAGGTGTCAAAGTGGTGGTTAGTTCCCAGTGTGATAGGAGGACGCCGTGAGACATGCATTATTCACTCTGAAATAAACTTGATTTATTTTATTTCCTCTATTAACTATTCTGGGAAAGGACGTTAGTGTCATGTCATTAATTTTTCAATATGCCTTACTGTGAATTGATCTTTACTGTAATGAACAATTACTATTTGGCATGCTTTTAATAGCTTCCTTAATTGTAGGTGGTTGCAGCAGCAAAAACTGACCCAAGTGCTGACGTCAAGCCTTCTCCCAAGTAATCTTTGAGGGAGGAGTTTCAAGCAAGCTGTGGTCACTAACAATTCCATCTATTAGTGTTATTACACTCTCTTTAACACTCTTGTCTCCACTGGTTGTGAAATCGTAAAGTAATGGTTTTTTGTGATGTTTCATTCGATTCCAAATGAATCCTATAGGATCCTCTCAATGAGGTTTGTGCAGAGGTGTGGAGATAGGCTGCAAACCTGTGCCAAACAATAAGGGTGGGTTTGTGGTTACATTTAATTACCTTGTGCAATTAAAATAGAAAAAATAGTCTATTTTGCATTGGGTTGGAGGGAGGAAGGGAGAATAAGGGAGGGAGGGAGGGAGGGAAGGAGAGGGAATGAGGGTTACATTGCTGAGTGTAATGGGAGGTGGTTAATAAAATATGACAATGACAGTGATTTAATGCCTACCACCACCCTTGTGATTAATCCCAGTTGAAACAAGGTGTCGACTATGCTAATGAACCTAGCATCACTGTGGTTGTTGTTGACTTATGCCATATTGATAGCCAATATTTGTATTTTCTGGTGAAGCAATTCAATTCTAATTTTTTTGGTGCCAATATTGTCACTGTTAAATGTCAGAGAAATCTGATTTGGTTATGTGTTCTACTTTCAACCAAGCTGTCCAGAGGATCCACTTAAAGTTAAAGTGCTGATTTGTGCAACTGAAAAAACCATTCTGACTAATGATCATTGAGGCGAATAAACACTGTCGGTTTGTTTGTTCATTTGGTCCTTATAGTAACTTGCACGAAGGATTTGAGAGTTATGACAAAACCTCATTCACTTCCTTAGTTTGTCTCTTCACTGTTAGTTGCTGTAAGAAATGCTCAGACATAATTGTTGCCATGATCACTAAGTAGATCCTGCTGAGGACAGCCACAAATTCAAATTTTAACTTGCCTGGAAAAATTGAATTTTTGTGGTTTTTGCCAATTTCCTCTGTTTAATAATTGCTCAAATATATTCATATGATAATTGGATGAATAACTGGCATTTGACAAGTGCACTTAGTAGACCTCAGCAGAGATCATAATTTCTTTTGTGATTGCTCTTTCAGTGATTTTTGCCGTTTTTTTCCCCTCTATTTCTATTGTACGACCTTTCAGCATATGGTTAATCTTACCTTCGGTGGTGACTGTACACTAATGCAGTGTGATTGATTCAAAATTGGTATGTAATGGTGTAGCGAGTGTGATCAAATGGGGAACTGTTGTGATGGTGGGAACTGCCTCCCTTATTCATTCCGGATGCTGATTTCTTTCCACTAGTGTATATATGTAGCTGCTTGACTAAAATCAGCTGGTATGCCATAAATTAGGGAATGGGAAATTTCACAATCTGAAATATCATGTGTGATTACTAGTGATTCTTTTGTGGACTGTTTCTAACTCTGCTTCTAAACTACATACTTTAAGGTAGACTACTTTCTGACCAACTAGCATTGTATACTAAGGTTTGCATTCTAAGAATTTATTTGCTTTATATTGTTGGAGTTTGGCACACAATTGTAGAATTGAGTTGGCCATGAAAAGGATTGAATCAATTTTGTCTCTGGAATATTGCTTACTTATTGTTGTAATCAATGAAATAGATTAATTGTTTATAAGCTTATTAACAGTTGTTGTTTTTTTTTTGGTTTTTTGTTGTTTTTTTTTCAATTGAAAGATTTAACTCTTAAATTAAGCACAGCCAAAGTGTTCGAAATACAAGTGATTCTGACAAAGCAAATCCAACCTTTTTTTTTTTTTTAATTTAAAAATTTTTTTAAATTTTTTATGGAAGGCTTAAGGTTTCTCTCTAGTGAATTTCTTTTCTTTTTTTTTCTTTTCTTTCTTTCTCTTAAAAAAACAAAACAAAAACATTGCTAATGGAGCTTCTGATAACTTGATATTTGGATTTTAACCACAGCAGGGAAGACTGGTGCCTGACTCATGCATTGCTATGTCTTCTGGTGGTCTTGTGGATGGATGATGGGGATGAGTGTATAGCCACAACAATCCACCCTCCTGATCCACCTTCCTGTGCCTCTGCTTCCATCACTTAGCAATTGCGTATGCTACACACAAGTATGTATTTAGTGTCACTGTACTTTAGGTGGTGTACAGCTGTATTTACTATGACCTCATAACCTTGGAAGGATTCTAGTTAATTAATTTTATTGGTATATTGTTCATGTTAATTGAATATTACACATGCTGTTTCAAGGCAATAAATACGAGATATTTTAATTGGGATAAGCTTGAGGCTATGGATTCTCAGGGTGTTGGTGCCAAACTTCCTGCTCCCTTTATCTTGGCTCCCATCAACAGGGCATGCATATCCTGATGTGGTTCTGCAACAAATCATCACAAACCACCCAGGATATAGTGCAGAGGGTTGGTTCAGGCAGAAATTTATTTTGGGGGAAAGATTTGATGGATGTGTCTCAATTATGCTATCATTAAGAGCCATGCTTGTGGTGACCAGCGGGTGATAGGGGTCAGCCGGTCGACCTCAACATATCCTTTAAAAATCCTCGTTGTCTTCACTCTTCTGACATTGAGCATTTTGTAGGTTGTGGGCAGTTTTAGGTTTGGATAATTTGATGTGATGTAGAATGCTTTCTTTAAGAACCTGCTCAAACCACAGCATGCAACACTACATTCAAACCATATTATAGCCATCATGTACTGCAACTGGACTAATTGTGTGCTTTGCCACACAAAAGAGGTAATTGGACACTGTTTGTGACTTTGAGGTGTGTCAAAGGTCATTAAAACATTTTGTTGTCTTTTATCATCCCCAACAGGGGCATTGACTATTAAATAGCATTCCCATGTTATACATTGAACAATTTATTTATTCTAATATGAACTTGTACAATTGGATCAAAAATTATAAATTTATCAGAAGTATTGTGAGATTATTTCTCAGTGGTTCTGCTTTATATCAATATTTAGAAGTTCAGTGATCCCACAAAGGTCATTATAAGTCTAAAGTAATCTCTCCTCAACCATGGTTTTTCCCAAAGGGTGTCTCTCTCTCTCCCCCCCCCCCCCCCCCCCCCCCTCTCTCAATCAGGACATGGAGCAAATTTTTATGTAGAGCAGTGGCAGCATCAGCTTGTGTCAGTGAAATATCTTTCATGATTATCTTTTGAAAATATGTGCTATTTGCTGAAGCTCTCTCTCTTTCTCTCTCTCTCTCTGAAGTTTAGGCAACTTTTGCAAATGAGGACAAACAGAACAGAGCTAGTTAATGGCTGAAGATAGTTGTACAAGAAATGCTAGTGAGCTTTACTCTTCAAATGCACATTTTAATGGTTAAATTAAAAAATATATATAAGAACCTTAATCCCAATGAGTATACAACTTTTTTGTCATTCCCATAACTTCCTGTTATATAATAAGGAAATTTTTAGCCATTATAAGGTCCTTGGGAAATATAACCTTTAATGTCAGAACAAGACAAATAATTTTATATTGCTCTAAAGGCTACTAATGTGATATTCTACAAATTGGACAACAAAGAAAAACAACAATGAATTATTGTGACAAATAAAAAGCAAAGAGATTGGTGTGTATGTCTTCTCCATTTGTTGTAGGTTCTTTGTCCTGTTTGTTGTGGATGTGACATCATCTACATTACTACATAGGTGGAAGTTTGAAGGTAACTGTTCAATAAAACTATTCTGACAGGTTTTATTTCCTCATGGACTATAGTTATTGCATGTTGATGTTGATGTGCTAGTCAGTGTGCACTGGCAGTATGGTGGACCATGTAAGAAAAGATGTAATTAACTTATTTTATGTTTCATTTAAAGGCAAAACATGAAATATAGTGTGGCATTGATTAATCTTAATGTTTCTTAGGCTTATAACAATTATGATATAAATTTGTGTTGAAATGTTTAATTGGGTGTGGTTGAGTTTCATAAAAGATGTACAACTTGGTGGGAGGAGTGGTATATACATAACAGCACTGTGCTGGGGTGTGTGGGGATTCTCTGACCATGACCTTCTGTATACCCTTATTGCTTTCTGCCCTGGAAACTGTTACACATGCAATACTCTATTCTCACCTCTACCAGCACACTGTGGAACTCTCTCTCTCTACCCTTCATGAGAACACTTAATCTTCCTTCAAACACTATTTAAAGCAACTGCACTGTGCCTTTTATTTTGTTCTTAAAATTATCATACATACAACAAATAAATTTATTTGCATTTCTCATAATTAGCATTTTGTATTTTAAAGTGCTAACAAAAAATAGATTATAATGCCATGTTTCTATTGTCCCTCAGTTCTAATCCTGCATGTTTTCAACCTGAAAATAAAGTGTTATGAACCACATACATGCATTGATTCTCAAGTGCAAATTAATCTGTGTGAGATGCTTTTTGGTGAGAAACCAATTAAGTGCCAACAGCAAAGTAGACCACCCTTGCAAGGGTCAGGCAAACAAATACTAATATGTAGAAACAAGACTGGAAATTTCCATCCAAAAAAACCCGCTCACTTGGAAGAAGAAAAAAAAAAAAGAAAGGAAAAAAAGTTGAACCTGGACCTCAGCAGTTGTGGTCAGAGGAAGTTTCCCAACAAGAACAAGATTCCTAACAAAGTAACATTTAGACTCCTAGAACTTTTTAAAGGTAAAAGGTAAAAATGATTATATTTTGGGAAATTCATTTGAATTTCTTACCTAAATACTTAAAATAAAGGCCTCTTTATTCAGAACAGGCAAAAATAAAAAGAAGGGAAAAGGGAAGAGTGCAATGAATATTTTTTATAAGTGAAGATATTTATTGACCATACTTTTGGACTGTTGATTATTTGTTCAGTTAATAAGTACATATATATGAACATGGGACACAGTTGTGTGTGGTGGTGGGGTGTATTCCCTAGATCTTGCCTTCCTGCATGCATGCATGTGTGTGTGTGTGGTTGGGTGGGTAGGTGCATGTTGTGTCTCAATTTTAAAAATGTTTGATGATCGTGGTGGTCAATCAAAGCAACAGAGGTTCCACATCCTTATTCAAATTAGTTTCAAGCGCCACAGAGTCTATGCAAGTTCCTTATGAGTGCTTTTCAATTTATACATATTTAGTGAAAAATTAAATTTCGAGTGCCACAGAGTCTATGAAAATTATCTGTATTTAGTGAGAAATTATATTAGTTAACGTATACAGACCCCATGTTTTGACAATTAGACCTACTTTATGTCCAGAGATAATCTCTCGTTTGCTCTCTCCTTCCCTTCAATTTTCTATGAACTAGATATTCTAGAGGTCAAAAATATTTCACACAAATTCAGGTGTATTAAAAAAAAAAAATCCCAACAGCAACAAACATCCAAAACAAACAAACCAAAAAAAAAACCCAACATCCCAGCAGTCTCCATCATGTTTTGGAGTTCCAGGAGAGTTGTAAGGAGAGGACCACAGATAGTTACTTCCTTAGCTGGCAAACTAAATTAATTAGTGTAAGTGAATTAGGTATCTATTATTGTATTTATATGATTAGTAATAAAATAATAGATAATAATATTGTATATCTTTATTAAATCTCCCCCAGCCTCTCCTACCCCAAATACAACTCAAGGAAAATACCAAATTTACACATGACTGTGACTTGGTAACCATCTAATTAAATTCAATGTTAACCTTGCTCAGACTGTCTTAATGACACCACAAAATTACAAATTTCTACTTAAAGTCTATTATAACCTTGTAGCTAAGGGCAACATAATTTAGCTAACCAATATATGAGCATTATACTTAAAAACCAATTTTTCCAACAAAAACGTTTGTTTAGGTACAGCGTGATTAGCTTCCACCTTCATTTTGATGGATTGAACTTTAAAATGATGTTGCTCGGTTGGTTTAGATTGATAACCCAACAGGAGATGAGAATAAGTTGGTATCACCTGAATGTGAACATCTACAAATCAGTGGAGAAATTTGAAATACATCACATAAAAGATAATTTATATGCAAACTTTTTTGAAGAATAGAATGTTAAAACACCTTCTAACAGATGTCCTTGTTTTTCAAAACTATTATCTTCCAGTATGTTTAGCTGTATGGCAAAACTAATTGAACTCTTGAGTAAGGGAGTTTTGCAGTGGATTACATCAAGAATTGTGTGATTACTTGTGAATATTCTTTTAAATGTTCAATGTGTTCAGTTTTAATCATGACATGATGTTGGATCACTGTCAAAGTAGGCAACATTTATGGTCCTTATTGGGAGCGTGGAATGTCGGATTCTCAGCATTGCTGTTTAATGATGCAATCATGTAGAACACACTCTAGTATTACTCACTAGAGATGTATATCCTGCTTGCTCAGGCCAATGTCAACATGAAACACGTAAAGCCACTCAAAAATCCATTTCTAGATTGTATTGCTCATTTAAATGACAGCAGCTCATAAGTAGGCACACAAAAAGCATTACACTTGATAAAAAAAATTTTTTTCCTTCTTCCCAAAATGATTTAGAAGCATTGGGAAATATTGAAAGGTAGATACCAACAATCATTGGACAGTTCAGTGTTGCCTGTTGAATTTGTTGTTGTTTGTTGATAAGTCAGAATGTTTTGAAGGCATGGTTTCATGCTGAATAATCTGATTCATAATTTTATATAATGTTTAAGTGTTGCTTTGGAATGAAATGAATGAATTAGCTGTACACTTACCTAACCAGAACTATGAATGCATTTCTTGGATCTAGTTGTGTCACAGATTTTCACTCACTGGCTTACTTTTTCTGATTGGTAGCAGTGACTGATGATTTTGGAACTCACTTGGGTTATTATTTTTGTGTGATTAGATTGCATAATAGCAATGAACGTAGTTAGTATAATCAAATGATCTGTTCACTGAGCACTGAGCTGTGGATGTACTCTTGGATGAAAGTGTATCATGAGTTAGTAATTATTGTCCTTTTGAACTCATTTAGGTTATAATATTTTGGTGTGTGATGAGATACATGTGTGGTATGTGAAAAAACGTAGTTACTCACAAAAGAAGGTATTTGACTCAAACATAAAAAAATCATGGTTTGCTCCTAAAGTCCTCCACCCCACTCCCCTCTCCTCAGATACTCCTTGGGTAAAGTTGTGTATGCATGCTAAATTTCAAATCTCTAGATCCAAGGGTTTCACAGGTCATTAGTCACATAGGTGCATGAAAGATTACATCAGCAAAACACACACAAGCTTAGCTAGTCTCATGCAGTGGTCCTTTTGTCATATCAGTCCTTTTGTCATATCAGTCCTTTTGTCAGTCCTTTTGTCATATGGTAATCATTTTTATATTTGAAATAATAAAAAAAAAGAAGAAAAAAAGAGAAACTTCCAGTAACTGTAAAAATGAAATTTTCATCACCAAAACCAGACAAAAACACAAGAATATATACCAAGTTTTATTAAAATCAGCTCAGCAGGTTGGTGTGTATAATGCTGAACACACATACACATAAACAAGCATTCCTTACTCTGCTTATCACAATTCTCTTATCTCAGCAATAAAAATAACGTTGAGTAGTTGGTGGAAATTGCAACTTCCTTCGAGGTAACTCATGATCTCATTCATAGTAAAATAGTAAAATACATCTGGATTGTAAAAAGTTCAAGGAGTGCTGTGGTAACTGTCTTTCTGGAATGTTAAGTGTAGGTAAAGTAATGACTGGTAAACAGTAAGTATCTTCCCTAATATAGTTGCACCCTGAAAGTTAAAAACAATAACAAATTAATTAGGGTTTGTAAGAAACCTTAATTGTCATATCAGCAACTAGCAGGTAGTTGCCATACTACAATATTTTAGATTCCACACCAAACAGAACTATCTTGGCATATGTTTCTGTGACTCCCAAAGAATTAAATTAAGTTATTTTACTATTAAACTTATATAAGGATAACTTCCAGGTATGTAGATGCCAATTAGAGACTAAAGCCAGAAAACATGCAAATTATAGAAGAAAATTTTGTGGGAAGTGTGTACTATGGTTGACATTGACAGCATGCCTCTTGATTTCCTTCTCTAAATAAGGGACCGTGTTTGGAGCCAGCTGCATGAAGCATATATCTGGGTGCAGAGTAAAGGATTAGCTGAAGTTTTTGACAATCTGAGGGCCCAAAAAGTATTTATTTCATAAGTTGGAGCATTATATCTTATTTTGCTATCATCAATTATGTTCCCATGAAGCCAACCACACATACTTGTGGTAAAACTGCATAAAACGAGTTAGTCAAATGTTTGCAAATATTGCAGCAGTTATGAAATGCTTATGGGAGTGACCAAATAACTGAATCAGGAATACAGCAGCCTTTTTTCTCCAACTGAGTTTGAGGAGGTCAAGATATACATTTAGATGATGGAAGAATTTTAGCTGGTATTACAGTACTGTTGAAAAATCAACGGTAAATGATATAATTATGAATAAAGACAAGCTGCAGTCCTTCCAGAATAAAATCAAATTATCAAAAATATGCTTTTTACTGACAATTTATTATACTATTATATTAATTTTAGCAATATGGGGAGGGGTGGGGGAACTACATGGCAACTTCTCTATGTTAAAATAAATTGAATAGCAAACTGAGGATACACAAAGAACTAAATGAAATATGTGTCTAAAACTTCTTTATGTACACTGGCTATCAAAATCAATTGACTGGAAATTCATATATAATTAATTTCACAGGTCACAAGGTTTGTATGTTTTGTACCACAGCATTGGAATCTGTTTGTTAATAATACCTAACATAAAACTCGACAGTTCTTATGCTGCCAACAAACTATGCATATACCCTTTGAATGAATGCTTGAAGCTTTACTGAAGTGGCCTAACTGGCATTAAAAATATTACATGATAAAGTTAATAATAATTTTAAACTCCATGACCACAATTAATTCTTCAGTGTGTGATAGTGTTTTTGCATATCATTCATGATGCCATTCGTCTTTGTTCTGTCAACTGGCAGACAATGAAGTAGGAAGGAAATATAAGGGGGGGGGGGGGGGGAAACGCCTAGTCCTGGTTTGAACCACTGACTATCAGTTTAGGAGACCTGTGTCTTAATTATTGGGTCATAGTTTGTTGTTGTTGTTTTTGGGGGGGGGGGGGGGGGGGGGAGGGCTTCTTTATTGTACTAAAAATTTGAATTGCATCTTTCGTCACCAGGGTTGACACTTCAGATTTTTTTTTGTGTTCAAAAACCTTAGCAGGTACCCAAGGATCATGTTTGCAACGTTTTGTCATGCCCATTCAGCTGTTTGGCTGTCCATTTTGAAGAGACACACACCTTTTCACATTTAAATACATATCTTACATACAGTATAATATACTAGCAGAAAATTTGCCTTATGGGTGGTTTTTAGGCCAGCCACCTACAGTAAAAAAAAAACATTGCTTTATTTAACATATAGGAATTATTGACACTAAACTCATTAATCAAACAAACATGATACAATTAATAAACATGCCAAGTACCAAAAATTGATGCAGTTGGCCTGAGAAAGTAATTTTTTATTTTGTCTGGCCTTCAGAAGTGTTATGAATTTAATGTTTGAAATGAGAAATAACCTTGTCAGAGAGGTAGTGGTATACTATTAATGGTGCATGCAGTTATGGGTTTTAGGAGATAGTGGGCCAATATCAACATGAAATATAGAAGCCACTCAAAATACTATTTCTAGACATTGTACTTCATTCCAATATAAATAGTTCATATGTAGGCACTCCTAAACCATTAGACGATGTTTTTATAGGCTTATTTTGTATGGAAATTTTGAAATTCTTCTTCTTTCCTCCACTATGGGTGCAACTTTCAGAATTCATTTTGGTGCTGAACCTAGCCAGGCACCCGAAGATCTTGCCTGCCAAGTTTCATCAAAATCCTTTCAGCCGTTTGGCAGGCAGGAATGAATTTACATATCATTACTTATAGCTACTTTCAGCAGCTGTTTTAATTCAAAATATTATTACCATTTTGATGTCTAATCTGTAAAACTACATCACAACAACTGCATGGTGAATGGACAATAACCTAAATATCTTTTCCCAGCTCACTGGAGCTACAAAAATTGTTCTTGGTTGAGATATTGGGAGATGTCAATGACAAGGTCTGCCACAATGAATGAAAATTCTTCTAATTTCAATCAAATCCCTTTTTTGGCAATATCCCACATCACTGTGAAACCCTGGATGTGGCCCATGTCTTGAGGTTGACTCCTCCTGGCCATGCCTATGCACCACCAATTAGGTCTAGCCTTCTTAATAAAATTGCATAAATTAAATTTCATTATACCTAATATTTAATGAGTTATGCTTCTTCTTCAGTGCTATTGCAATATAGTATTTGATTATAATATACATGAATTGATAGTGCAAATTTCTTGTCAGTTCCAAAACCTTGCTTGTCATTCCATAGCTGGAATTAATTTAACTACATCTTAATTTACTTTTTAAATGACCCCAACAAAGATGGTGGTGTGTGTCATTACTCTCAGTCTGGGATATTCAGCTGTTCCCACAAGGAGTTGTCTAGTCCTCTTGGCTAGTGGTAGGACAGAATGGGGTCATAACTTCAAGGGGATAAAATATAATATGCAAATTGAATTCACTTGCCACTACACCAATCAGATTGTTGAGTGTTTTCAACTTATATGCCGAACCATACAAGTGTTCTAGCAGATAAGGCAATAAATTTGAATTTATCATTATGCATCTTTAGCAATTTGAATGATGGAATATGAAAACACATAGGGCTTTTGATTCTGATTATAAGTTGCCAATGCTGGAATTTACACTTATCTACACTATGCTGCAAAAAAAAGTGAAAAAAAGTTAACATTATACATGACTAACAAAGTATCCATACAGATAGGAGACAACAAAAACATTTTTCTATAATTTGAGATTGTTTCTTCGTTGTTGTTTCATGTATATATTAGTTTGCATCTATCTTGGATTTAGTTTGTCACACAGCCAAATCTTCTACACATGGGTTCAATCCTGCAGCCCTGTTTGTATAAGATGTTTCATTAGGAGCTGAAGAAGCTGAAATAACTTAAGTTGTGGAACTCTGTTACACATTATCAAAATAGTTTTACTCTTACACAATAAGAAACAAGAGCGGTCAACACTAAGACCTGTGGCAAATAATTACTACAATATTTATAAAACAGTGTTTTAGACCAGGCAAAATAATTGTTTAGAATATTTAAAGTGAGGTTTAAGTTGTGGTAAGATTGGCAACTTTTGGGTTTCCATACAGTTAAAATACTTAGTGGTAACCAATTGGTTGTAACACCCAAATGTTGGTGTTTCTAAACAGTAAACAATTAGTTTAAAAATGCATTCTCTAGCAAAACTTGTGGACATAAGTTGCCCACCCCCCCCACCCCCCCACCATTCCAAGTGTTCCTAGACTTGTGGGAACGACAAAAAACAATAATAACATCATTAAGAACTTCTTAGTTTCAAACATTTTGAAAATGATTAGGGGAATAAACAAACCTTGAACTTACTAATCAGCACTGGACATAACATGACACTGTTGGACAGCACCTAAGAAATCACAGTTCGAGTTAATCAAAACTGAAGTTTATTGATCCTTCAATTATACAGATGACTAGTTTGATCTGCTTATTATTATTATTAGGCCCGAAATGCTGCAGTATACCTCAGGGATTATATATATATATATGATTTCACATTTACACACTTGTATTATCCCTGGATGGTATTTCATGTGATTAGGTTGGAACACTTCCTGTTTGCATACTTCAAATGTGACTATAAAAATGCCAGATGCTGGAACAAATTCATTTTCTGAGTTGTATAATATATGCAACTCTTTTATTTGTGCAAGGCACTAGATTGAGTTGCAGTTTCCAGTGTCCTCTCTTTTCACTATGAAGGAAACTATTATACTTTTAGTTTGGACTCTCACCTTCTGCCTCAGAGTGGGTATGTTTTTGTTGTTGTTGTTGTTTTTTGTTGTTGCAATCTTCACATGATTAATATGCATTTAGGAATCAGTGTTAAAATAAATTATTTCATGAGTATAGATGTTTAAACGGATGTAGTTACAGATGTGATCACACCCATTTCATTGATTTGTTGACAAATATACATTCAATATAAATATATACACACACTCTCTCTCTCTATATATGTATGTATATATATGCATATATATACATACATGTATATATTTATTTAAAAGATATAAACCATTCTATTTTCAGGTAGTCAACCTCCAATTCTCCCTCCTCCCCCTATTCTTCCCCCTGTTACTGTCACTCCACCTCCACCTTCATCTGGAACTGCTGTGCCTACAAGTATCCAAGGTATTCGATTTGGCAATGAAAGTTCTTATGTCAATGGGGGTAGAGTGGAGATTCTCTATAACAACACCTGGGGAACAATCTGTGATGATTTCTGGAGCTTTGGTGACAGCAGAGTAGCTTGCAGGTAATTATTTGTATTTCTTCAATTACAAATTTGCTGTATTTAATATTATCATTACTCTATTCGATGCAATAACATAGAAATTTTTCAGAAAAAAATTGAATCATTTCTAATTTCTTTTATCATGTGAGTATTATTAGAGAAAGAAAAAATTTGTGCTTACATAAACAGCAATAACAAGAAATATATTCCTATAAAAATAAAAATAATAAAATAAAATAATAATAAATACAATATTATTTTACCTTTATCACTTTTCTTATTATTTTCTTGACATGTGTGTGCATGTGTGTGCATGCATGAGTGTGTGCATACATGTGTGTACATGCAGAGGTATGTGTGTATTTTAATTGTCTAGTTTCTTATTCTAAAACATGGAACTGAACTAAATAAATTCTTGAAAGTTAAATTTATATATGCTTGTAATTTTATAAATTCTTCCCCCCCCACCCCTCTCTTCTAGTATGATGGGGTTTTCCAATGCACTATGTCAAACATCAAATTCTGTATTTGGTGGTGCTGCAAGTGAAGTGCCCATTTGGATGAGTGAACTGGGTTGCATTGGATCAGAGAATTCTTTGGATCAATGTCGATTCTCTGGTTGGGGATCAGAGGAACATAGCTGCACATCTCACTCTGAAGATGTTGGAGTCGTATGTCAAAATGGTATGTAGAAAATGTAATATAATAGTATCTAAAGGAATGGGGAACCAACATTTCATCTAAACGTCATGTAAACAATGGTAACCATTTTGGTAATATTTTAAATTTAATATATAAATAAATTCATTAATTAATTTGTTGATTTTTTTTGGTTCACTTGTCCGTAATTTTATTTTCAAATTCATAATTTGTTCATTTTTTAATGTTTATTTCATATAAAAATTTTTTTCTTTTTTTAAAAGTCATTTATTTTATCCATTCATCAATGCATGTATCCATCTATCTGTCCACTTTTGTCTTGCTAACAATATGAGCAACCCAGGTAGCTTAAATTATGCATCAGCTGCAATTTTGCAAGCTATTGCAGCCGCTGCTGACCTACAAATGTTGCTTACAGAGAGAGAGAGAGAGTATACTCATCATTTAAGATCAGAACTGCATCAACAGGTGTGGAAAGGCTCTAATAACATTTGGACAGTGGAAGGGTTGAGTTCAATAGCATTACTGGACTAATTTTAATTATGTGCTACATCAGCACTTTGTCCAGTGTAGGAATAGCTAGACTGTAATAAGAATTTGGGTGAAATTTTATTGATGACACAATTGTTCATCTTGAATCAGAATTCAAACAGGATATGTCTTTGATGATAAAGTGGAAGAAGCCAAAGCACTCAAATGATATATTTCATGTGTGCACAAATGACCGGTAGCTAGCTTTTTGTAATGTTATTGAACAAGAAAGGATCGGATGCAATGTCAGCATGCAACGTTTTGACTTGCACCACTAAATATTTATAATTGCACATAGCAACAAAATTCCATTTACTCTAAACATGATGTATGCCTAATGCACTACAAATTATATTAATTGTTTACATTGATTTAAATTCCAATTTTACTTGTTCTGAGGAAATATCTGGTTTACAGGGCAGCCATGACAACACCATACTGACATTGGTGTCTATATGATATTTTAGAAAGGGGAAGGGTAAATTTTTATTATTGCTTTCAGATGAGCAGCTAATCCACAAATATTTTTGGTCCAGATGTGTTATTTATTCTGAATAGTATTTGAAGCACTGATTTTCTTGCAGGTGTGACATTGAATTGATAATTGTTTACATTATTTTGGTTTTATTATGCATAAAACGATGATTGTATGATAACAGGAAAAGATACTAACCACAGCACGCAATGCCTGCACCCATGTCTCATGTAGTGTGGGTATGTGTGGTCCTGTATTGATTGTTGTAACCCATGCTTGTGTGTTTATATAAGCATATCTATCTATCTATCTATCTATCTATCTATCTATCTATCTATCTATCTATCTATCTATCTATCTATCTATCTATCTATCTATCTATCTATCTATCTATCTATCTCTCTATCTATCTATACTAGCAGCATATACCCAGCATTGCCCGGCCAATTTCAACATCAAACATTATGGTTAAAGTTGAGTGTACAAACCATATATCAAATCTGTCGCTCCAAGGGTTTGTTCAGCCAAAGTACCATTTTTGTCCTCTTTTGGGCCCGACATGAAAACAGAAGTGGGTGTGGTCATATAAATGTACTTAAACATTCCTCAGATTATATTGATTCTAAATATATATGGGTTCATTGGTTTAACTCCTTAGGTTCAAGTGGTTTTACTGAAATACCATTTTTGGCATTAATAGCCTTACACAGAGAAAGGAAGAGGTGTGGCCAGGTGGGACACAGCCCATGTTACTCCCAGAGTGAAGTTGTATATTCATGCCAAGTTTTAGATCTCTAGCTCCAATGGTTTTTCTGGCAAAAAAACAACAACCATTTTTGGATTTTTCTTGTTACTATGGCAACCATTTTGTGAAATTTTTAGCCCACCTCTTAAGTTAGGTCAAAACCTATTATCATGCCGAGTTTCAGAGAAATTCACCTACCAGTTTGGCCGGAATGATGGTACAGACAGACAGACAGACAGACAGACAGACAGACAGACAGACAGACAGACAGACAGACAGACAGACAGACAGACAGACAGACAGACAGACAGACAGACAGACAGACAGACAGACAGACAGACAGACAGACAAATTTTTTTTCCCAGACATGCCACCTGGCATAAAACCATCTCATGGTGGGTCTCCTCCATCCCTAAAAGTTTGATCAAAATCGAACAGAAGGATTTTGAGAAACGGACGAACATAGTTACATAGTTACATAGTTACATAGGTCTTCTAATATATATATATATATATGTATAGATTTTTTTAAATTAGTGTCTGGTTTTTCACATATGCCATACTTTGTGTATGAAAGATTACATCATCAATTACTCTATTTCTCATTAGGTATGTCGCTAATAATACCTTAGAGTTTGATATGATATTTCATAGCCATCACGATAACAAAAGTGATATGTCTATATCGATTGAGTTATCCATAATGCATTGCCCTCTTAATATATAAATCCATTGTTTGCTTATGCTGTAATTATTAATAGAGTTCATCCTGTTTACTAAGAAAATTCAGCACATATTAGTTTTTCCCTTTTTTCAATTACCCATATTATGCAGGTGAATGAACTAGTTAGTTTTCTGGTGTATTGAAATTACTGAAGTATCTACTTACAGGCATTACATTTTTAGACCACTAGTCATGCATAGTAAATGTATTATTTAGTAAGATGAAATAGAGATCGATAAAGTTCTTGAAAGTTCACGAAATCAATATCTAACACAAACAGAGCTTTCAAACTTGGATAGGCAACAATCCCATACCCCGTGAAAGTTTGTCCAAGTTTGCTTCTGTGATGGTCAATTAAGATGTTAGGAAACAAGCTGAGAAGTTTCAAGAACTGACAAGACAAGAGACAAGAGAAAAAAGAATATATTATTAACGTTACTAACTGAATTGTGTTTTGTCTACTTTTAAACGGATATGTGATTTTGTAGTGTTCAATGATGTATGTATGTGTGTTTGTGTGCTGATATGCTGTACGAAGTTGATTGGCTGAACAGAACGCATACACACACCAGTTCCAGGTTTTTGGTGATTGTGAAGTGCTCTTGAAAGCTAAATTTGTTGTTATTGGTAGTGCTGTGCATTGCCGGTGTGAGAGAGAAAAGACTTTCTCTCTGCTATTGCTCTATTATTTGAATAGTTGGTGTAGTTGCTTACCATTGCCCAAGTCTGGGTTGGTTTCAATTGTTGGTCTCTGGCTTGTCTGTGAGGCCCTCTCAGTGACAATGCACCGAGAACAGAGGCGGGTTTGTGACATAAGATTATCAAATACAACATTATGGTCACTTCCCACCTCCCCCCCTCCCCCACACTTTTTATTCTATTTTGGTATTAGAATTATTAATATTATAAGTGTGAAAATGTATGCAGAAATATGAGCCTTTTCATTGGAGTTGGATTGAATGCTCAGTAATGGCTTCCAGCACTAATTTTTTTTTTATTTTAAATTTATTATTACCACCATTATTATCATGCACATACTGGTCAGGTAGTGTATATGCAACCTGGGAAATTTAGCAACAAGCTTCCCTTGTGTGATGTATATATGCTGTTTAATTATTGCAGGAAGTTTATTTGACAAGCCTCAAGTTAGAATTGAAAATTCCACCACCAGGACAATTACCATCTCTATAGAGGTTAGTTGAAGTTATTCTCAAATACAAATAAGAAGAAATGTTTGTGTGAATATATTTCTGACCATCGTGGCTTAATAGCAATAACATTTTGTTACCAAAAAAGTATTACTAATTCACTGTGTACCAGTACTAACAAACAAATATAACTCTTAATATTCTTCTTTTTTTTTTTAACTGGTTGGCAAACTGAGGTAGGTATCTTTATTCTTCAGCTCAGAACATTGCTTGTGACCATTCAGTTCGATATTTTTTTGAGGTTTTCCACGCTGTGTATAATTCTAAACAAACAGTGTGTGTGTGTGTGTGTGTCAGTGTGTGTGCGTGCATGTGTGTGTGTGTGTGTGTGTGTGTGTGTGTGTGTGTGTGTGTGTGTGTGTGTGTGTGTGTGTGTGTGTGTGTGTGCACGTCAGTGTGCGTGTGTATCCACGTGTGTGAGTGAAATAGTAAGGTCGTCAGAAGTTGTATGAACTTTTACCATATGATTTTTAAATATTGACATGTTCCTGTGTATGCAACCATTTACCACCAGCTACTAGTTAACTAATTTTATCCCTCAACTTCTTTTAGTAAACAATCTTAGAGCTGGAATATGTTAGAAACAAGTGCATTTGTAGCTAGATAATCTTGGACAGAAATGGGTGACCCTGGCTATGTCCTTGCAGAAATGTTGTCAAAACTGAACTTAGTTAAAAGCACATTTCAGATAATGTCAGTGTTGAGCACAACCTTTACTCACTGATTAACTGCCCACCCCCTTTCAACCTTCCACCCTTTCACCCTCTTTCATTACCATCAACATCAAAACTTAGTACTAATTGTACAGACCAAAGAAGCTAGTAGCTTCAGTTAAGAATCACATGGAAACCATGGAGGAAGCCCAGATAAAGAATTTGAATGCATGCCTAGAGGAGAAGTTTCAGAAAGAATTCCTTTTTTGTGTGTTGATAATATATATCAATAAGAATCTTCACCACTTTTGCAATCACTTTTCTTGCATTATTCCTTCATACACTCAGGGTTATCCAACACTTTCAACGGTGGAGGAAACATTCCGTTTCAGCATTCGGTACAATGCGACCACACTAGGTTCTCAGAGAGTGGATTACTTATATGTCAGCAATATATCGCAGACAAAACACTATGCAAGCATCAATAATCTTGCTCGTGACACTAACTACTCTATATCAGTTGGGTTGGACTTCAGTGTTCGAGAATGTAACTCTCCCTTTGGTTATATTCTCTACATGGTTGGTGACCAGTCTGACATGATTACGGCCAAAACTACCAACACAGGTATCTACTGGTATCCAACTGTTTGTATGCAAATGGCACCATTTATATAGGCTAAAAGCATCATGAATGAGTCTATCTCCACCCGCTCCTAGCCCATCCCATTATGTAATTCATGTGTAATTATATTTGGGCATCATAAATGAAAACACTTCAACTGCCATGAATATGAGATGGTTCAATATTTGGTAAGATATGAACTAGAAATGAATGTCAGAATTATTTTGTATAATTTTACATCAGATGTGTGAAAATTGTTTGCATTCCTGGAAATCATTAAATTTGTTTGTAAAATGAACTAGTTCTACAAATCCGTGAAGAAATGACCAGTTGATTATCCTTAAAGATTAAACCATAGCCTCCTTCTTTTAGACTAAGTTTACTTCCTAAAAAATAAAAAAAATGAATATTTTATTCAACTAAAACTCTGTGCAATTGTATTCATATTATTATTAATTTATTTTTATTTTAATTAAACTTGTTATGAACAGATAAAGAATAATATGTATAGATATGACTGGTAACAATATTTTTTCTTCTTCTGCAGTCGAAGAATCTGCATTTGATGTGCGCCTCATTTCTCCGATCAGTACTTATAATTTCCTTGGTCGTGTGGAGGTCAAGTATAACAACATCTGGGGAACCGTATGCGATAACAACTTTGATTTCAATGCTGCTAATGTCATCTGTAACATGCTGAATTACACACGGTCAATTTGTACCTCAACTAATGCTCGAATGGGAAGAGGATCAGGTGTGTTTTAATACATTACATCTACCATCTTGTCACTACAACCGTGCAAGGTATTATCTCTGTCCCCACATCAGTTTACCTAACCAAAGCAAAACAATAAAAATAAAAAAAACGTGCATATCCTTATTTGGAGCATGTGTTGGAGTCCAGAAAGTGTGTATTGACTATAGCATTTCCTAAGGAATCCATACAGATCACCTATTTTGCCCATGCATGTCTGCTATATATATATATAAGTGCCAATTTATCCTGTTTATAACATAAAATTAGTATGGATGATGCCTTATGTTTTGCACATTTAATTAACTTTTTAATCACCTCATTGTTACACTCATATATAATAAACTGCCAGTTCACAATTGATCTTACAGCATTTCATAGGCAACCAATCTAGAAATACCAATAGCACTGAAGAAGAAGCATAACTCATTAAATATTAGGTATAATGAAATTTAATTTATGCAATTTTATTAAGAAGGCTAGACCTAATTGGTGGTGCATAGGCATGGCCAGGAGGAGTCAACCTCAAGACATGGGCCACATCCAGGGTTTCACAGTGATGTGGGATATTGCCAAAAAAGGGATTTGATTGAAACTAGAAGAATTTTCATTCATTGTGGCAGACCTTGTCATTGACATCTCCCAATATCTCAACCAAGAACAATTTTTGTAGCTCCAGTGAGCTGGGAAAAGATATTTAGGTTATTGTCCATTCACCATGCAGTTGCAAAATAGTAATAATATTTTGAATTAAAACAGCTGCTGAAAGTAGCTATAAGTAATGATATGTAAATTCATTCCTGCCTGCCAACTCTCTGGATCATATCATTCTGACTGATGCTGGGTATGAACCTCCCAATTGCAGGTCCATAAGTATGATGTAAAATTGAGAATGAAAAGGGAAGATTATTAGTATTAAATTGGAGAAAAACTAAAAAAAAAAAAAAAAAAAAAAAAAAAAAAAAAAAAAAAAAGGATTTTGCAACAAAATTAGAAAATTAACAGCAACATTAAGATGATGAAAAGTACTGAAAATCATATTACATAGCTATAATTTGTAGAGTGGCATAATGTTGTTTAATGCATTTAATGTACTTGTTGTAGGGATGATCTGGCTGAACAGTCTATCATGTTCTGGAGCTGATAGACTGGATGATTGTGATTACAGATATTGGAGTTCCTATTCTACATCTTGCAGTGGCTTACATAGTGATGATGTTGGAGTAGTTTGTGAACCAGGTCAGTTCTTTTGGTCATGATTAGTTTTAAGTGTGTTTACATGTATGCCAGAATAAGACATAATTATATATGCAAGAATGAATGTTTCCATGCCAGGCTGATTTCAAACAATCCATATTTTTTTTTGTTTTTTTTTGGCTATGAAATGTGCCAGTTGGCAACACTGGAACAGATGCAGAGCAGGTTTGAAGCAGGCATGATTGATGTCCTTTATAGGCCCATGAGAATGATAAAAAAATCCATTAGCACCATGACAGTGAATGTTAAGAGCACAAAACAAGTTGAGTCCTCTCGTATGAAACATACAATACATGTACATTTCAAGCAATGACCATTTACGGCCCATCACAGCTTCTAGTGACCTCTGGTGACACAGTTGGTCAACACTACCTATCCTACATACATTAAAAAATAAAATACTGGTAAGATTTTTAAAAAAATTTTTTTTAATGATTTGTTGTTTTTTCAAATATATATATTTTTATTTGTCAATATTGTCTTTTCATGTGAAGGTAACATTTTTGAGTGTCTTAGAAATAATTCAGATATCTTGATGTAGTACGTATTTAGAGGCTAAATTATATATATTTTTTAAACTCCTTTAGATAGCAGTACCTTTCTTTCTCCTCCTCAAGAATTTAACATTAGTAATGAACAATCATCAATTCTAAAGTTTACATGGAAGGTGAGAAGTGCAATAATTATTGTGGAACATAATTAATATTTGCTACAATTTCTTCATATTTCAGAGATTCAATTTTCCATCTGATATACCTTCAAGACGGCTAAGGATAGAGTATACAAGAAGTGATACAAGCTACACCAGTTCTAGATCTATTGGATCTACTTCCACGGCTTATTCTTTAAGAAGACTTCCTGTGGGAATTACTGTGAATGCCACAATTAGGGCTCAAGGAAGGTTTACATCCTATGGGTGTTATTCATACATTGATGGTCCCCAGTCAAATATAATCTCCATCACACTCCTTGAAAAACGTGAGCAACTATGTAACAAGGTCTAATTTTGTTATGTAAATTCCCCCTCTTTTTTTCTAAGTAATATCTTGAAGGAAATTATAATTGTAATATTTCAGTTATGCAGAAATAATGTGTACTTCATAAGAAAATGGGAAAACTTTAATATTGTTGCTTATTGTTTGTAAAAATTTCACCTGCTACAACTTCTGGTATTATGATAGAGTTTAGAGTTTAAGCATTTTAATAATTCCTAAATTTGTTTTGATTTTAATTGAAAATGTTATTTGTAATACATTTGGTTTAGACCATAAAGTCCACCATGACAACCTTTGAGAATGGAAGTACGCATTAATCAATAACAGAGATAGAAGGCTGCTTGATACATGGTTGGACAGACAGATGCTAATTAGCTCTGCTGACTAATTTGAACCACCATCGAAACATTAGCAATGAGTATTTATTTTAGCTTACACATGTAAAATATGTTATGCAATAGATAAGATGAGCTTTGTGCTAGAGCTTGCTAAAAGGCTCAAAGAGATAGATGTCTTACCAGGGCTGAGTTGTTATTGCTTCTCTTTAAATTAATGAAGGAAGAGTTATCAACTTCAGCTTAAAAGTAGATAAATGGATCCTCATTTTATTGCTCTTCTGGCCTTGTCTTTATAGTACACTAGCAGGCAAAGCCCGGGATATAACTTGCCCAAAGGAAGATGTGGTCAAGTGTGATCCAGTCTATTCCCTCATGGAGTTAAATTGAGTAAGCATATCTTTAGGTTCATAAATTTGATTGGCCATAAGTACCAAGATAGATCAAATAAATAATAGAGCCTTGCCAAATACAGCTCAGCAGCTACTAAAATATAGCTCTAAAAATGCAACCATCAGAACTAAAAAAGGAAAAAAAAAAGAAAAAAAAGAGAGCTCATTTTCCTGCAGCCCTCAAGAGTCAGGTTAATAGCTACAACCGTACAACGCAATTCTTAAATTTAAGACTGCAAAGTATTGCTGGATCTATATGAACTTTGAACTTGACTTCAGCTTGTTGCTATTTATTCAACATGGTGAGAATATTCACCAGTAGGAGTGCCTAGGCCAAATTGTTCTATTTTGTTTTCCATGGTCATAATATTCCATTTTCTCTTTTCTTTTTTTTAAAGTAGAATTGAGTTTTAGTGGCATTTTAGCAGTTAGAATGAGTTACTACAAATTAATAGCTGACATTTTTTCATCTTTGATACTGAAATCAATTTAAATTGAAATTTATTTTTTGGTTAAAGATAACACCCAATAGCAACACCCCAATTTTTATTCCCTGAAAAATCAGTGACCCTCTTTCTGTTAAAATTAACAAAGATAGATCATGTAAATATTTTATGGAACATGACTTTCTATAAAAATGCAAAATTAGTAACAATGAAGAGCTTCTACAATTAACTAGCCCCACTTCAGTATCATGGTTAAAGTTATTATTATCTGATCTAATTATTTTTCTTCAATCTATCGATTATATTCTATTTAAATAAATATTTGGGTTTATTAAGAATAGAAGGGGATTGATTGTCCTGCTAAAACTAGATAAATCTGCTAAATAGACTGATTGTCCTGCTAAAAGTATTCACCAGGTTGGCATGTCTGCGCCCACAGAAAGATGTGTGGTCCAAGTAATCCAATAGTTTTGGGCTAAAAAAGATCCTTGGTGTAGAGTGTGGCTACCATGGAGAGTGAATTTTATTTGGTACGATGGTTTGGTGGGAAAAAGGTGTGGCCATGTAACCCATAACTAAGGGTTTGGCCAATCCTTTTTTTTTTTTTTTTACATTTTGGTCTATCTTGCCCACAGAAAGAGGAATGGTGAGGAGGGACCAAGCACCCAGAGTGATAAATGATGTGTGTGCATGTCAAGTTTTGCCCAGAGAAAAGGTGTGACGACATGGGATCATGCTTCCACAGTGATGATGTTAATGCATGCCAAATTTTAGGTCTCTATGTCAAAGGTTTGACCTGTATTGGTTTTTGCCTCACTTGCCCACAGAAAGTGTTTTAGCCAAATGACCCAATGTTTTTGTGCTAAAAACCATCCTCAGTGTGGGATGTGTCTACCTGTAACTGTGAAGAATGGGTTTAATTTGAAATGGTACTTTTGTGATAAAGTGGATGCATACAAACATGCATATATAAGTACAAACCATTTTTATCCTGATATTCCAAGAGGAAGAGGTGTGGCCACATGGAACCCCACCCATGTCACTTGTGGTGTCATATGTGTGTATGCCAAGTTGATGACTCTAGATCCTTTCCTTGTACCACTTTTGGCATCTTTAGACTCACATACCCACAGCACAGAAAGAGGTGTCATTAGGTGACCCAAAGTTTTGGAGTTAAAATCTATCCTGGATATAGGATTGCCCATCCTGAAGAAAGAGTTTATTTGACTGAGTGGTTTGGTAGGAAGTGGATATATATACATAAACATGCATACATATACACTCTTTTTAGCCTGACACACCCAGAGAAAGGTGCATGGCCAGGTAGAATCCACCTAAATCGGTTCCAGGGTCATCTTGTGAGTGTTTGTTAAGTTTAGGTCTTTAGGTCCTCAGGTCCAAGGGTTTTTCTGTGTGCATTCCCAAGTTTTACCTCTGTAAGTCGAAGGGTTTATTGTGGCAAAGTATCATTTTTGGCATTTTATTTTGCCTGACACAAACAGAGTAAGAGGTGTTGGCCACATATAGGTAACCAAAACATATTGCTTGAGACACTGATTTCAAAAATATATGGGTTCACGGGTTTTTCTTGCAAATTGTAGGCACTGCTGCTGGAAGACATACGGATGCCAGAGGGTGGCTACAGCTATATATATATATATATATATATATATATATATATATATATATATAATATATATACATATATATACATATATATGTATATATGTATATTAGAAGATAGAAGGTTGTTTTATGCTGTGGTAAATAATGCTGTAAAGCTGTGCTACACTACTCCTAACACAGGTGTACAACAGTAGTAGCTGTGTCTTGATAGTATTCTAAATAATGAGTGATGGCTAGTCTTACCCAAATAAACTCCAAAATATAACTTTAAAATTTTATTTGAATGATTGCTGTGTTTATCTACTTTATGGTGCATATAGACATAACAGATATAATGTTAAATGCTGAAATATTATTATATGATCACTGAATTCTGACAACAGCTCCAAGTGGACCGCCTCTATCTTTCCACATCTCTGTGCACAACTGCTCAGCCATAACTGCAGAGTGGGAATTGCCTGATTTTTCCCTTAGAAATGGAGAAGTGAGGGGCTACAAGCTGATGATACTGTCACCAGGAGGCAGTGAGAGGGTGATTGATCTTAGAGAGAATGTGACAGTGTATACAATTGGAGATTTGATGCCATCTACAAGTTATGTTGTGAGTGTCCTTGCATACACTGTTGGAGATGGGCCTAGAAGTATCCACCTTACTGCTACCACCAACCCAAAAGATAGATGTAAGTAAACTCATCACTAATATAACTACAGCTACTCTTTTTCCAATATATGCTGCTTTTGCACAATTTCCTATAAGTGGATTTATGATGCAAACATCAAGGGATATTATGAAGCAAAAATATATAATATTCTTAAATACAGGTTATACTGATATCATAAACACCTTCGGTTTGTTTGGCGATCAAAGTGACCGTGCCACACTCTACACCTACCGTAGAAATGAGCCCAGTATTTTTTGTGGCTCCAGCCTACCTGGAGTAGAAATTGACTGGTTTTTCTCAAATGGAACTAAAGTTGGAATCTCTAATCGTAACATTCGTGAGGGACATTACTCTAATGGAACCACCATCCTGCAGTTTGGAATAATATCTGTGTGTGATACAGCTGATCTGTACACCTGTAGAGCCAACCAGAGTGCGACTGGAAAAGTACAACAAAGGACATTCAATATTCAAGTGAACTGTGAGTTATTAATTTTAAGTCTGTAGTGTATATGTGAGTTGCTAATCGTAAATGTCTGTAGTATAACATGCAAATTTTTTTATCTGTTTACATGTAATTATATCTAATTTTCACATGTAACTACTATACCAGATGTTTTTATTTATATACCAATTAATACTGGAAATATAGCCTCCCCATATACATAAAATATAAAATTTATAAGTGTATATTTGAGGGGGGGAAAAGGAAGTTAATAAGAATTTGTGTCCAACAAAACATTAATCAGGTAATAAATGGCTGTATGCTCTGAATAGTTTTAACTTATAACCAATTGTTAATAACTATTAATGCAGCTAGAGATTGTAATATTTTGTTTGTGTGGAGTTAGTTATGAATTTTGAGTTTCTATTTAGGTTGTTAAATATGAAAGTTTAGAACTGTATGTTTTCTTTTCTACTTTAGATGGTCTGCCAACTCCGTCAAGACTTGACATACTTAACATAACTGACACTTCTGTCACTGTTGCTTGGTCTGATGACGCATGTGATGGTGGCCACCAGCGACAATATGTCATACTCAGAATTCAAGAACAAGATGTAAATGATGACTACTACTACTACTACTACTTCTTTCGTCCTCAATATAGATACATTGAAAGCATTGATGCACACTTGATGAATTACACTATAACTGGCTTAGCCCCTAGTACCAGCTATGATTTCTCTGTGCGTGCAGAAGGAAGAGACAGAACCTTCAGTGGTTTTTCACCAGAAGTTACAGTCACAACTTTACCACCAGGTCAGAATGTGGAGTGGGTAAATTGTAATTTACTTCTGAAAACACTCTGAACTGAACAAGTTAAGAGTGTATGTGTTATAGGAAGAGCACCCTTTTATATATAGGGGGAGGTGGGGATATAGGTAGTCTTAAATAAATATTATGATGCACCTCTAGTAATTTAATGTCCTGAATTTCATGTGTGATCAGATGAGTGGAATATGTGAATATAACTTTCTCTAGAAATATTATTTTGGATGGGATTGACCACACATTACAATTTGGTGGTTACTTGTGAATAGGAATGTTTATTTAGTGGACCTATGCCATAATATCCCTTACCACGTTCTCCCCAAACTGTGCCAGTGGCCCTCTGAGTAACCCCTGAAAATTTCAGAATGTGTTGTAAACTGAGCTAAAACTCTGATTCACATGTGGACATTACAACACATTGAACAAAGCATAAGTGCACACAATGACAAAGCATAAAGGTTAAAGTTCATTAACGGTTCAGTTAAATATATGACAATCCAGGCATCTAGGAGGAGATAGCAAATATACGTACAGACAGATAGACCAATTGCAAATTGTAGTAAGATAGTGGTATCCTTAAATGTTTTCAAATATTTCCTTCAGTGTTGCAAATGCTACTATATGTCTGTGTTCACTTTTCTTTCTTTGTGTTGTTAACACATGATGTAGTCCCTACTCCACCAACTGAAGTGTCAGTGGAACAATTGTCACCAGTCGTCATCCAAGTGACATGGACAGAACCTTCTGTATCAAGTGGCAGAATTGTTTATTTTACAGTTTATGCCACTCCATTTAACAGCGACACAGTCCATATCCCCAAGGCTAAGAGGGATGCTCCTGTACTCTTAACTGTGGCTAAGGTAGGGTCAGTCACTACATGGGGCAAATAATACTTGTAATATTGTGACCAATATGGTAAAATATATTATTTCAGTTATAATTTATGAGTGGTGGAATCTCAATCTACAGAATTAAAAAATAAATATTTATTGTCTAAAATAGTGAAGTAAATTTTGCTGCATCAATAGTAGCATTACAATTAATGAAATTAGCTATATTCAACTACCTCCACAGGGCCATCACCCTTGCAGTAACACAATCAATATTAAGAAGTGCAGGACAGCCAGAGTTAGTGTCCAAGATAAAAATAGTTTCATATTGTAGAGGTGAAAGTTTGAAGCCTGTTTGTATTTAGATTTCCAAGGTGTGAGCTGTTTTTCGGCATAGTGATTATATTTCGCCACAAATAACTGATGAAAGTTTCTGTGTTTGAAGGTAGGTATTGGAAGACATGGCATATCAATTGTGCTCACCATATATATACATCAATAAACTCGTGTAAGCTCTTCCTAGCAATGTCGGAATAAGTTAGATATCACATGAAAGTGGTAAGCTAAAAGCTTCACAATACATAATGTTAGTGCCAACTTTTTCTTGGAGAGCATTCTAGTTTTACTTTGAGTCCCTTACCCTCCTCATCACTACACATCTCCAAAAGGCTTCCTAAGACTCACAATTTATTGACCCTAATTTTATTTCTGATGTTTTCAACTCAGGAAAAGGCATGGTTTGAGGAATGTATCAATTAATCCGATAACTGATTAGCTTTTCTTCAACAAATTAGATATCTTGCTATAGATTTTAATATAAATGTTTATAGAATATTTTCTTTGTTATTCTAGTTGAGGCATTTGAACTCTAGCCATATGCACATCTAGATACAATATTGAGTAAAATAATGACTGGAGATAAATATACATATTTTCGATATACATTAAAAAAATTGCATATCATTTAAAAAATATTTTAATTATGATTATCATGCTGTGAGGTGAAATCTCATTCGATTTCAGCCATGCTTACTATTTTCAAAATCCTGGATAAACTAAACTTTTATTAAGCAATCTTAAGTGAATGCTGATTATCATGCACAACTATAATATGTACCTTAAATGGCACATCATAATTATTATAATTTTCAACTTTTTATTTAGAACTTCTCCTCAGACTCGACTTCTGGCAACTTGACCCTCCCTCAGCAAGGAGTTGAGTATCATGTCCAAGTCAGTGTGACAGTATTTGATGAAACCATTGGCATAAACAGAGAAAGCCAGTTTTCTTCTCTGAGTCCAAACTCAATCATTTTTGTACCTATACAAGGTAAATATATATTTTGACATGAATTAGATACCAATGGTGATCTTGTACAAAGGTGTTGGAATGAATTTTCAGTTGGGGGGTGGGGGGCAGATTGCTTATTACATTCTGAAATCATTTTACTTTCAATGAAAAATTCAGATAATACCAAAATAATTCTATTTTTTTTCCATGATAAACAATATCAATAATTACATCTTCAATTATGTCTATTTTATCCTTGTGTGTATAAATATGCATATATATACATGTATATTTTACTTTCAATGAAAAATTCAGATAATACCAAAATAATTCTATTTTTTTCTATGATAAACAATATCAATAATCACATCTTCAATTTTGTCTGTTTTATCCTTGTGTGTGTGTATATATATATATATATATATATATATATATATATATATATATATACATTAGCATTGTATGATTAAGGCATAATATTGGAGTGAATAACTATATGTTTAGGACATCCTAGGGTAAAAAAAAAATGTTCTCCCAGCAGTAGCAGTAGTGACTGGCAGTGTGTAAAATGTCTTAAGCAGTCGAAAGACTTCAGACATCTCCTAGCCCACACATATCTTATTGATGACATCACAAACTGTACACACATTTACCACCTTAATCTGGACAGTGTTTGGACTCCTAGAATTTCTCCATTCCCAATACATAATAATTCACCACTAGTAGAATTTAATAACACATTTCCAGCACAACAACCAGCATGCCACATTTTTTCTCAACTCACCTCTTCAGTCCATTGATTAACAGATCAAACTTCTCAAAATATTGTTTTCTAAAGTAATCCTCTGGAGTGGCAAACTCATGTGTTGTAGCCGCACCATCATCAATTCCCTAGGTGGTTATCTATGTCTAGACAATTCTCTCCCAACCTCCTGCTCCCACCTCTATCAATATTATATCACATTAGCACCACCCACAAATGTAAAAAGAGATATATTTTGTCTATATATTTTTTTGGTGGGAGGCAGAACTTGTTGTCGTTGTCTTGACTTTGTTAGCCATCCCTCAGAAACTTAAAGTAGACAACAACTACTAGCTGTCACTCAAATGTTCATCCATAATATTCCGAGTGTTATTTATTTACATCACATAGTTGTTGCACAATGAAATAGGCAGTTCATCTGTAAGTTTATCAGTTCATCTGTAATTGGGCTGGGTTAAACATTCCCTCCTCCTGGAGTTCTGCAAAGTTGGTCCAGTCTGTCTCAACAGCCTATCCACATTTCCATTGACCAGTAGACTAATATTTGATGATACAGTCAAATTACTCCAGGATCATTCCCCATCTCATCAGCTAGCCATTGGTTGAACCCATCATTTCTAGGAAGGTTAATGCTTACAATCTGTCACCACCTAGAAGTGTTTTCCCAGGAGATATTGGTCAATTGTGCCAAAATGCAACGTTTCACTATACAAAATTAGTTCTGGGGGAGTGTGCATGCTGATTTTTTGTAATTAACAATACAGCAAGTTTTGGTCATCACAATGGCTCCAATTTTGGTGATATCAATAAATTTTAATTTCTTATTATTCATTACATGTAGGTTTACCAATTCCAAGTGGAGTACGTGTCTCCACTTCTTCTAATGTTAGTCTGACTGTTGCCTGGGATACACCACCTTTAACTTCCGAGGTTATAACTGGATATTTGGTAAGGTGATAATGATATTGGTGTTAATATGATGATGATAGTTTTGACTTTATCTGTAGTGGTCATGGCGATGGTGGGATGGTGATAGGAGTGATGCCAATTGATGTAATGTTATCAAATGAAAACTCCATTGTCAATACAGGTGGAATATTTTGCACGGGTGGAAGGCAGAAGTCCTCTGGGTAATCTCATTGACTACATGCATGAAGGAAGATCCATCCATGCTGGAAATGTTGGAGAAGTAAGACTGCAACCCTTGATCCCACACACCAACTACCTGTTGAAGGTGGCTGCCATCACAGACAGGGGGGAAGGAATGCAAGTAAAAGTCACCGGAGTGACCAATAATGCTAAGTCAGAGTTCGGTGAGTTAATTTGCAGATATTATCATCGTAAAAATTTGATATACAGATTGCAAGTTAAAGGGTAGCCATTGCTTTGTATCAGTTGCATGGAACATTCAATGTGGGAGGTAGGAGGGATGAAGGTGAAATATGTGACAGAAGCTTTATCCTTAGGTATAGAATATTAACTTAAAATATAGAGCTTAGGGAACTCTCCAAGTTTTGCCAATAGTTCTATCCAGATTCTTTATGTGAATTGGTCAATCAATATTACATGACAAACTGTTAGAATTTTAATGAAAGTTTCAGTGAAAGTTGTAGGGCTAAATTCAACTTCAACTCCCAAGATTGAATGGGATGAGTTAACCATCTATTAGCAGACCATTATAAATAAAGAAAGAATTTATTGGACAAATTTTACCTGATGAATGCTATTCCAGCTACTAGTGTGCAAACTATGACATTGGTCATTATTATATAATTATATAGCCATTGAAGGGTTTATTTTCTATTTTTCATCATAGTTCAGTTTGATAAAATTTTCTCATTGGCTATGCATTATGAAAAAAAATTAAATATTTTACACTTAAAAAATTGAATTCATAGCTGACACTTCCATTCACTGTTACCTAACACTTACACTAGCACCAACAAATAAACATTTCACGAAGGAACTAACAGCTAATATGCATGATGTGCATTAATTGATGAATGCAAAAGTGGACAATAACTCACTGCCATAAGAATGCTAATTACCACAAAGTTATCTCTTATTTCAGTTTAAGATCTGATCATATATTCTAAAAAATAAATTTTGAGCTGGAGAGGAGGTATGTTCATAATAGCCATAAAACGTGTGCAATAAATGAAATTATTGGTTAAATGATGTTACAGTATGATATAATTATTATTGCTTTTTTTGTGTGTATATAGAACGGTATGCATATTTCCATGTTAGATTCGGTCCAATACTGAGCTGTTCTGGATTCAGAGTAAGCTTAATACAATTTTATTTTTAATTTTTAATGTAATTATTCAATCATTGTAGACTCAAATATAATATAAATAATCAGATCATAATTCTTGTGATGTGTGGTGTGTGTGTGGGGGGGGGGGGGGGGGGAGGGGGAGAAGGAAGGCATGAGTATAGCACTTGTATAGAATTCATTAATTTGACAGTTTTTGAGATGCAAAAAATATGAGTTCAGGTAAATCCAATAGGCAGCCAACTTAGTCATGAGTGTATCTAAAGCTTGCTGTTACCTTGTAACAGTAACCTTTTGTATTTTAGAATTTTTAAAATGTAATGTTTACGTATATTTCAATAAATAAAAAAAATAGAACTGATAAAAATGGGTGGATATATAGATACATTTAATAAAAGGCAAGAAGCAAGAATAGTATTATAGATTTTAACTGCATTGTTATTAATACTCCATACCATTTGATTTCATAAAAGAAAATCAAAAAAGGGATTGCTAATTATATTCATGGCAAACTTCAAGAATTTTAATGCATGTAATAGAAGATGCTACCAGAAGACAGAAAATCCTGCACAAACAGTCACATATCTGAACTCTTCTCTTCTTTTACACAATAATGTGTTTAACATTATTTGTAACTAGAAAATATAACCAGCATTGCCCAGGACCACATATGGGGAGAATTTAAAGAAAAATTTATCAAAATTAACAATTGGAGATTGGACCAAAATTATTGAGAATGTGCAACCTCCCATTTCTGAGTATAACATTTATTTTCCTTCCCTCTCCTGCAAACCACACCACAGAAGAAGGTTCATTTCACTTCTCGCGATTGCAATCTTGATGCTGTCACTACAAATTAAATTAATGTATACACACATGCATGCATGTGCGCACGCACACACACACACACACACACACACACACACACACACACACACACACACACACACACACAAACAAACACACACACACAGACACACACACACAGAGGAAGGAAGTTACAGGACATCCTATCCATACCTGGTTGCACAACATAATTTCTTGAAGCTGTTGATCAGCCATTTTTCCCTGTGGTAGCTGTGTGAATCTGTCCTTGGCTTCTCCTGTCTCCTGTTAAGTGACAGAAAATGTTGACTATAACTGAACCAATTCATAAAAATAAGCTGAAATTCTTCATCTGCTTTCTAATAAGTAATATTAACAGGAATGAAAGTACAGGCCATCAGATGTATACCTGGTAGCAGGACAGAATTTATTGCAGCTGTTATCCGGTTTCTCTCTCCCCTACAGCAGTTACCCTGAACTGGACTGCCTCACTCTTTTTGCAGCCCATGTCCTATCAATCTCTCACTTCCTCTTTAATGACAGGTGAAATTACAGTCTCTGATGTGCACCTGTTTACCAAAAGCATCCTGGAATGTAATAGTGTTTACCACTAGTGATCATTTCCGATCACAACAGAAAACAGAAAACTCCAGAGACGTAGATAATTCAATTTTATAATGAAAAATTGAAGCAAACATTCTCACCTGCAGAATACCATTGTAATCAGTTCAGTGGTTTGGCCATGTTACTCAAAGAACTGTGCAGGAAAAAAAAACAAAAAAAGCTTATATGAAAATAATACACTTTGTGCTACCATCGGTAAAGTATTACCAACTCAATATAAAGAAAGACATACGATTATATATATATATATATAGATTTTGACAAATTATTGATAAATGTTTGACTACACAAATCACTATAATACATTCCTCTATCACCTAGATCTTACTTTATCCTAATTACCTATGGCTTTGTCAAAAACATCTGTTCTAGATTCCTGAGGTTGAATATATTCTGCATGTCAGACTAATCTTTATTAATATCATGATTAGTAAGATATTATGTTTTTATAATTGTGCAGAAAGAGATAGAAGGCCAAGAGAACATCGTGAGGGAGCAGATCCTCAAATCTCTTAATGCCATGTGCAATTGTGAACTCACGAGTGAAAACATTGAGACAGGTTTATTTAGTTGTGGACAGCAAGACCACCAGATCATCTACAGAGCTCACATCCTTGGAACCATCAACTACAGTGCTTCAGACCTAGTGGATTTAATTCATTCTTGGATAGTTAGTAGCAAGGCTTACATCACAGTCAACAACTTCAGAATGCAACTTGATCCAACTTGTCCCTCCAGACTGGATACACTTGATGACCCTGAATGTCCTGTTGTTGGTGTTGCCACCACATCTACAGAGACCAAACCAACTGATGCTGTGAAGGGTAAAAGTGAGAAAATGACTGCAGCTGAAAAGGGTGGCATCTATGTCGGTGTTACCATTGTTATTCTTCTCATCATTGTCATCGTAATTCTTGGAATTGGCTTCTTCTTTTGGAAAGTCAGATCTTCAAGTTCTTTTAGGTATAAAAAACAAACAAACATTTAATTCAAATATAGTTTGAGATTAATAGAGGTAATTGTCCTGTGGTACATCTCATATAGAGTATAGTAATAATACTATTTATTGATACTTTTATCATATTTTTACAGTAAATTCAGCAGTGAGAAAAATGAGGATGTCACTCCATTTGCTGACCTCGACCAAAAGTAATTATTAAATTTTTCTATTTATTAGATATCCTTCATAAGAGAGTGAACAAATGTTATTTTATTTTAGAAGTTTATTTTTTGAATAGCCTGATACACCATCTGTTTATATTACTTTAATCTTGTTTTCAACTTTGTTGTTTACTCTTCGTATAATTAGATTTTGGTTTATATAATACTGTTTCATTTCATAATTTTTACCCCTCATTGTTATGTTTAAATTTTTTTTTTAATACTAACTCGTAAAATTAAGATACAAGTTTCTTTTGATAAATATAGCTTTAGATATACTCATAATATTATAATATATAAATGTTTTTATTTGCACAGGAAAGAAAGTACCATGTTTGAAGAGAAGCTCCAATGAAGTTTATCACACACAATGATAGCATAAACAGATGATTTTAATACTTTGAGACACATGAATTTACGACACATTTATTATGTTTATGAACATTGTTGCTGTAAATATTATTACTAGTGAATTTGATGCCATGCATGTTACATGTTTACTTAATTATTGGATATAAGAACTAAAAAAAATCTATTGTTCATAGTATCTTTACTATTAAGAATCTTTTGTGTTCAAATATTCTTTCTGTGGGTTTTATATTTCTATCATATTGGCCAAGAATAAAAAAATTAATTCACAAAAACATTATCACACAACACAAAGCTATTCTAGTTTAATTTTGGGATTTCTCTCAAGTTTGGGAACCCCAATATAGAACAGAAATTCAAGGGCGTCAGCCAACCTTAAAAAGATAATCATTTTTCATTCTTCTTAATTCACAATTTATCAGGTTGTTAGTTTGTTGGTCAGTGGGTGGGCCAGTCGATCCTTTGGTTGGTCAGCATGATATGTATGCCTATATTGGACACTTTCCAGTATGTAAACTTTAAAACCAACACGAAATATGATGAAATCAACCATTAGTAATTAGTATCTTTTGAACTTCCTGTGTGGTTTTTGAAAGATGTCTTTTGAATACCACTTCAAATTACAACTTGTGGCTACATATGAACAGGGAAGTATATTTAGTAGACCTAGCCCTACTCCTAACCACATTCTCCCCAATCTCGTGGTCCTGTGAGCAACACCTGGATTGGTCCAGGCATCTGGGAGGAGATGGGTTACCCATGGCCAGAGGAGACACACACTACATACTACATGAATATAGTAAGGATTGCTGCTTACAAAAGCAACAACATTCTATTATTATAAAGAAGTATCATAAATGTTTCAATAGCCTTGTTCAATGCAGAGGTTTGTTTTTAGAATACAGGGTTTTTCAGGAGAGAGAAGACACACATGCTTTGCAGCAGCAGAGGAGGGTTGCACTGGCCATACCTATTTACAAGCAGTTGACCAGTAAGGGAGTTCATTTGTTTATTTTTCCAAGTGACTAGAATGTTATTTTATCTTATCTTCACATAGATCATTGAGGTCTTTGGCAAGGATAAGTTCAGAGAGCTTTACTAGATTGAAATATCTTGCACAATAGCTTCTAACTCAAATGTGATGCTGGGTCACACTAAAGCAACCTGCAGAATTCTGGAAAACTACAAAAAAAATTTAATGAACCAATCTAATAATTAATGAACAAATCTCTTCACTCAACTAGTGAGTGTCTGGAAATTGACATTACTAAAATTGTTTGGATTAGTAAACAAGCTATTGTAATGAAAATAAAATGGATGCATATGGGCTGACTAAAATTAGTTTAGCATGAGACCTTTATTAGAGCTGATCTCAACATTACTAAAGTTAGTGGTAATATGTGAGGCACAAAAGTCTGCCACAGAAGCAATGATTATGAACTGAGTAAGCTGATAATTGGTATTAGAAATCAACAAATATGCGGGTTGCTGTTGGTGGTCAAGAGAGTTCTTATTTATTTTCTGTTTGTTTTGTAGATGCTGCCACCAGAGATAGACCTAACAATAACTGTTAGGTAGAGTTTATGATGCAGTTACCTCCTAGGGAGCTATAAAACAGAATATAACAAAGACAATGACTGAACCATTCAGAGACAATAAATTCAAAGACAATAAATGTGTTGTTATTATATGTGTCTCAATGACATGACAATATCTAGTAAGACACTTTACCTAATATGTTGTATGCTACATGGTCCTTCCCTCAGCAATGTAAAATACAACAATCATTTTGTGTATCATACTGTGATCACCTAGTTCACAAGTTCAGTCTATTGGGAGGTTGAATCTCACGTCTCTTTAGTATGAAGAGGAATAGATGCTGTCATATCTGAAGGACATGATGACAGAAGTCCCACTGTAGTTGTTTGAGGAGCGGTGGGGACTTGTGGTTAACCTGCTGTTGGACCTGGAAGTTGAAGAGCTACAGGTTGCTGGATGTGAGATTCCATGGGGGATGGGAAGTTGAGGTGGTCGAATATGACTCACTCTACATTGCCATCAGGACTATTGAGAATATATTTCTCATCCCTCTGCAGAATTCAGACGTTGAAGGAGGTTACGATGGGAACCATGGTGCATGTATCCAAAACTGGTGTGTCCAAGGTCCCTAGGAATGTGAGTTTGTCGAGTTCCATGATACTGTGGAGGAGGTAGTAGGGCAGTATGTATTGAAGTTTGAAGCTCGAGTAGAAAACCACATGGCAGGGTCTATATAATTGGGGCATCGAAAAATTCTCCTCACAAGTGGAGAACAGTGCTGTACACTAGATCAGTTGGAGAGCATTCAGCATCTTCACGCCAGGCAGTTCGTATGTCCAGCAACACCAATGGCAACTCATCCATCCACTTGGGTCCTGTGAGGCAGGATTTGAGGCAAGCTTTTAATTGCCAGTGCATTTACTTGTCTAGGCTATTCGCCTGAAGGGGGTACATGGTGGTATCGTTTGCCGAGATTCCCACACTGTTTAGTTCGGACCACAATTCTGAAATAAATTGCAGACCCTTATCTGATGTGAGATTCCCAGGAACCCCAAAGCTTGCTATCCAGTTTTGGAAGAAGCCTTTGATGCACATGTCAGTAGTGCATCCTGCCATGGAAATTACCTGAACCCATCAAGTGTACCAATCAACAATTTTGGAGGTATGTTATAGACTCAGATTTGGGCAATGATCCAGTGATGTTCACATGGAGATCCAAAGCGGTGTTCAGGTGGTGGGCATGGGAGCAGGAGGGCATGAACATGTTGCTGCACTTTGGAGGCCTGGCAAGGGTGGTATGTTCGGCACTATTTGTGGATGTCGGTCTTCATTTTTTCCAGAAAAACTAATGTGAGATAGCTCTCAGGGTGAGGTCAAAATGTGCTGCCTCCATTCGTGTTGAACAATAGGCTGTGCAAGACCAGTGGAGATATCACACAGCTCAGTGAAGTCTTGGAATGGTATGTCTTCTAGCCAGAAGCTGGTGATTGCTCAGCGAGAGGCATGAATCTCATCTAGGTTGTTTGACCGATAGTCAGTTATCTATAATTAATATCTGGAGAGAGTATTGTGGTAATGGTGGCAATTTTGGATGGCATCAGCTACCTCATTTTCTAGACTAGAGCTGACACATGTTGCACATTGTTAGTAAACTCTGCCACGAAAGAGATGCCTTTTTTGGTGAAGGGAGTGGTCGACAGCATTTATCACTGCCCCGACAAGGGGTTTTGTTATCTGTGAAGGCTGTGAAAGACTTGCCTTCGATGTAGTGGTGAAGCAGTTTGATGTGGAGATATAATGTGAAAGCTCTCTGTCGAAAATGGCATCCTTTTTTCAGCTGAGGTGAGTTTCTTGCTGAAGAAAGAAAGTGGGTGACAGGACCCCTTGCAAAATTAATCCAGGGAACCACCAACAGCAAAATCTGAAGCATCCACAGTCATGGCGGTTTTACAGCCTTTGATGGGATGCTCAAGTAGGGCTGTGGATGCAAGAGCTGACTTGGCCATGTCAAGGGCAATCGACAACCATTTGACCAGGTAATTACTTGACTCTTACCTTTGCAAGCTTCATGCAGAGGGTGAGGTGGCTGGCAAGTCCAGGCTTAAATCGATGGTAAAAAAGAATTCTGACAAACATTGGATACCTTACTTAGTATTTGGGACTGGAAACTCGTGGACTGCTGAGACTCATTCTGGTAGTGCTTTAATACCAGTTGTGGTAACATGATGGCCGAGGAAGTTGATCTTGGGAACTCCAAAGATACACTTTTGTCTTTGGAAAACAATTTCATTAGCTGACAAGGCTTTAAAGACTTGGCAAAGTTTATCTGCATGTTCCGTTTGGGTACTGGATATTGTCCGGGTAGATGAAGAAGCAGGAAATGCTTTGGAGTATGGTGTCCATGAGATGTTGGAATGTTTGAGAAGTGTTCTTGAGTCCAAATGACATGCAGAGAAATTCCCAGAGGCCAAATGGAGTAATGGTAGCTGTTTTTCATGTGTCTGAGTCTGCCATGGGAATGGGCTAAGTCAATTTTGGAGAAATAGTTTTACAATGCAGATTTCAATTAAGTCGAAAGTTAGTTGGTCTAGAGTGTCACCCCTAGTAGGGGTATGCTAGGGCTATGTTTGAAAAATATTTCTTTAAATCTAGCCATGTAAACCTAGGGGCTGAGGGAATAGTATGATAGCTAGCCCATGCGTCAAATTGGCTGTGGGTGCTCAGCTGTTGCAGATCCATACTGTTAGGAAACCAGGGATCAGTAAACTCAAGTAGCACATGAATAAATATATTACATGTGCTAATTAAAGAGGACATTAACTACAGCTAGTTTATATTGTTTTCTACTTAGAAAATTCCTTACAAATAAGAGGCACACAGATAGCTATCTAAGAAATGTACCGCTGATTACTATTGGATAGGAAAAGTGGTGCATAACCTTACATGAGATGAACCTTGGTCTGCTCTCCCTAGCATATTACTGAGAAAGAAATAAATTGGAAGAGCCTCTCAACACAGAGTAGCTCACAACCATTAGGGAATAATATATAAGTCAAAGAGACAGCTGTGATTTTGAGCTTTAGCGGTAAGGGAGCAGGAATCTAGAAACATTCAAGGGTCAAGGTTCTTAATTTGTCAACTAGCTACACCATTGCTAGAGCCACACCCCAAGTGCAGGCTCTCTCTACTTGGACATCTAGGCAACTTTGAAATTTCTTAGAGAGCCTATTGGTAAGTTCATACTATCTTCCGGCAACTTACTGCCAAAAGGGCTCAATTTTTCTGGGGACTTTTGAACAAAGTTTGATGAAGAAGTTTGATGAATATTGGTTTTTTCTAACTCTTCCCAGATGATTGGGCCTATAGGGCTCAAATTTTCAGAGTTTAATCAGTGTCACCATGGAGTGGTTATAAGGAAGTATGGTGAAGATCAGAGTGAAACACTACCTATGGGGCTATTTTCCCCCAAAATTTTCTGGTTGTGTTCACACCCATATGCCTGAGTAAACCCTCCACTTATTACATACCACAATTGTGTAAACACATAGCTCAGCAAAACTATGCCAAAACCAGCCACATCTCTTTTTCCATGCAAGCTTTAGTACTAGCCTATCCTTACCAAAAATTTGAGGAAATATCCTGCAAGAGAAACGAAGCACATCTAATCAAGTTTTAAATTTAAACAAGACTGGAAATATCTGGCCAAACTCAGCTCACTTGTGATTTAATGTTGTGACTTAATAATAAGTTAATCATGGGTAAAAAAAAAGAAAAAAAGAAGGAAGGGAAAAAAGAAAAAGGGGAGAAGGGGGGGGGAGGAAACCCAACTGTGGTTAGGAATTGAACTGGAGACCTTAGCATTGGTTGTCTGAGGAAATTTCCTAAGAAGAACAACAAGATTCCCAAGAAAGTAACATTTAGACTCCATGATTAATTACTTAATCAAGGGTAAAAATAAGTCAATATATACGCTATATAGACTAGAGAAGATACCCGTGCTACATATAGATTCTGAGATCCAAATTTTTTGAAAATCTGTTTTCTCTTTTAAAATCCCATCCTTGCTATAGGATGTGTCTAGCCTGAAGAGTGTACTATGCTTTGGTGATAAAGTGGATACACACAACATGCATATATACCTACAAACTGTTCTTAGCCGGACACACAAAGAGAAAGAGAAGACCCTGCCCATATTACTTCCACAGTCAAGTGTGTATGCATACTAGTTTTAGGTCTGTAATTCCAAGGTTATGTTTGGCCAAATTACCATTTTGGGCTATATTTTGGTGTAACATAAAAATAGGAGGTGTCCTTATGGACATCCTTAAAACGTCACCCTAGTGACACTGATTCCAATTACAGGGTTTATGGGTATAACTACTTAGTTCCAATCATTTTTTTTAGACTACCATTTTTGAAATTTTTGGTCCTACACACCAAGAGGAAGAGGTGTGGCTAGGGACCCACCTCATACTACTCCCATTCAAGTTATGTTTGCATACCAAATTTTAGGCCTGTAGCTCTATTCATTTTTCTGGCAATAGTAACATTTTTGGCTTTTTCTGAATAAAAAAAGGAGTGTGGCCATAGAGACATACTTAAAACGTTTCCCTAGTTGAAACTGATTAAAAATATATATGGATTTGTAGTTCAGCCTGATTGATCCAGCATTTGACCAGAAAGTGTGTTACTCTCCTGTGGGTTGGCTGTGTGTACTTTGGGGGTTCATTTAAATCTTGTTCCATTTGATTGCTCGTCTTGACCAATCTAACTGTCTCTGTTCATATTTTATGGATGTGGCCAGACACACTCACAGTCACAGGAGCTTATTAATACTATAGTGGTCGCATGGAGACCACATACCAGGTTTCAGTGTGGTTGGTTCTGGTCAGTGAAACCAATTGTATGGGTATGGCCATGATAAAAGCTTACCTATTGTGACACCCACATGTAGTTAATGTTCATGTGAGTACTTGGAGACCACATGCCAAAAATCAGCACAATTTATTTGTCCTTTAACTAGCTTTGGGCCCCCAAATAACTTTTAAGGGTGGGGATATGATAAAACCACACCCATTACCACACCCACAGGTGGTTAATGATTAATGCTCATCTGGTTATTTGGAGAACACATGTCAAATTTCCACCTGATTGGTTGTTTAATTAGCTTTTGGCAACACAAATAACTTTTATGGGTGACACTATGATAAAACCACACCCAATGTGGTTACTAACACTCCTGGTTACTTGGAACTACATACCAATTACAGCCTTATTGGTCCACTGGTTTGGCAGTAAAACAACTCATGCATGCATGCAAACATGCAGGCACACACAGAGGCACATATGCGGGCACACGAGCGGGCACAAGCGCAGGCACACTCGTGGGCACACGTGCGGGCACACGCGTGGGCACACACGCGGGCACACACGCGGGCACACAGCCGGGCACACACCCGGGCACACCCCCACACCCACACGCCCACATACACCCACACACACACATGCCCCCCCTCCCCCCCCCCCCCCCCCACACACACACACAGGTCCTCTTTATAAGTAGATGCTATAGATATAACTATACCATACCTACACATACATTACAACCCTTTAGATTATATTTTGGTTGATTTTCCATTCACACACTTGTCCTATGCCTGGATGATATTTCAATATGATTAGTTTGGAACACTTCCTGTTTGTCAGTCTATACAAGTCACAGATACTGAGTTCAACATTATAAAGCTTGAAACACTATTGTATTTGCAGTTTATAGTGTCCTGTTTCTCACTATGAAGCTAACTATTGTAGTTTTAGTCTGGACTTCCACCTTCTGCTTTGGTAACTTTTTTTTTCCTTTTTTTAAAATTATAATTTATACAATAGGTTGTATTATTATAAATTACTAGTATTACAATAGCTTGTATTCCTATATATGACTACTACATATACACAGAATATTCAGGGCCAACTTTCAACTTGAAACATAATAAAAACCACTCCAAACTCTCGAAAGGCCAGAACATTTTGGATGCATGGTGCATAGATGCATGGTGTAATGCTGAATGATAAATTACCAAGAATCAAATTCATAAGTTTGCATAATGTTTGGATGTGTTCTTTAGAATAAAATAAACACTTCCTGAGTAGGGATATTGATAACTTCTTAGAACTTATTGTTGTAGCATATATTTTCACTCACTGGCTTACTCTTTCTGGCTGGGGGTGACTGATAATTTTTTGAACTCACTTGGGTTATTATATTTTGTAATTCGTTTTTATAGTAAAAATGGATAGTGTTAGCATAAATGAAGTGACAGTATTGCTTAGCTAAGCGGAGCTGTGGATATACATGTTGGATGCAGGTATTTTAGTCAGCAATAGTAGCCATTGCTCAAGTATGCTGGCAATGCATTTAGAATTGTATGTGCAGTCTAGCAAAATTGGAAAGTGAAAAATGATAAAAGGAAAGAGGAAAAAACAACCAAAAAATCTACAAAAGAACACCTGGATTTTAACCCAAGATTTTCCTCTCAGTACACCTGTGCCTCAACCATTCAGCAATACTTTTTTAAAGTCTTATACACACACACACACACACACACACACACACACACACACACACACACACACACACACACACACACACACACACACACACACACACACACACACACACACACACACACACACACATTATATATATATTTAAAAGAAATTTTTTTTTTATTAATATCATTATTTTTATATATATATTATATAACAAAATTTGTTTTTCAGGGATTAAACCTATTATTCTTCCCTCACTTCCATCACTTACTGTCACACCACCTCAACCTTCATCTGGATCTGTTAGGCCTACCGATATTCAAGGTATTCGATTTGGCAATAAAAGTTCTTATGGCAATAGAGGTAGAGTGGAGATTCTCTATAACAACACCTAGGGAACAATCTGCGATGATTTCTGAACTTTTGGTGCCACCAGAGTAGCCTGCAGGTAAATATTAAAATAATCTCATAAAATGTTACTGCATTTTTCATTATTATTTTACTTGATACAATAAGATAGAAAATTAAATTAAAACTTGGATCACTTCCAAAGTTGATTTTATCAAGAGAGTATTATTTAATCGAAGAATCCAACAAAATATGTTACTATCCACAAAAGAAACAAAAAAAAACATAGCCAAAAACAAACAAAAATACCCCCTGATCTCTTGGATGATTTTTTTTTTTTGGCATGCAGCATTAATCACAGGGTTTCATGACTGATTATTTTTCTTGTGGTGGGAGGGGGGGGGAAGACCTTTTACTAGGGGGGAAGAAAACTTTTGCTGAGGAGGGAAAATTCCAGGGGTCCCTCCCTCCATATGAAACCAAGTATAATACAACCATAGGTGAAATGTGTGTATGATGTTTGTGTGTATGCAAGTGTGCATGCATGACCAAAATAACTGTTTGTTTTCTTTAAATGCAAAATCATGGAACTGAACTATATACAAATTCTAGAAAGTTAATTTATACATTTGTAACTTAAAATTATTTCCTTCTCTTTCTCTCTTCTAGTATGTTAGGGTTTTCCTATGCATTATGTCAAACATCAAAATCTGTATTTGGCGGTGCTGCAAGTGAAATGCCCATTTGAATGAGTGAAATAAGATGTGTTGGATTAGAGAAGTCTTTGGATCATTGTCCATTCTCTGGTTGGGGATCTGAAGAACATAGCTGCTAATCTCACTCTGATGATGTTGGAGTCGTATGTGTAATGGTATGTAGAAAAAATATGATAACATTACATAGAAGAGATGGGGGAAAACAAAATAATTGCACAATTTAATGATGCATTATTGCTTCCAAAAATTCATCTCTAAACTTATTGAAGCAATAGCAACCAATTATGTGGTGTCTTTAACAATGTAATATGTAAATATATTCATTCATTTGTTCGTTTGCTCACTTGCCCATATTATTTTTTAATTGATAATAAAAAATTTAAAAAATTTTCCCTTCTGTTCTTCCATCTCTCCATCCATGCATCCTCCCATCCATCAATCTGTCTTGCTCTCATTTTTTATAATTACAAATGAGTATGTGGTAGCCTAAATTATGCATCAGCAGCAATTATGGAAGCTGTTGCAGTTTCTGCTATCCTACAAATGTTGCCGCTGTCTTATGAAAAAGATGTACTCATTATTTATTCCTGTAGTGAGTGTTGTAATCTATGCTTAAGTTTTTATAGCTACATGCATTAAAAAAATAATTAAATAAACAGATGCGTGTATAGACTATACATACTTATCTATGCCAAACTTTATGCATGGAAAGTTGATCGTCAGCTTCTCTATCTCATTAGTGAAGCCGCTAATGATATGGAGTTTGATATGATATTTCATTCATAGTCATCATAATAGCAAACTGATGCATATATTGAACGACCGGTCTAGATGTGCATTACTCTACTCTTATTATGAGTAAGTCAGTTTCTTTCCTAACTTTAATTAGCTATCATATAGAATTCATCTTGTTTGCTCAGGAAATTCAGCATATGTTGGCTTTTCTTCTTCTTTTATAATTAACAAATTTTACAGGATAGTGAAATGATTAGTTTTATGGTATTTGGATTGCTTCAAGTTTTCTACTGGCCATCTTCAGACCAGTATATATCATGTCCATGTGAATAGTTCACAAATTCAGAATCTTATAACACAAATTAAATACAATTTTTTAAAAACTTGGTCAGGCAACTATCTAATTTTCTTATGAATGTTAGATAGCTTGCATGACTATCAATCAAGATTATCAACCTGCGCCGTCATGGTAATATGTTGTTATTATTTTCTATTGGTTCTTTGCTCCTGCTTATTATTCTAGTTTTATTTCATTTATATTAATATTATCAGTGTGAAAATAAATGCAGAAATTTGAACCTCGATTACCCTTTAAAACAACAGTTAAGCTCTCTTTCTAATACCCCCTCCTCACCCACCCATCCTCCCATCGAACTGGAACAAGAACAGCCAAGCTATTCTCATGCATGTACTCCTGATGTGTAGGCAGCTTTAGGCAGCTTTAGGAATAATCTTTCTTTGTGATTTATATTCTGGCTAATTATTGCAGGAACTTTATTTGAAAAGCTTCAAGTTGAGTATTGAAAATACCACCACCAAGACAATCACCATCTCAATACAGGTTTGTTAAATCAATTAGCATTATCCAATTGCAGAAGTTCAAATTAAGGTGATTGTTTATGTGAGTATATCCTACCAAACATGGCTTGATTATGACAAAAATCTATTTTAGAAGGACATTTTAAGTTACTGTGTGCCAATGATAAATGACAAATATTTGAAAGAAATGTGGCATGCACACTGAGGTGTCTATTCTTCTATTCAGAAGATTGCTTGTGATACCTTTTAGAAATATATCAAACTGTGCAGGATTTCAAACAAACAAGTTAAAAAAATACACTCATCCACATTCTGAAACAACTTTTACATCTTCAGGCTATTCATTTCCTTTTATTGTTGATGCTGTTATAATTATGTAATGAGTGTCACTATGAAATTTTATAATTTATCAGACTGAGCAAAGTGAAGTCTTGTTATACTGAAAGCCAGTTTGCCAAAACCTTTTTTTTTCTATCAAGAGTGCATTTTTCTCAGAGACGCTGCGAGCAGTTTCACAAAACTTTGCACCATTACTGGGATGATCTAAGAGCACAATATAAAGTGTGTTTCCCCCTTTCCCCTAGGGGTGGTGCCAAAAGGACATTTTTTGGCTTTTTTTGGGCTTTTTTTTGGCTGTTAACATCCACATAAAGAGGTTTGGCCTGGTGTAACCCAACATTAAAACCAATGTCCACACTCAAAGTTCATATCTGCTAAGTTTCATCAAATTCTTTTCTGTCATTTGGTAGTTGACAGCCAAAACTCATTTCAGAGTGAAGGAGGCCAAATTTCACTACCGTTTTGAAATTAAACATTTGCTCATTGCTGATAGTTTATAATCAGATGCTAATTCCTAAAATTTGGTCCCATTGGCGTGAAACTTTCAAAGGATCATAGTTCCACTCAGGTCATGAAAGTATATTTATATATTTGAAAAAACTAGCAAAGCTGTGGGGGTTAGGGCTAGGGCTAGGGCTAGGGCTAGGGCTAGGGCTAGGGCTAGCCCCCAAATATTTGGGATGAGTGTTACCAAACAAATGGTGGAACTCCAGGTTTTGGTGTTTTTTTTTTTCTCTCCTTTTCTTTTTTTTTTCCCCTATCTTTTTTTTTTTGATGGGGGAGGGGGGGGGGGGGGGCAGAGAAAGTATTAAAATTCTAACCTTAGGGTGAGGCTTTTTTCATTTGGGGCCTGGTCCTCCATAACCAAAAATGGTTCCACATGGCACACTAAATTCCTAGTTTCTCTCTCCCCATGGTGATAGTGGAAAGGGGAGGAGGGTGGGAAGCAGAGGGATATCCCTTTTCCAAGCTCTTTTTCTATTGGATTGGGTCATTGCAGTTTGTTTTGGCTCCTGCTGGTGCATTTTGGCTCCTGCTGGTGCATTTTGGCACCCTATGCTGTGAACAAGCTCAGCTTAGTCTACATATGCAATTTACCAGACGAAAATACTCAAATTGCACATCTACTTTATTATTTATTATTTTTTGAGCGTCACTATGAAATTCATTATGGAAATTATTTCAAATACTTTTGTGATCTAATATCCGCTCACTTCGTCTACCATGATCCATAATATTGTTTGAGTCAATTGCTCTGCTTGTCACAATATTTTTTTCCCAATTCATTTTGAAACTGCTCTGAAAGGACTGATAAGTTCATCTAATGGGAAAAAAATTTTTTTCTTTACTCTTTAGTCTAAATACATAAGTTCTCACTTAAGTTGAAAGCATTTTGTCTTCAACATGGATTAGCTATAAATTGTCACATCGAAATTGTCTTGTCACAGGCTGTATTGAATTTAAAGAGTTAAAGCCAATGATTGGTTTGTTTGTTCCCTGTCATATGACAGATGCTTGGGCCTACTGGGCTCTTAAAAAAGAATATGGAAAAGAAAGGGATTGGGTACATTTTTTCTGACCACACTAAGAGTGTGTTTATATAATTGTGGTTTGTAGTATTCATAATGTAGTTTGGTGGCTAGTTCTCATGCATGAAATGGAGACCTTTCCCCTCCTGAAGGATCTTTTAACATAGCACCCACCCTATGAATAGACACAACAAAGAGCTCAATATGATTCTAGATCTATTATTCACTGTCTCATCCCAGATGCTTGGGCCTACAGGGCTCAAAAATCAGAAAAGAAAAGGAGCAGGAAGGTTTTTTGGCACAGTTTTACTGACCTATGTCTGTTTGTACAACTGTTGTTTGTAGTGAGTAGGGTGGTTTATTAAGGCATAGAATTGTGACCAAAACCAGGATTTTTTTTTGAAAACATGACTGAGACATAAGCCTCAACCCGAGACACAAGTTGGACAATACAAAAGCAGTGTTACGAATCGTGCACATTGTACCACTGGTAAAATAGCCTAATAGGCAGGGTTTTTCACTAATCTTCACCAAACTTCTTTATAACACCTCAGGGTTCAAACCCTGAAAATTTGAGTGCTTTAGCCCAATCGTCTGGGAGGAGCTGTCGAACAAACGAAGGAAGAAACAAGCAAACCGACCGACCGACCGACCGACCGACCGACCGACCGACCGACCGACCGACCGACCGACCGACCGACCGACCGACCGACCGACCGACCGACCGACCGACCGACCGACCGACCGACCGACCGACCGACCGACCGACCGACCGACCGACCGACCGACCGACCGACCGACCGACCGACCAGAGAATTATAGTAAGATGAAAGTGATTCAAATTTCTTTGAACTGCTCAAATCCCTGGAGTTGAAGTTATTCATTGATCATGGCTAAATCAATAATAACACATTCATTGATTATCAAAAGTAAATATTTTGCATTGTATCATTTTGCGAGGTTAAACCACCACATTAATATATCCTCATATGAGCCTTGATAACAAGGAGTAGCAATAAATCCAAAGTAAAAACTCATTTGCTTTTTGCAACTTAATATATTTGTTAAGCTAAAGTGTGTTAATATAATACTACTACTGCATACATGACTTACACAAGTGTTAGACAAATTTTCCTCAAAGAATTAAGATTAGAGAGAACTTTAGATACCTTTTTTCCCCCCTAACTTTAACAAGTTTGCCTAACTTTAACAACTTTGCGTAAATGTTACTTCATTGGGAATTTTGCTTTTGTTTTTCTTCTTGTTTTGAAACTTCATCTGACCACGAGTGCTGAGGTCTCCGGTTCTAATCGTAGTCATGATTGAGCTTTCTTTTCCTTTTCCCCCCCTTTTTTTCTCCTTTTTTTCAAATTTTTTTTCTTCTCACAATCAACTAAAATATTAAATCATAAGTGAGCAGGTTTTTGCTGAAAATTTCCAGTCATATTAAGCTTAATGTTACAGCTGTCTGGGTTTCCAACAGTTGATGGGAATAGATTGAAATACCTTACCCCCAAACATTTTTTTGTTGTGATTTTGGCTGCTACTAGTAACCCTGTGTTCAAACCTCTCACTTATTTTGGCTAAGTGGACAATAATAGACTAGAGTTAATCCAAAACAGAAGTGGGTGGTGACCTTAAATGAATCCATGCAGAAATGCACTTAAAATTAATCTAGGTTAAAAACACATTCAGATAATGTCAGTGTTGAGCATAACCATTATTCACTGATTTGATTACCCCCTCCTCATTCAACCCCCTCCTTTCATTACTATTAATATCAAGGCTTCATAATAATTTTACTGACAAAAAAGATTTAGTAGCTTCAACTGTGATGGAATCTATTATGAGGAATTAAAATGAATAGATGCATGAAAGGTAACTTATATTAGAAATTAAAGCTGTAAAAATAATAAACTAAACTAAACTTATATTACATGTAGTATCTTCACCACTGTCGTGATCATATTGCTTATATTATTAATTCACACTCTTTGGTGTCGTGATCACATTTCTTATATTATTCCTTCATACACTCAGGGTTATCCAACACTTTTAACTGTGGAGGAGGCATTCCATTTCAATATTCGGTACAATGCAAGCACTTTAGGTTCTCCAAGGGTAGAATATTTATGTCGACAATATATCACAGACAAGACACTATGCAAGTATCAATAATATTGCTTGTGACACTAACTACTCTATATCAGTTGGGTTGGATATCAGTGTTTTCAGAATGTTGAACTCACTTTGGTTATGTCTACATGCATGGAGATCATTCTGACATGATTACTGCAAAAACTAACAAAACAGGTATCTAACATTATTATAACTGTTTGCTTGCAAATTCACCCTTTATAATGTCTGCCAATCTCATAATGATTTTTCCTTAACTATCCCCTGGCCCACCCCATTTTGTGATTTATATTGAAATGATGCTTGGTCATCACAAGTGAAATCGTCTTCACTTGCCATGAATACGAGATAAATTCAATGCAGATTATTGCATTGATTTTTTTTCTAATTCTTATTAAAATTGGCATGAATAGATTTAGGATATCATGTATAGGTATGACTGGTAACAATATTCCTTCTTCCTCTACAGTCAAAGAATCTATATTCGATGTGCACCTAGTTTCTCCAATAAGTGCTTACAATTTTCTTGGTCATGTGGAGGTCAGGTATAACAACACCTGGGGAACCGTATGTGACAACAACTTTGATTTCAATGCTGCTAATAACATCTGTAACATGCTGAATTACACACGGTTAATTTGTACCTCAACTAATGCTCAAATGGGGAGAGGATCAGGTGTGTTTTATATTATTATATCAAGCATCTTGAGATTATAAAAATGTAAGTTGTTATCCCAGTCACCATATTAGCTAAACTAACTAAACCATTACATTAAAAAAAAGAAGCATATCCTTCTATATTGGAGCTGGCACAGGAGCCCAAGAGGTATTTATTTACAAATGTAATTCTTACGGAATCTATTAAAATCACATTTTTTTGCCCAATTTAGGAGAATATCAAATTGCAATTGTCTAGAATTTTTTTTATTATTCTTTCTTTACATGCTCCCAAGAGTATTGATATATTTTAATCTTCTGCATGAGTTGAGTTTTATCTTTACGGGAGATATACCCTTCAATCATTCCATCCTTACTATGTTAAAGAGAAAAAATTTAAATGCTGACCTCCTCTAGTAAATATTATGATCACCACAACTTCGTCTAATATTTCTTTTGAATAGGATCAGATTAAATTTTAGAACTTGATGGTCACTCAAGAAAAAGAGAGTTTATTTAATAAACTTACACCCTAGCCCTAAACAGGGCAAATGGTTTTGTGAGAAACCTCTGAAAAGTCCAGAACGATTACTCCAGGCATCTGGGAGGAGATAGCAAATATACAGACAGATAAATCCTGAGTAATAGTAAAATTAGTGAAATATACTCTGTGTTGCCTAAGACAGAAAAATTTTGTGATAATATACATCATTGAAGTGCCTCAGGGGTTCACAGCAACATACAACCATTTCTCTCTCCCAACACACCCATTTCTTTCTCCTCGTTTTTAAAAATTTTTTTTTTAAGTTCAGTATTTTTCAAATCGACTGGGTCAGACAGATCATGGTGAAATTCTCACCCCCCCAAGCACGGATTCACCTATCTAAATGAACAAAGCATACCAGCATGAGCTTCATTTCCAATTCTTTTAATGTAGTTTTGACTCCTTAGCTTCAAAATGAAGTAATGCACACACACACACACACACACACACACACACACACGCACCCATGCATGAAAGTGCACGCACACACATACACACAAACACAAAAACAAACAAATTGACACACAGCATACACATACATAGGAAAAAACAAAAGCACACACACACACACATACACAGAAACAAAAACACAAGCACATACACACATAGTCAGGGTGCCTGTGCACTAAGCTGGCACTAGAGCCAATGCAAGCAAACTATTGGAGCTGGGCTAGGAACTTGTGGGATGAGTGACCAAGACTCTCAGCTTATGGGTATGGGCACCCGACCTCCCACCTGGACCCTTAGCTGATTGACAAGCAATGGCCAGTGAATTAGCACCCCAGAAAATTCGAGGTCCCCATCACAGCTGAGTGGACTGGTATAGAAAGATGTTCAAGAACAGGAAAGTTTTCCTGTCAGTGCTGGGTTTGAACTCACAACCCTGGGGTTCACTACTCAGCCATTCTGCCACACCACACACACACGAATGCACGCACACATAAACTATGATAGTTTTATTTTTTACTTTAATATTTTATACTCATCTAGCATATATCATCTATATATTTTATCAGTACTTACAAACTTTTGGAGTTCCTCTGCTGAAGTTTTGAATTATCAGCCATGGCCACCAAATTCATTTAAACTTTGTGAGCACCCAATAAATAAGTTAATTTCCTCAACCACTACTTATCTACAATCAACCATTGCTAATTTCACATTTCCCACTACTGTTTCTACAATAGTTTTTGCTACTGACAGAAAAAAATAAGTGAAATATAGCTAATCACACATCTACGAACCACACCAAGCTCCCCCATCAATACACCAATCTCATTTATAGATCACCAGTTATTTACAGACAAATTTATGAATTTTTCCAACAACAAAAAAAAAGGACTAGCAAGAAATTGAAATATGCCAAGTTTTGAGGGGACATGCAGTGTCTGCCTTCTGGTTCTTTCTATCACTAAGACTGGCATTATTCGAATCCATAATCGATGTGCTGGTTCTGGATTAACACCAAGTCAGATAGCTCCTTTAACTGCCTCCCAGCATATCCTTGAGAGGGGTCCACAATCCCCTGGCATAGTTGTTGATTCTGATGATGAGATTGAGAATGCTGCTTTATCATCTCCTTTCCCAAAGCGTACTCCAGAATATTGAAAAGAGTCCCTCTGGCATCCAGGGAGCTGGCTGCTAGGAAGCTTGTATCCATTGTGTCCAGTGTTGTAGAAAGGAATGACTATACTGTATGGTGCCAACTCCTCCATTTTGTATCTCAGTGTTTAAGGTTGCCATCAAGAGGAGGAAAAAGGTGGAATCTTGGGTCAGCAGTAAACAATCTGGTCAGAGAGGAATCTGATGCTCTTTCTACATCAGGTGGGCATGTGCTGTGGATATTCTGGCAGATCATTTATTTTAGATTTTGGAGGCCTTGAAAAGGAAACACCCAGAAACTAACCCTGGTTCTTCCATAATGCCACCCCCTGACCCTTCTTTATTCTCACTTTCAATCAGTCAGTGTACCATCAGTAGAGTCATAAATTCTTTCCCTAATGATCTGCTGGTGGGCTGGATGGTCTCAGTCCTCATCACCTTAAAGACATGACAGGTCTCTCTGCTGGTGAAGGGGGTCTTTCATTACTGACAGAACTTACCTCCTTGGTCTCTCTAATCCTCAGAGGTGACACTTCAGTTTCTATTCACCCTTATTTCTTTGGTGCTTATCTTGTAGCTCTATGTAAGAAAGATGGAGGGGTTTGCCCTATCACAATGGGCTGTACTTTGAGAAGACTGGCAACAAAGTGTGCTGGCCTACATCCCCTGTCAAAAGTCCATGATAACCTGGCACATCGGCAGTTTGGTTTTGGTGTGTCTCAAGGGATTGAGGCTGCAGTGCATGCTGCTCGAATCTACCTTCAGAACCTCAAAGAAAATCTAGATATAACAAAGGTGGACTTTACTAATGCCTTCAACAGTATTCACTGGGATAAGATGTTGTGTGCTGTAAAGGAGTATATTCCTGAGCTTCTTCCCTTTGTTCACTCAGTGCATTGCTCATCCTCTTTTCTTTCATGGGAGAATGAAGTGCTACTCTCTTCTGAGGGCATTCTGCAAGGTGACTCTATGGGTCCCCTCCTATTTGGGCTTACTATACATAAGTTGAGTGACAAGATGAGGTCAAAGTTTGCAGTATTCTATCTGGATGATGGTACGCTGGGAGGGAACAAGGAAGATGTTCATGACATTAAGAACATTGAAGTGGAAGCAGAAGCTCTTGATCTCATTCTGAACGGAAAGAAGACAGAACTGATTGGTATGGATCCTACTTCTAGAGGGTTTGTTCTTGGTGCTCTTTCAGAAGTTTTTATTAGGATGCCAAATTTTGTGCTCTCCTGTAGGAGGTTTACAATCTGTTGGTGCATGTTTATAAGAGAAGATAGAGCTGCTATGTATGATGGAGATAGATTGGAACATCTGAAATCCCATGATGCTATCACTTTGCTGCGTCACTCTTTTGCGATCCCTAAGATGATTCCCATTCTTCGTTCAGCTCCCTGTTTCTCTTCTAGTCATCTTCCATCTTATGATCTACTCCTTAAGTCCATCCATCCTCAACAATATTACCAACATGGATTTTCAAAACAATGTCTACTCTTGGCTTCAGGCCACCCTCCCATTGAACATCCACTCTTATTTGTCGTATCCTCCTACTCGGTTCAGTGAAGTTCAGTACCCTGAGATTAGTGTTGCCATCTCACTTGGGGTAATGACCAAAGTCAGTCTCCTCCACAGCCACCCTTCTCTTACCTGCATAAGTAGTGGGATATCCCTTGTATTTTTCAAGGGCAGAGTCTCCCTTACAGAATGCTAGTGACCCTAAGACCAGAGCTTGTCTCTGGGCGATATATATTCAATCTTCCTTGGATCTCTGAATATATGATGAGACAGTAAGAATTGCAATTGGTCTTATCCTTGGAGCTCCCCTACGCCAGCCACATTCTTGCAGTCACTATGGAGCAAATGTTGATTGTTTTGGTACACATGGGCTGAGCAGCAGGAAGAGTCAGGTAAGATATTTTCGTCATGGTTAGATAAATGACATCATCCACCAGTCATTATCTTCTGCCAGTGTACCTTCCAGGTTGTAATCTCGAGGTTTCTTTCAATTGAATGGAAAAAACCTGATGGTATTTCCATCAATCCTTGGTCTAGTGGAAGGCTTTTAGTCTGGGATGCAACTTTGCCTACTCCAACCTTTCTACAGCTGTTACTGAGGCTGGTGCAGTTGCATTCCAGGCAGAGAAGTTAAAAAATAAGAAATACTTCCACCTGGATTCTGCATACATTTTTGTACCCATAGCTGTGGAAACATGTGACTCTTTCGGCCCCAAACAAAGGCTTTTTTAAAGGAATTGGCTCACTGCCTGAGATTGGTGACTTTGGATGAAAATGTTAAGCAATATTTATTACAAAAATTTCTGTGGCAGTGCAATGGGGAACACAGATTCAATGGTGGGCTCTATACCTTGGGCTTCCAAGATGGATAATGTGGAAATCTGACTACCTATTTACTCTTATTTGTTTAACTATTCTTATATATATATATATATATATATATATATATATATATATATATATATATAGTCCTTATTATAAAAATAATAATAAAAATAAGAGCTGTCCCACACTAAGACCTGTGGTAAATAATTAATTTAATATTTATTAAAACATCGTCTTTTAGACCAGGCAAAATAATTGTTTAAAACATTTAAGATGATGTTAAAGTTGTGGTAAGATTGACACATTTGTGGTTTCTATATTTTAAATATTTAATACATTTTAGTGCCATGGTTCAAAAAAGATTATCCACTCACTTACACTAAAAAAATACTTCCGTCTTTACATATATAGATTGAACATTTTTAAAAGGCTTCTCTTAAAATGCTTCTGAATGGTTGAAGCGACCAATTCATACTGTCAGTGCATCTTTTTCTACTCGATTGTGCTCAATATTGAGCATACTTGATCATTATACAAAAATTATATCCCCTCAGTAGAATATCAAATTGCAATTGTGTTAAATTTCTGGTTCTTTCTTGCTTTACATGTTCCCCAAGAGCATAGATGGATTTTAATCCTCAGTATGGACTTGACTTTTATCTTTATTAAAGAAATACTATAAGGCTTATCTTATCTGTAGTATAGAAAGAGTGAAAAGTCTATAGCACATCTATTTGTCTGTAGGCTGCATGTAAAGACATAGGGTCATGCGTAAAGGTATACTAATGAAATAACTATAAGTAATATTAGGTAAATGTAATCTTGCCTGCACACTATCTGAGTGTCTGTATCATTTCATTCTGCCAAACTGGATATGAACTGCCCAGAATTGCTTGCCCTTAAATATGAGATAAAATTAAGAATAAAAAGTGAAGACTGTTGCCAATATATTGAAGATAACAACTAAAAACAGAGAGCAAATGAGAACAAAAGACCACCAGCAACATGAGAACACTAAAAAGTGCTGAAAAATGTATTACATATAATCTTGTAAAAGTAATGTGATGTTGTTTACATGTACCATCTTCATTGCAGGGATGATCTGGCTGAACAGTGTATCTTGTTCTGGAGCTGATAGACTGGATAGTTGTGACTACAGATATTGGAATTCATATCCCTCATCTTGCAGAAGCTCGCATAATGATGATGTTGGAGTAATTTGTGTACCAGGTAAGTTATGTGTATCTGTCTGCCTGCCTTCCTTCCTGCCTTTGTTTGTTTGTTTGATTAATAGATTAATTATTTAATTCATTGTTTATTATTTTTATATTATCTTCTTACCTGGAGATATTTTTTTTGTGTGTTATACTTAAATATTGTATTATAATATCGTTCATTCTTTTAGATAGCAGTGCTTTCCTTTCTCCTCCCAAAAAAATTTGACATTACCAATAGAGATGCTACAGTTCTTAAGTTTTCGTGGAAGGTTAGTAAAATAATAGTTGTGGAACACTATTATATACTTACAATTTCTTCATATTTCAGAAGTTCAATTTTCCCACTTACCTACATTCAAGATGGCTAATGCTGGCATATCGAAGAAGTGATTTAAATATGACCACATACAAATCGATTGGATCTACTGCCAAGACTTATTCTTTAAGAAGACTTACTGTAGGAATTACTGTGAATGCCACTATTAGGGCTCAAGGAAAGTTTCCAACATATGGGTGCTATAATTATCTTGATGGTGCCCCTTCTAATATGATCTCCATCACACTTTCTGAAAAACGTGAGCCATTTAAAAATGAGAACAAATTTTAATAAGTCATTTCCCCTTTTTCTTTGTTGTTACTTTCAAAGAAATTAAGTAAAATATTTCATTATGCATAAGCAATTTTTAGTTTGTAAAAAAAGAAGAAAACTTTAATATTGTTGCACATTTTGGTGAAACCATCACCTGCTAAAGCTGCTAATGATATAATAGATTTTTCTCATTTTACTAGAAAAATACCCATCCTAGAGATAGTGACAATAAAGACTTCTTAATACATTTGTAGATCTGTTGCCTGCTATCTCATCCCAAATGCTTGGGCCTACATGGCTAAAAAAGAAGTAAAGAAAAAGAGCTGGTTTTAATCTGATCTTCACCAAACTTCCATATAACTACTCCAGGGATATCCCCATGCTCAATTTAAAATTTGAGCTCTTTAAACCCAATCATCTGGGAAGAGTTAGTGAGCAAACTAATCTTCACCAAACCTCCTTATAATGTCTCCAGGGTTAACCCCAACAAATCCTGAAAACTTTAGGCCTTTAGGCTCAATTATCTGGGAGTAGCTAATAAACAAACAGTTAACATTAGATAGATAGTTGTTGGACAGCTGCAGAGGGAACTTGCTCACAGTCTTTAGGGTTTTCAATTTACTCAAGTCTTTGCCTGCTGAGTTGGTTTTGGAAACTCTTTTCCTAGTGTAGGTAAAGTGTCTTATAGGGAGACAAATTATCTTTTGTCATAATCTTTAAAATTAAGGACCTGGTAAAGGATCTCCACAAAAGATTTCCTTTCTTCTGGACATCATATCCCATGCTACCACTCAGTCCTAGCACTGCAGATATTTTTTATTCTGAATATAACCTTCTTACTGAATATTTTTGTGAAGTTCCGCTGCTCAAAAGGACAGTAGCCAAAACCCTTCTTTTTTTTAATTTTAAACATTATGAGAGACAAATGGACAAATAGATTAATATATAAAACTCATGTCCTTGGCATAATGATGCTGAGAGGTTGTTCTTGTATCAAGAAGATTAAATGAACCAACAGAATCCATATGACATTCTAATTTGAATATACTGATGAATGGACAAATTTAACTGTTCACTGTTGAGTATTGTTGATTACATCCATTTTTTCATCAGCAATGGTTGAAAACCAAGGAAGTATTATTTCTTTGAATGAGTAACATGTTGCAGCTGCAAAGTAACCTAACTTATTTTGCTTCTACAAGCTGTATAGTTATAAATTTATTATTAACATGATTTTCTCCACATATGAGAGAATTTATATTTGTATATATGTAGTTAAAAGTGCACACTATTTTATACTGACTTGGGATTTTTCTAATAACTGATCTTGGACACCAATCATATATATGATTTACAGCATTGGTGCTAATGTAAAACATTTTTAAAGAATAGGTGCTCTGAGTTGGGGAGCACCCTTGTGATATATTGGGAGGATGAAGCTCCCTCTGCCCCCTGTTTTCTCCTCGTCTGAATAAAATCTGATCACACCAAATTATTTGAGCCCAAATAAATTCAAGAGGACACTATTAATGCTCTGTTTAGGTTAATGAATGGGTCACTTTATTTGTGCCAATTTTTTTTCCATTATTGCTTTGCAGTCCATTCTTACAAAAAAAATAATAACACAAGTGAGTTCCAAAATCATTAGTCATCACCAGTCAGTAAGAGAAAGCCAGTGAGTGAAAATCTGTGCAACAATTAACTCCAAGAGGTACATCCATAGTTCTGGTTAGCTAAGCAAACAGCTAACTTTGCTCCTATTATTATAAAGCACACCTTATGGATCTGATGGTTAAGTTTTACAACATGCTTCCAAACATTCTGACTTTACTATAATAAAAATTTGTTTTTATCACAGGACAATGTTGGAAATCAATCTTTCATCATTACACAATGCTTTAAAAACATCATGGCCTCTCTAAAAAAAAAACAAAAAAACAACAGATATACTGGTTGCATGCCTATTGATGAACTTTGCTATTTGAATGAAGCAACAAGGTATAGAAATAGTGTTTTTAGTGACTTTAGTCAGGTTTAATTTTAACATTGGATGGGCAGCGCCGGGCATACCCTCTAGTAATTATTAAAACTGTTATGATTTTTATAATCAAAAATGTTGTTATTTGAATGACAATTGATTTAAATCATACAGTCCACCATGAGAACCTATGAGAATATAACTATTCATATCAATACAAGGTGATAGACAGCTGCTGATTATGATGGATGCGAAGCTGCCTATTAGCTCTGTTGGCTTATTTGAACTACCATGCACAACATTAGCTGCGAGTGTTTATTTTGGTTTACGCATATAAATATATCGTGCAATATTTCTGGGATACGAAAGCTTTATGTTAGAGCTAGTCAAAAAGGTTCAAGTGATAAATTCCTCACCAGGCCAGAATTGTTATTGCTTTTCCTTAGATTATTTAAGGAATTCAAAGTTGTTCTAATTCAGCTTCAAAATAGATTAGTGATCCTTAATTTTACGACTATCCTAATTTTGTTTTTCTATCAGTCTTGGACATGGTGTAAGATTTTTTTATATTGTGGTAAATAAATCTGTAAAGCTGTGCTACACAATTAATTCATTCTACACATTCGATAGTTATAGCTATCTTTAGAAGTATGCATGTGTATTCAGCATTGAGATATTGGAATAATGATTGATGGCTAATCTAACATTAAAAAAAACATCAAAATACAATACCAAAATTTAAAAAAACAATTTCTGTGTAGGTGCTTGCTCTGTACTTTATGGTGCATATAGACATAACACAGGTGATGTCAAATGCTGAAATTTTATTTGTGATTGCTGAATTTCTGACAACAGCTCCAAGTGGACCACCTCAATCCTTCCACATCTCTGTGTACAACTGCTCAGTCATAACTGCAGAGTAGGAATTGCCCGATTTTTCCCATAGAAATGGAGAAGTGAGAGGGTACAAGCTGATGATACTGCCACCAGGAGGCAGTGAGATTGTCGTTGATCTTAGAGAGAATGTGACAGTGTATATAATTGGAGGTTTGATGCCATCTACAAGTTATATTGTGAGTGTCCTTGCATACACTGTTGGAGATGGGCCTAGAAGTATCCACCTTACTGCTACCACCAACCCAATAGATATATGTAAGTAAAGGAAAAAAAACAACACATCATTAATACAGTCAAGGTTATTCTTTGTCCAATATATGTTTTTTTTGTTATAATATAAGTTGATTTATTATGCAAACATAAGCTGATATTATGAAGTATGAAAAATAAAATGTTCTGAAATACAGGCTATACTGATGTCATTAACACCTTCAGTTTGTTTGGCAATCAAAGCGATCATGCCACACTTCTCACAAACCATAACTATGGAATTGAACCAGGCATTTTATGTGGCTCCAGCCTACCTGGAGTAGAGATTGGCTGTTTTTTCTCAAATGGAATGAAAGTTGGTATCTCAAATCGTAACATTCATGAGGGACATTACTCTAATAGTACCACTATTGGAACAATATCTGTGTGTGATACAGCTGATTTGTACAGCTGCAGAGCCAACCAGAGTGAGACTGGAAGAGTGCAGCAAAGGACATTCAATATTCAAGTGAACTGTGAGTTGCTGATTATAAATGTTTGTGCTTGTTTACCACACTTGCTTATCTGGGTACGCAAAATTTCAAATCATTTACATGTAATTATGCTTAATTTTTATTTCTTGCTACTATTGCAGATGATTTTATTTATACCAATACTGCAAATGTAGCATCCCTATGTACATATAGAATATCAAATTTTTATAAATGTACATTCGAGGGGTTGATGGAGGGAATGGGGAGGAAAAGAGGTAAATAGGTGTGGGTGTCTAATAAAGCATTAATGATAAACAGCTACATTCCTAGAATCATTAGCTTATTTCATAATTTAATTAAGAACTGAATGAAATAAAAGTTGCCACATTTGTTTGTGCAAGTTGATGATGAGTGATTTGTTGTTATATAGGTTGATATGTACGAAAGTTTCATCCTGCACGTTTTTTTTTGTGCTGCTTTAGATGGTCCACCAAATCCTTCAAAACTTAACATACTAACCATATGTGAGATTTCTGTATCTGTTGCCTGGTCTGAGGACACATGTGATGGTGGCCACTAGCAACAATATATCATACTCAGAATTGAAGAAAACAGTGACTATAACTATGATGACTACTACTACTTATGTCCTCATTATAGATACATTGAAAGTATTGATGCATGCCTCTGGTTGTTCGTCTTCACAGTCTGAAACTGCTGATGTCTCAGGAATGGTGTATGCTCTCGTCTTTCCGCCTGAAGTTTCCTTAGGCACTCTGTAATCTAACGAATGGAATACATTCTTGTCACTTTTCTCTTCAAGGACATTCATTACTCTCCTACTTCTCTTGTGTCTTCTCTTTCCTTCTTCGCTGCTGTCAATTGATGTAGAGTGGATGTGTCTTTTCCTCTTCTTCTTTTGTGGTGATACAACTGCAAGTCCTCTGCGTTGATGCTCTTCAGCATATTCGAACAGCATGCCTTCGAATTCTTTTGAACTCTTTGGTAAAGCATTGTATTTTCCCTCCATATGCTCAGTGTGCAACACTTCACAACTGTCAAATTATGCAATAGAATAATCAGTCACATGCTTGCAACTACCACTTCACATATGTCACAGTATTTAAATACCATGGAAATATTTCTTATCAAATACATCAAATGTACATGCTATACATATACATTACGTAATATCATAATGTTATTTGGTTCACATATTAATACATTTTCCATATTCTGCAATGTATGCAACTTGTTGCTCCATGACATTGCTGAATAATGTTTATACTCTACATAATGAACACAACATAAACAAATCTATCGTACACACTTACGCGTAATCACTCTCGTGCCACCGCAGCAGGTACAGAAGGAACTAATTTTTCAGCATCTGATCGACATCTCCATTTTGTGCTTCTGCATACTTCACAATGTCGTAGGCGGCGTTTAGAACAGAACAAATGTGTCTCTCTACTCCGTCCGGTGCTTTTCCCTTCTCTGCACGGACGAAGTCTTTCACAGTATTTGTTGCAGTTGAATTTCTTCATAAGTATCACTTTTATGTGTCCAACAAAGTCTTCTAAAGAATCTCGTTGAGCCTCTGACAAGCTCTGGCTTGTAGTTGCAGGAGGTGGTGGTGTTGATGAAGAAAAGGTAAAAGTCATTATTCAAATCGCGAAAGTTGGTAAGTTGCGAAGTTGTTAAATGAAGTGTGAAGATCTTGGTTGTGAACTGCTGAACGGAATGCTCTCCTTTTATACTGTGTATGAATCAGGTGACAATTATTTGATAACGTGATTGTGGTAGAGCACTGTTAGCATGCACAGGCATGCTTTCCAGAGGTGAATTACGTAATGAGGGTGGTTCATTACGTAATCCACACACTTAGAATATTTCCAGACTATTTACAGAGGTGAATTACGTAATGAGGGTGGTTCATTACGTAATCCACACATGTAGAATATTTCCAGACTGTTTCCAGAGGTGAATTACATAATAAGGGTGGTTCATTACATAATCCACACACTAAGAATATTTCCAGACTGTTTCCAGAGGTGAATTACATAATGAGAGTGGTTCATTATGTAATCCACACACTTAGAATATTTCCAGACTGTTTCCAGAGGTGAATTACGTAATGAGGGTGGTTCATTACGTAATCCACACACTTAGAGAATATTTCCAGACTGTTTCCAAAGGTAATTTACCTTACCCAATACATTATTGAATATATTTTATTTCATTACGTCACATCATCTGATAATTGCAATGTTCAATAACATTTTCAAACAATTATGACAAACAGCAACTACATATTTTGCATCCATCTACGTGCTAAGTGTTTATATTTTTTTATATATTATTCAGTTTCATTCATCCATAGTTGCATCTTGCTCAGTGTCTGATTCGTATGTCGGACGTTTCAGGGCTCTAGACGGTCCAGCTTTTACCTTCGTAATGGTGTTCGGAGGAGGAGGAGGAGTGTAATATTGCTTGCCCAAAATGAAATCAAGTTTTGAAGGTGAAACGTATATGCGGGACAAGATCCTCTTAGATAACAAACACATTAAGCATTCAGCATGTGCCAGTGTCGACGCTGGTACTCACATCATTGAAGTTGATGAAGACAACATCAGTGAATACGTGAACAAACCTGTTAAATCATTCCGTAACCCAATGTACAAATTGTGTTGTCCACATTTATGAATTTTTCATATATGTCATAACTATTGTTTTCGAAAACATTGCTTAAATATCCAGAAAAAATTGTTTGTTATTGGACGATTGTGACATGGCTGACTCCCTCAGATGGAGATCTCATATTTTGCGCCGACAAGAGGAAGCGATACTTGGCCTGCTGGAAGGGAAAACCAGATTCTTCACTGTAGCTCCCATTGACGAAAGTAGAGCAACTTGCGGCAAAGCTAAGGTGCCACCAAGCAACATACATGAATTGATAAACCAAACCATGCTTGGACTGTCTCTGAACGATGTGTCCATATTTGCGAGCATGGGCTTTGACATGCACGTGGGTAGGACGGTATCTTTGTCAGTATCATTCACGGAAGATGTGCAGCAAGAGAACATATTCATTCCGAAAAGAACGAAAGTAGTCATTCCTGCTAGCAGTTACAAAAGAACCGGGTACACAATGAAATTTGTTGGCAGCATGCATCCAGACTACAGTAAAGGCATTACGTACAAGATGAACAGACACAACAAAATGGTTAAGACCAACAAGATGAAGAGAGTCACAAATTATTATTTGGTTACGGGTGACGTATTAAAACACTATTATCATGCTGTTACTGGAAACGAACTCGGTATTGATGTATCCATAATGGAATCATTTTTTGAAGTGTATGATAGAGTGCATGTTCAATTGATGCAAACCGCATCGATTGATCCCTAGCAACGTTCTATGACGACATCAACACTGTGGGACCCCGCTCAAGAGGCAACAAGAGAAGCACTTGTTATAGAAAAGAAAGCTTATGCCAATGCCAAACATGAATTGAAAAAGAAAAAACGTGGATCTCAGGCTGGTCAGGACGCTGAAGTTTTGAAAGTCATTCAAGGAGTTGAGACATTGATTAAGGAATGTCCAGATTTGCAAGGTGTACGACTCAACCAGCACACTGATATTTTGCATGGTCACACAATGCAAAAATGCATTAATGCTTGCAGTAACATTCACATGCTGTGGGAAAGCTTCATTGAGTTCATGATGATGTACATTGATGAAGAAGTACCCGAAGGGGCAACTTTGGAGCAAGAGTTCACGATGGTTTGGGATAAGATGACAAGTGCTGACATGCAATAGTATGCATTTTGAATTACATCATTTCCATTACGTTTCCATTATGTTTTTAAACTCGTGTTGATATGTAACCACATACAGTTCTATCTTTAAAAGATGCACACCATCATGTTGGTATATAAGTGATGATATTGTGTGTATTTGTCATAACAGTTAGGAGTAAGACTAGAGTTACAAAGCAGAATAAGTGTATCCTGAAACAGATATCTTCTTCGCTGAGATCACAAAATTACAGTGTTGGTGAGATTAGTGAAGTACTAGGTTTGTCAGAATGAGCAGCATACAGACTTCTTCAAAATTTTGTACCAGGGACTATAAATATATCGGTTCGAGTGTGTCCCATCTGTTATTCAGGCAATGTCAAACGTTGCGGCGGGCCATCGAATGTGAACGTTATACACCATTCCTGAGATGTCAGCAGTTTCGGACTGTGAAAACGAACAACCAGAGTGTCCAGTTGCCATTAGTGAAGAGGATATTATCACCAGCAGTGCAATCCACGACTTCTGTAAATACCAGAGTATAAGTGACGTCAGTATGACGTTAAAGGACATTTTAAAGAAGGCCACGTCCATTCCCGGTACACCATCCATACGTAACAACTTGAAAGAACAAGAGGAGGACATCATTCTTGCCTTCTCGAAGGTCGCGAGTACTAGTTTGTACTTCCCACCAACAATTGTCGGCCATCTCAACATGGTGAAATACTGGGCAAAGAAGCAAACGTTGGAGATGTTGAGCAGGTCCTACCTGAACGTGTTGTATAAAGAACTCGGTCTGGTATATCTTGAAGACTTTCACGAGATGTTCTCTCATGGGTTTAAGTGTATTGTTTCTTCCATTCGTGCATCGATGATGTATGATACTAACTCTCCCCCTCTATCTGAAGAAACCCACAGAGTGACCAGCATTTTTTCAGGCAGACTGAAGGAATTATGTTCTAACCTGAGCAAAGAGGATTTCCGAAAGGAAGTGATTGTATTCAGTCACAGTGTCAACGGAGGAAAATTCAGTAGCGAAGACTGGCCTAGGCTAGTAAACTTGTGGTAATTGTGTATGTATTGACTATGGACGTTTTGCACAATTGTGTAAGCTTTGTTTGAATTGAAATAAAAATTTGTGTTGTTTCCATAATGTTATAATAATACTTAATACGTAATGCACACACTACGTTATGCACTCTCACCACACTGGAAAAAAAATTAATAGCATTAAACAACACTCATTACGTAATGCACTCTCACCTGACTCTATTTTAAAAATAACATAACAAATAACACTCTTTACATAATGCACACGCTGACATACTTGAAAACAAAAAACAAATAACTGCAATTGCACTCGTTATGTAATACACGCCTTACCAGACAGTAAAAAAAAATAGCAATGATAATAACACTTGTTAGGTAATGCACACTCCATTACATAATGCACACTCTGCGTTGTGCAATCTCGCCTTGTTTTTTTTAAATTGATAAATAACAAACATTACGTTGTGCACACACAAACATACACTTGAACCTTTGCAAACATCCAAATATGCATATATCTTCAAAAAGACCATTCATAATTATCATATTTTTTAACCTCTTTGTTTAGAACTTCTCCTCAGTCTCGATTTCTGGCAACTTGATCCTCCCTCAGCAAGGAGTTGAGTATCATGTCCAAGTCAGTGTGACAGTATTTGACTAAACCAGTGGCATAAACAGAGAAAGCCAGTTTTCTTCTTTGAGTCCAAACTCAATCATTTTTGTACCTATATGTTTAATATGAATGCAGTAAAATGGAAATCCTAGTGCTAATATTTGCATATATAACTACAGAAATCAGATAATATCAATATGTATAAAACAAAGTTGGTTATGGAAGAATTTTGATATATCAACCCTAACAGAAGCATGTCAATATGTTGATAAAAGTGTGACACTATTCACCTGTGTCCAATTAGTTTAATAGTTGCATTCAATTAGAAAGATCAATATAAAAAATTTAAAAAATACCGGAGTGAGGACTCAGAAGCATCCTTCCTATCCTACCTACCCCTTCCCCACCCCTTTTCCAGTTATCAAAAAAGTTATAGCACTCAAAAAACAACAATTATTTTCACAAAATATACAAATATTGTGCTAAAATATAGATAGATGAATAGTTAAATAGACTGATACAGAGAGATAAAGAGAGATAGAGATAGATAGATAGATAGATAGAGAGATAGATAGATAGATAGATAGATAGATAGATAGATAGATAGATAGATAGATGGATAGATAGATAGATAGATAGATAGATAGATAGATAGATAGATAGATAGATAGATAGATAGATAGATAGATAGATAGATAGATAGAGGGAAGGGTGGGTGGGTGGATGGAGATATCTACAATGGTATAAACAGAGGCATAGAGAGATATAGATAGACATAGAGATAGAGGGATAGAGACAGAGTGATAGAGACAGAAGGATAGAGAGAGGGATAGATAGAAATGGAGAGAGATATATAGATATACAGTTATATAGCTGTATATATACTATATAGCTATGACAGTACAACCTAATATATCCATAATATCTAATTACCTGTGGCACACAGATCTAGAAACACTTTGAATGGTGTGGGGGGGGGGGGGGGGGGTGGACATCTACATCTTTTTTTGGCCAAAAATGGATTTTTAGCAACTTGTTCACTGTATGGAAACCCTAAAGTTATTGCCCCTGTGGTTACAACTAAGTACTTTTACTATATGGAAATCCAAATTGTTAAATCTTAGCACAACTTTAACCTCATATAAATTGTTCTAAACAATTATTTTGCCTGATTTAGACACTGTATATAGTAATTAGTTACCACAGGTCTTAGAGTGGACCACTTAGTACATGTAGCTGATTATGATAAAACATATTACATCTCCTACGAAAATTTGATACTGAGATATGTGGATATTAATTTAAATCAAGAGTAGGCATAAATTTGTGAGGAGTTGAGAAATTTCAAATTCAGCATGTCAAATTGCACCCTTTGTGGTGAAGTAAGAAAGAGAGCAGAGGGTGGTGGGAAAAATAAGGAAAAAAAGGGAACCACCTACAAGATCTGCTGCACCCAGCTGGTCACCCATTCAAGTATTGAGCAGGCCTAAGAATGCTTATTTGAACCAAAAAGAGAGTTTTGCCCCATAAATGTCTGCAGATTTGAGCAACTGTGAGGTGGTCACCCATCCAAGTATTGAGCAGGCCTAACAATGCTAAATTTCAGTAAGTTATTTTAATTGAAATCAATTTGAACAAAAAAGAGTGTTTAAACCCAATATTATCTGCAGATTTGAGAAACTGTAGATTCTAAATACATTTTTGGAGGGATTTTTGCAAATTGATAGTCAAATCGCATGCAATTTGAATTAACAACACCACTTCTTTCTAAAACAATAAAGTCCAAAATTTGGTTACATCAATAAACCTTGATTGGTGATAATTCATTGCATGCAGGCCTACCATTTCCAGTGGAGTACGTGTCTCCACTTCTTCTAATGTTAGTCTGACTGTTACCTGGGATACACCATCTTTAACTGCAGGCAGTTTAACAGGATATTTGGTAAAATTTCAATTCAATTTTTATTGCATTAAAAATATTCACCAACAGCAGATAATTTTGTATAATTTATTTTTACGGAATTAACTTCACATTCTCTGGTATGAGAACCTCTATTTCATATTGTATTCCACAGAGATCTCGTGCTGTTGTTTAACTGCTAATTGCACGAAATCCAATGGCACTGTGTAGTCATGGCAGTGTTAACGTTTTACTATTTCTTTCTTCTCTTATGCAGGAGAGAGCACAAGAGTTGTGAGTTTGAGCTGCATAAGGCATATGCCATTGACATCATCATCAGCACGAGAGAAGGAAAGGTTCATAACTATTTTCTTTCCTTGCATCTATCCTCTGTGTGCAGCTTTTACCTCTAGAGGTACCCTTACCATGTCAAAACATTAAAACATTTCTTCTAAGTCCTGTCTCATGATCCCTTCCCCCCCTAATTGTAGCCCTGGTCCCTAACTTGTTCAGTTTGTAGCGTTAGTGTTGGCACTTTCTATAAATTGCGACCCGAAAAGCCGAGTTTGGATTCATCCATGTTTTCATCTCCAAGGGAGCATTGGTGTGAAGGAAACTAAATGCAATGTGCATGGGTAAGTATAAATTATCCCATTCAAGGATTTTTTTAGAATTTTAATTAGCCGAGTTGGATTCATCCATGTTTTCATCTCCAAGGGAGCATTGGTGTGAAGGAAACTAAATGCAATGTGCATGGGTAAATATAAAATTATCCCATTCAAGGATTTTTTTAGAATTTTAATTATTCGTTTTCTTTCTGCATTTTGACTTTCAAGCCACTGATGGTCTTGCGATAATACTGCAGGACTCTCCAAAGTTACCAATAAATGTCCATAATGGTTTAATTTTTAAAAAAAATTGATGGAGAAATCAGTATTACATCCACATGGGCCTCAATAATGAGTCTCAACAGTGAGCCTCAATAGTGAAGACCCTGTACCAATTCCCCCTTCCCCCCACCCCCCCCCCCCCCTCGCACCATTACTTACTGATATCCATGAGTTGTTGTTTTTTTGGTTGTGCAACTGATTTAAATTGGTATAGTGTAATAATAGGTACAGTCTTGTTTTTTGTGTGTTCATTTTTATTATTTTTTTTCCCCCCTACAGGTTAATTCATTTTAGTCATTTATTAAAACATGATATATATATTTTTTTATTACTCTCTTGTTGTGTATATTACTATTCCATATTATATGTACTCAACATCCTTGTCCTTCCAGACCCATCAACTGGACACCAGGACCACCATCTACAAGAGGACTGAGGAGCTTTACAAGCTTAAGATGAAGGCATCCAGAAGTACAGAAGTGGGGATGCTGCATATTTCTCATTTTTTTCATTAATAAAAATGCATGCTAAAGCACATCTTCAGGAGTTCTAATTATCAGAATAGGTCATGAAATATATGCCTGCCTGGGATACTGCACAATTTTTTTTTTATTTCAAGAAAAGGTGTTTTAATTTTCTCTGTGTTTGTGAAATTGTTATTGCATTAGAACTTCTTATATTTCATCTTGAATGGTTGTTACAACTGGGATTTTGCGGTTGGGCACGTTATTTTAATTAACATTGTGAAATATATAATAATAATTCAACATAATGTTTACGAAAATCAAGCAATATAATTAAAGATATTGTTGAACATTGTTCTGTCTAATGTTGATACTATTGATCCTAGTCAGATTGTCTCTTCTGCACAGCATGTGTCTCTTCAGCCACCAAAACTGAATATTTTTAAAACAACATTAATTTTTGTCAATAAATTATTTTAGTAATTAAAAAATGAAATTTTTATTGATATTTCTCATGAAAATTTCTGTTGTCAAAGCTGTCATTGGTATTATTTTTTTCCTGTTTATAGTTACTTTTCCCATTTGTTTATATTGGAATATTTGAATTATAATTTGTATTGTTCTGTTTGTTTTTCTTGCAGCATTCTATAGTGAGATGTCTAGCAAGTAGTACACTGTCATGCCTTTCTCCCTCAGGCAAGTTTGCCACTTTGTTGCAGCCAATTATACAAAAAGCAGCTGGTGTATGATGTGGTTAAACTCTTAATTACACAAATAGCTTGCGTCAGTGATTTCAGAGTCAGTGGTCAGCGTTGACTGGGCATTGCTTTTACATGGGAAGGATATGGCTAGGGAATTTTGAGAGGTTTTAACCATTATTAACACATGTTAGGAAATGTTGATGTCATGTGGTCGGCATTGACTGGACCTTGCTTTTACTTATATGGAAAGAGTATGGCTGGGGGATTTTAAGATTTATTAACCATTATTTACACATGTTAAGAAATATTGATGTCATTGTGGTCCATGTCTGTCTTGTGTTCAATTAAAGTGAATTGCAGTATATGGAGACTTCACAGCAGCCTGACTTAACTATCTGCCTAATAAGTCTGAGGACACTTAGTGTTTGACCCACTCACATGCATGCATGATTTGTCATATGACTGCATGTTCTGTGCAGCATGCACTGATTGTGTAGTTGGTTCTACATGAATGGGACTCCTGTTGCCATGGCTACTGGTTAGGTTGGACCAGGATATGCAAGCTTCATGGGTATTGCAAAAGGACAGGAAGTAATTACATTGTGTTTTCTTTCAAGGAGCACTGGATTTCTGGTTGAGGCAGGTTGACCAGTGCACAGCTGTCAACCATCCTTTACATGATTACACCAGAAAGCATCGGGGGTGTATCCAGGTGTTCTGAAAGTTGGCTTCAAAATCCAGAATTAGATGACCGACTGATACGTAACAAACATATATCCTTAATCAAATAGTTTGCTTAGATCGAACTTCTGCACTTGCTGGAGCAATCTACATTCATTTTCACTCTTCTGGAGCTGCACTTGACTTGGAGATAGAATATGATTTGATCATATGTAATTCCAAGATAGTTGGCTGTGGATTAAAGTATCGCTAAGCAGGACCTTTACCGAGTAGATTTCTGTGCATGATGTCATAGAAAAAAATCTCTCCTCTTGCTCTATCAGTTGCTTCTCCATTGACAGCATGCAACAAGGTCAAGATAGAGATGACTACATTTTTGGTTTCTATGGTATAGCTATTTATATATGCATCTTTGTTTGAAAGGTTATGGTGCTGTTGTACCAATCTTTGGTTCAAAAAATAATTCTCGGAAAGGTGTTTGTTTACTAACTCATCCATAGCTTTAAAATCAGACATTAAATTTCGTGATTTTATATTTTGATCAGGAGAAGGACCTTGCTTGGTCATAGGTCTGCTTATGCTCTGGGGGGTGCACCTGAATCTAAAGGGTGGGGGGGTGGGTGGGAGGGGGGGGGGGGGGGGGGGGGAGACAAAGACAAAACATGAAATATAGTGTGGCATTGATTAATCTTAATGTTTCTTAGGCTTATAACAATTATGATATAAATTTGTGTTGAAATGTTTAATTGGGTGTGGTTGAGTTTCATAAAAGATGTACAACTTGGTGGGAGGAGTGGTATATACATAACAGCACTGTGCTGGGGTGTGTGGGGATTCTCTGACCATGACCTTCTGTATACCCTTATTGCTTTCTGCCCTGGAAACTGTTACACATGCAATACTTTATTCTCACCTCTACCAGCACACTGTGGAACTCTCTCTCTCTACCCTTCATGAGAACACTTAATCTTCCTTCAAACACTATTTAAAGCAACTGCACTGTGCCTTTTATTTTGTTCTTAAAATTATTATACATACAACAAATAAATTTATTTTCATTTCTCATAATACCTACTTATGAGATTGGAAGGAATGAAGTTGGCTAAAATGTCTACCACAATGTAAAAAAATATATATAGGCAGGATGTGATGAATGATGCATAACACTGAGTTAGCTACGAGATCTGGATCTTGCTCTGTTGAGGGTCCAACAACTTTCCTTTTCAGAGATGAAACTCTCCATGCTCCAGTAGTTCTCAGCCCTTATCTCCAGCCACCTGAGAAAATGCCAACCAATACTTAAATACACAGTAAGTTGAAACAATTAGCTTTTTTTGTTCGCTGGTGTAAGTACAAAGACAGTTTCTTCATGCAGTTTATTTTGTAATTTGATGTTCAGTAGCACTTAAAAAATAGGTGTCAAAGTGATGGTTAGTTCCCAATGTGATAGGAGGATGCAGTGAGACATGCATTGTTCACTCTGAAATAAACTTGATTTATTTTATTTCTTCTATTAACTATTCTGGGAAAGGACGTTAGTGTCATGTCATTAATTTTTCAATATGCCTTACTGTGAATTGATCTTTACTGTAATGAACAATTACTATTTGGCATGCTTTTAATAGCTTCCTTACTTGTAGGTGGTTGCAGCAGCAAAAACTGATCCAAGTGTTGATGTCAAGCCTTCTCCCAAGTAATCTTTGAGGGAGGAGTTTCAAGCAAGTTGTGCTCACTAACAATTCCATCTATTAGTGTTATTACACTCTCTTTAACACTCCCGGCTCCACTGGTTGTGAAATCGTAAAGTAATGGTTTTTTGTAATGTTTTCATTCGATTCCAAATGAATCCTATAGGATCCTCTCAATGAGGTTTGTGCAGAGGTGTGGAGATAGGCTGCAAACCTGTGCCAACCAATAAAGGTGGGTTTGTGATTACATTTAATTACCTTGTGCAATTAAAATAGAAAAGATAGTCTGTTGTGCATTGGGTTGGAGGGAGGAAGGGAGAATAAGGGAGGGAGGGAGGGAGGGAGGAAGGGAGAATAAGGGAGGAAGGGAGGGAGGGGGAATAAGGGTTACATTTCTAAGTGTAATGGGAGGTGGTTAATAAAATATGACGATGACAGTGATCTAATGCCTACCACCACCCTTGTGATTAATCCCAGTTGAAACTGTTGACTATGCCAATGAACCTAGCATCACTGTGGTTGTTGTTGACTTATACCATATTGATAGCCAATATTTGTGTTTTCTGGTGAAGCAATTCAATTCTAATTTTTTTGGTGACAATATTATCACTGTTAAATGTCAGAGAAATCTGATTTGGTTATGTGTTCTACTTTCAATCAAGCTGTCCAGAGGATCCACTTAAAGTTAAAATGCTGATTTGTGCAACTGAAACAACCATTCTGACTAATGATCATTGAGGTGAATAAATACTGTCGGTTTGTCTGTTTGTTTGGTCCTTATAGTAACTTGCATGAAGGATTTGAGAGTTATGACAATATCTCATTCATATCCTTAGTTTGTCTGTTCACTGTTGGTTGCTGTAAGAAATGCTCAGACATAATTGTTGTCATGATCACTAAGTAGATCTGGCTGAGGACAGCCACAAATTCAAATTTTAACTTGCCTGGAAAAATTGAATTTTTGTGGTTTTTGCCAATTTCCTCTGTTTAATAATTGCTCAAATATATTCATATGATAATTGGATGAATAACTGGCATTTGACAAGTGCACTTAGTAGACCTCAGCAGAGATCATAATTTCTTTTGTGATTGCTCTTTCAGTGATTTTTGCTGTTTATATTTCTTCTCTATTTCTATTGTACGACCTTTCAGCATATGGTTAGTTTTACCTTCAGTCAAAAACCAAGGAAATCATCTAATCCGGTGACTGTACACTAAATGCACTGTGTGATTGATTCAAAATTGGTATGTAATGGTGTAGCGAGTGTGATCAAATGGGGAACTGTTGTGATGGTGGGAACTGCCTCCCTTATTCATTCCGGATGCTGATTTCTTTCCACTAGTGTATATATGTAGCTGCTTGACTAAAATCAGCTGGTATGCCATAAATTAGGGAATGGGAAATTTCACAATCTGAAATATCATGTGTGATTACTAGTGATTCTTTTGTGGACTGTTTCTAACTCTGCTTCTAAACTACATACTTTAAGGTAGACTACTTTCTGACCAACTAGCATTGTATACTAAGGTTTGCATTCTAAGAATTTATTTGCTTTATATTGTTGGAGTTTGGCACACAATTGTAGAATTGAGTTGGCCATGAAAAGGATTGAATCAATTTTGTCTCTGGAATATTGTTTACTTATTGTTGTAATCAATGAAATAGATTAATTGTTTATAAGCTTATTAACAGTTGTTGTTTTTTTTTTTTTTTTTTTTTTTTTTTTTTTTTTTTTTTTTTTTTTCAATTGAAAGATTTAACTCTTAAATTAAGCACAACCAAAGTGTTCGAAATACAAGTGATTCTGACA
>OZ017786.1:4172102-4232933 GCA_963969325.1 Lycopodina hypogea | reverse complement strand
ATGTTGGAGGTAAATGGTATGTAGAAAAAATATGATAACATTACATAGAAGAGATGGGGGAAAACAAAATAATCGCAAAATTTAATGATGCATTATTGCTTCCAAAAATTCATCTCTAAACTTATTGAAGCAATAGCAACCAATTATGTGGTGTCTTTAACAATGTAATATGTAAATATATTCATTCATTTTTTCGTTTGCTCACTTGCCCATATTATTTTTTAATTGATAAATTAAAAAAAAAAAATTTTTCCCCTTCTGTTCTTCCATCTCTCCATCCATGCATCCTCCCATCCATCAATCAGTCCGTACATCTTGCTCTCATTTTTTTATAATTACAAATGAGTATGTGGTAGCCTAAATTATACATCAGCAGCAATTGTGGAAGCTGTTGCAGTTTTTGCTATCCTATAAATGTTGCCGCTGTCTTATGAAAAAGATGTACTCATTATTTATTCCTGTAGTGAGTATTGTAATCTATGCTTAAGTGTTTATAGCCACATGTATTAAAAAAATAATTAAATAAACAAATGCGTGTATAGACTATACATACTTATCTATGCCAAACTTCATGCATGGAAAGTTGATAGTCAGCTTCTCTATCTCATTGGTGAAGCTACTAATGATACCTTGGAGTTTGATATGATATTTCATTCATAGCCATCACAATAGAAAACTGATGCATATATTGATCGACCTGTCTAGATGTGCATTACTCTACTCTTATTATGAGTAAGTCAGTTTCTGTCCTAGCTTTAATTAGCTATCATATAGAATTCATCTTGTTTGCTCAGGAAATTCAGCATATGTTGGCTTTTCTTCTTCTTTTATAATTAACAAATTTTATAGGATAGTGAAACGATTAGTTTTATGGTATTTTGATTGCTTCAAGTTTTCTACTGGCCATCTTCAGACCAGTATATATCATGTCCATGTGAATAGTTCACAAATTCAGAATCTAATAACACAAATTAAATACAATTTTTTAAAAACTTGGTTAGGCAACTGTCTAATTTTCTTATGAATGTTAGATAGCTTGCATGACCATCAATCAAGATTATCAACCTGCACTGTCATGGTAATATGTTGTTATTGTTTTCTATTAGTTCTTTGCTCCTGCTTATTATTCTAGTTTTATTTCATTTATATTAATATTATCAGTGTGAAAATAAATGCAGAAATTTGAACCTCGATTACCCTTTAAAACAACAGTTAAGCTCTCTTTCTAATACCCCCTCCTCACCCACCCATCCTCCCATCGAACTGGAACAAGAACAACCAAGCTATTCTCATGCATGTACTCCTGATGTGTAGGCAGCTTTAGGCAGCTTTAGGAATAATCTTTCTTTGTGATTTATATTCTGGCTAATTATTGCAGGAACTTTATTTGAAAAGCTTCAAGTTGAGTATTGAAAATACCACCACCAAGACAATCACCATCTCAATACAGGTTTGTTAAATCAATTAGCATTATCCAATTGCAGAAGTTCAAATTAAGGTGATTGTTTATGTGAGTATATCCTACCAAACATGGCTTGATTATGACAAAAATCTATTTTAGAAGGACATTTTAAGTTACGGTGTGCCAATGATAAATGACAAATATTTGAAAGAAATGTGACATGCACACTGAGGTGTCTATTCTTCTATTCAGAAGATTGCTTGTGACATCTTTCAGCAATATATCAAACTGTGCAGGATTTCAAACAAACAAGTTAAAAAAATACACTCATCCATATTCTGAAACAACTTTTACATCTTCAAGCTTTTCATTTCCTTTTGTTGTTGATGCTGTTGTGATTATGTAATGAGTGTCACTATGAAAAAGAGTTAAAGCCAATGATTGGTTGTTTGTTCCCTGTCATATGACAGCCGCTTGGGCCTACTGAGCTCTTAAAGAAGAATATGGAAAGGAAAGGGATTGGGTACTTTTTTTCTGACCACACTAAGAGTGTGTTATATAATTGTGGTTTGTAGTATTCATAATGTAGCTTGGTGGCTAGTTCTCATGCATGAAATGGAGACCTTTCCCCTCCTGAAGGATCTTTTAACATAGCACCCACCCTATGAATAGACACAACAAAGAACTCAATATGATTCTAGATCTATTATTCGCTGCCTCATCCCAGATGCTTGGGCCTACAGGGCTCAAAAATCAGAAAAGAAAAGGAGCAGGAAGTGATTTTGGCACAGTTTTACTGACCTATGTCTGTTTGTACAACTGTTGTTTGTAGTGAGTAGGGTGGTTTATTAAGGCATAGAATTGTGACCAAAATCAGGATTTTTTTTTGAAAACACGACTAATACATCAGCCTCAACCCGAGACACAAGTTGGACAATACAAAAGTGGTGTTACGAATCGTGCATATTGTACCACTGGTAAAATAGCCTAACAGGCAGGGTTTTTCACTAATCTTCACTAAACTTCTTTATAACACCTCAGGGTTCAAACCCTGAAATTTGAGCGCTTTATAGCCCAATCGTCTGGGAGGAGCTGTTGAACAAATGAAGGAACAAACAAGCAAACCGACCGACCGACCGACCGACCGACCGACCGACCGACCGACCGACCGACCGACCGACCGACCGACCGACCGACCGACCGACCGACCGACCGACCGACCGACCGACCGACCGACCGACCGACCGACCGACCGACCGACCGACCGACCGACCGACCGACCGACCGACCAAATTGAGAATTATAGTAAGATAGAAGTGATTCAAATTCTTTGAACTGCTCAAATCCCTGGAGTTGAAGTTAATTATTGATCATGGCTAAATTAATAATAACACATTCATTGATTATCAAAAGTAAATATTTTGCATTATATCATATTGTGAGGTTAAACCACCACATTAATATATCCTTCTCATATGAGCCTTGTTAGCAAGGAGTAGCAATAAATCCAAAGTAATAACTCATTTGCTTTGTGCAACTTAATATATTTGTTAAGCTAAAGTGTGTTAATATAATATTACTGCATACATGACTTACACAAGTGTTGGACAAATTGTCCTCAAAGAATTAAGATTAGAGAGAACTTTAGACACCTTTTTACCCCCTAACTTTAACAAGTTTGTGTAAATGTTACTTCATTGGGAATTTTGCTCTTGTTCTTCTTATTTTGAAACTTCATCTGACCACAAGTGCTGAGGTCTCCGGTTCTGATGCTAGTCATGATTGAGTTTTCTTTTCCTTTTTCCCCCTTTTTTTCTCCTTTTTTTCTCCTTTTTTTCTCCTTTTTTTCTCCTTTTTTTCTCCTTTTTTTCTCCTTTTTTTCTCCTTTTTTTCTCCTTTTTTTCTCCTTTTTTTCTCCTTTTTTTCAAATTTTTTTTTTTTACCCACAATCTTGCTAAGCTTAATGTTACAGCTGTCTGGGTTTCCAATAGTTAATGGGAATAGATTGAAATACCTTACCCCCAAACATTTTTTTGAAGTTGTGATTTTGGCTGCCACTGGTAACCCTGTGTTCAAACCTCTCACTTTTTGTGGCTAAATGGACACGAATAGACTAGAGATAATCCAAAACAGAAGTGGGTGGTGACCTTAAATGAATCCATGCAGAAATGCACTTTAAACTAATCTAGGTTAAAAACACATTCAGATAATGTCAGTGTTGAGCATAACCATTATTCACTGATTTAATTACCCCCTCCCCATTCAACCCCCTCCTTTCATTACTATTAATATCAAGGCTTCATAATAATTTTACTGATAAAAAAGATTTAGTAGCTTCAACTGAGTATCTGATGGAATCCATTATGAGGAATTAAAATGAATGGATGCATGAAAGGTAACTTATAATAGAAATTAAAGCTGTAAAAATAATAAACTAAACTAAACTTATATTACATGTAGTATCTTCACCACTGTCGTGATCATATTGCTTATATTATTAATTCACACTCTTTGGTGTCGTGATCACATTTCTTATATTATTCCTTCATACACTCAGGGTTATCCAACACTTTTAACTGTGGAGGAGGCATTCCATTTCAATATTCGGTACAATGCAAGCACTTTAGGTTCTCCAAGGGTAGAAAATTTATATGTCGACAATATATCACAGACAAGACACTATGCAAGTATCAATAATCTTGCTCGTGACACTAACTACTCTATATCAGTTGGGTTGGATATCAGTGTTTCAGAATGTTGAACTCACGTTGGTTATGTCTACATGCATGGAGATCATTCTGACATGATTACTGCAAGAACTAACAAAACAGGTATCTAACATTATTATAACTGTTTGCTTACAAATTCACCCTTTAAAATGTCTGCCAATCTCATAGTGATTTTTCCTTAACTATCTCCTGGCCCAACCCATTTTATGATTTTTATTGAAATGATGCTTGGTCATTACAAGTGAAATCATCTTCACTTGCCATGAATGCAAGATAGATTCGATGCAGATAATTGTTTTTTTTTCTAATTCTTATTAAACTTGGCATGAATAGATTTAGGATATCATGTATAGGTATGACTGGTAACAATATTCCTTCTTCCTCTACAGTCAAAGAATCTATATTCGATGTGCACCTAGTTTCTCCAATAAGTGCTTACAATTTTCTTGGTCATGTGGAGGTCAGGTATAACAACACCTTGGGAACCATATGCGACAACAACTTTGATTTCAATGTTGCTAATATCATCTGTAACATGCTGAATTAAACGCTGTCAATTTGTACCTCAACTAATGCTCGAATGGAAAGAGGATCAGGTGTGTTTTATATTATTATATCTAGCATCTTGTGATTACAGCAATGTAAGTTGTTATCCTTGTCACCATATCAGCTAGACTAACTAAACCATTACATTAAAAAAAATTCATATCCTTCTATATTGGAGCTGGCACAGGAGCCCAAGAGGTGTTTATTTACCAATGTAATACTTAATGGAATCTATTAAAATCACCTCTCTTTTTTTGCCCAATTTAGGAGAATATCAACTTGCAATTGTCTAGAATTTCTTGATGATTCTTTCTTTATGTGCTCCCAAGAGCATTGATATATTTTAATCTTCTATATGAATTGAGTTTTATCTTTATGAGAGAAACACCCTTCAATCATTCCATCTTCAATCATTCCATCCTTACTACATTAAAGAGAAAAAATTTAAATGCTGACCTCCTGTAGTAAATATTACGATCACCACAACTTCGTCTAATTTTTCTTTTGAATGTGGTCAGATTAAATATTAGAACTTGATGGTCACTCATGAAAAAGAGAGTTTATTTAATAAACTTACACCCTAGCCCTAAACAGGGCAAATGGTTTTGTGAGAAACCTCTGAAAAGTTCAGAACAATTACTCCAGGCATCTGGGAGGAGATAGCAAATATACAGACAGATAAATCCTGAGTAATAGTAAAACTAGAGAAATATATTCTGTGTTGCCAAAGACAGAAAAATTTTATGATAATATACATAATTGAAGTGCCTCAGGGGTTCACAGCAACATACAACCATTTCTCTCTCCCAACACACCCATTTCTTTCTCCTCGTTTTTTTTAATTTTTTTTTTTAAGTTCAGTGTTTTTCAAATCGACTGGGTCAGACAGATCATGGTGAAATTCTCACCCCCCCAAGCACAGATTCACCTATCTAAATGAACAAAGCATACCAGCATGAGCTTCATTTCCAATTCTTTTGATGTAGTTTTGACTCCTTAGCTTCAAAATGAAGTAATGCACACACACACACATGCACCCATGCACGAAAGTGCATGCACACACATACACACAAACACAAGCAAATTGACACACAGCATACACACACATAGGAAAAAACAAAAGCACACACACACACATACATAGAAACAAAAACACAAGGACACACACACACATAGTCAGGGTGCCTGTGCACTAAGCAGGCACTAGAGCCAGTGCAAGTAAACTCTTGGCGCCGGGCTAGGAACTTGTGGGACGACTGACCAAGATTCTCAGCTTATGGGTATGGGCACCCGACGTCCCACCTGGACCCTTAGCTGATTGACAAGCAATGGCCAGTGAATTTGCACCCCAGAAAATTCAAGGTCCCCATCACAGCTGGGTGGACTGGTGTAGAAAGATGTTCAAGAACAGGAAAGTTTTCCTGTCAGTGCTGGGTTTGAACTCACAACCCTGGGGTTCACTACTCAGCCATTCTGCCACACCACACACACACGCATGCATGCACACATAAACTATGATAGTTTTATTCTTTACTTTAATATTCTATACACATTTTGCATATATCATCTATATATTGTATTAGTACTTACAAACTTTTGGAGTTCCTCTGCTGAAGTTTGAATTATCAGCCATGGCCACCAAATTCATTTAAACTTTGTGAGCACCCAATAAATAATTTAATTTCCTCAACCACTACTTATCTACAATCAACCATTGCTAATTTCACATTTCCCACTACTGTTTGTACAATAGTTTTTGCTACCTACAGAAAAAAAGAAGTGAAATCTAGCCAATCACACATCTACGAACCACACCAAGCTCCCCCATCAATACACCAATCTCATTTATAGATCACCAGTTATTTACAGACCAATTTATAAACTTTTTCCAACAACAACAAAAAAGGACTAGCAAGAAATTGAAATATGCCAAGTTTTGAGGGGACATGCAGTCTGCCTTCCAGTTCTTATTCTAATCCATGGCCCCTGAGATAATGGATGTGCTGGTTCTGGATTAACACCAAGTCAGATAGCTCCTTCAACTGCCTCCCAGCATGTCCTTGAGGGGGGTCCACAATCTCCTGGCATAGTTGTTGATTCTGATGATGAGATTGAGAATGCTGCTTTATCCTCTCCTTTCCCAAAGAGTACTCCAGAATAGTGAAGAGAGTTCCTCAGGCATCCAGGGAGCTGGCTGCTAGGAAGCTTGTATCCATTGTGTCCAGTGTTGTAGAAAGGAATGACTATACTGTATGGTGCCAACTCCTCCATTTTGTATCTCAATGTTTAAGGTTGCCATCAAGAGGAGGAAAAAGGTGAAATCTTGGGTCAGCAGTAAACAATCTGGTCAGAGAGGAATCTGATGCTCTTTCTACATCAGGTGGGCATGTGCTGTGGATATTCTGGCAGATCATTTATTTTAGATTTTGGAGGCCTTGAAAAGGAAACACCCAGAAACTAACCCTGGTTCTTCCATAATGCCACCCCCTGACCCTTCTTTATTCTCACTTTCAATCAGTCAGTGTACCATCAGTAGAGTCATAAATTCTTTCCCTAATGATCTGCTGGTGGGCTGGATGGTCTCAGTCCTCAGCACCTTAAAGACCTGACAGGTCCCTCTGCTGGTGAAGGGGGTCTTTCATTACTGACAGCACTTACCTCCTTGGTCTCTCTAATCCTCAGAGGTGACACTTCAGTTTCTGTTCGTCCTTATTTCTTTGGAGCTTCTCTTGTAGCTCTATGTAAGAAAGATGGAGGGGTTTGCCCTATCACAATGGGCTATACTTTGAGAAGACTGGCAACAAAGTGTGCTGGCCTACATCCCCTGTCAATAGTCCCTGATATCCTGGCACATCGGCAGTTTGGTTTTGGTGTGTCTCGAGGGATTGAGGCTGCAGTACATGCTGCTCGAATCTACCTTCAGAACCTCAAGGAAAATCTAGATATAACAAAGATGGACTTTACTAATGCCTTCAACAGTATTCGCTGGGATAAGATGTTGTGTGCTGTAAAGGAATATATTCCTGAGTTTCTTCCCTTTGTTCACTCAGTGCATTGCTCATCCTCTTTTCTTTCATGGGAGAATGAAGTGCTACTCTCTTCTGAGGGCATTCTGCAAGGTGACCCTATGGGGCCCCTCCTATTCGGGCTTACTATACATAAGTTGAGTGCCAAGATGAGGTCAGAGTTTGCAGTATTCTATCTGGATGATGGTACGCTGGGAGGGAACAAAGAAGATATTCATGACATTAAGAACATTGAAGTGTAAGCAGAAGCTCTTGGTCTCATGCTGAATGGAAAGAAGACAGAACTGATTGGTATGGATCCCACTTCTAGAGGGTTTGTTCTTGGTGCTCTTTCAGAAGTTTGTATTATCAACCCAGAGGATGCCAACCTTTTGGGCTTTCCAGTAGGAGGTTTACAATCTGTTGGTGCATGTTTAAAAGAAAAGATAGAGCAGCTATGTATGATGGAGATAGATTAGAACATTTGAAATCCCATGATGCTATCACTTTGCTGCGTCACTCTTTGGCAATCCCTAAGATGATTCCCATTCTTCGTTCAGCTCCCTGTTTCTCTTCTAGTCATCTTCCATCTTATGATCTACTCCTTAAGTCCATCCATCCTCAACAATATTACCAACATAGATTTTCAAAACAATGTCTACTCTTGGCTTCAGGCCACCCTCCCATTGAACATCCACTCTTATTTATCGTATCCTCCTACTCGGTTTAGTGAAGTTCAGTACCCTGAGATTAGTGTTGCCATCTCACCTGGGGTAATGACCAAAGTCAGTCTCCTCCACAGCCACCCTTCTCTTACCTGCAGAAGTAGTGGGACATTCCTTGTATTTTTCAAGGGCAGAGTCTCCCTTACAGAATGCTAGTGACCCTAAGACCAGAGCTTGTCTCTTGGCAATATCTATTCAGTCTTCCTTGGATCTCTGAATGAATGATGAGACAGTAAGAATTGCAATTAATCTTATCCTTGGAGCTCCCCTATGCCAGCCACATTCTTGCAGTCACTATGGAGCAAATGTTGATTGTTTTGGTACGCATGGGCTGAGCTGCAGGAAGAGTCAGGTAAGACATTTTCATCATGGTTAGATAAATGACATCATCCACCAGTCATTATCTTCTGCCAGTGTACCTTCCAGGTTGTAATCTTGAGGTTTCTTTCAATTGAATGGAAAAAACCTGATGGTATGTCCATCAATCCTTGGTCCAGTGGAAGGCTTTTAGTCTGGGATGCAACTTTGCCTACTCCAACCTTTCTACAGCTGTTACTGAGGCTGGTGCAGTTGCATTCCAGGCAGAGAAGTTAAAAAATAAGAAGTACTTCCACCTGGATTCTGCATGCATTTTTGTACCCGTAGCTGTGGAAACATGTGACTCTTTCGGCCCCAAACAAAGGCTTTTTTAAAGGAATTGGCTCACTGCCTGAAATCGGTGACTTTGGATGAAAATGTTCAGCAATATTTATTACAAAAAATTTCTGTGGCGGTGCAATGGGGAACACAGATTCAATGGTGGGCTCTATACCTTGGGCTTCCAAGATGGATAATGTGGAAATCTGACTACCTGTTTACTGTTATTTGTTTACTATTCTTACATATTAGTCCTTATTATAAAAATAGTAATAAAAATGAGAGCTGTCCCACACTAAGACCTGTGGTAAATAATTAATTTAATATTTATTAAAACATCGTCTTTTAGACCAGGCAAAATAGTTGTTTAAAACATTTAAGATGATGCTAAAGTTGTGGTAAGATTGACACATTTGTGGTTTCTATATTTTAAATATTTAATACATTTTAGTGCCACGGTTCAAGAAGGATTATCCACTCACACTAAAATAATACTTCTGTTTTTACATATAGAGATTGAACATTTTTAAAAGGCTTCTCTTAAAATGCTTCTGAATGGTTGAAGCGACCAATTCATACTGTCAGTGCATCTTTTTCTACTCAATTGTGCTCAATATTGAAAATATTTGATCATTATGCAAAAATTATATCCCCTCAGTAGAATATCAATTTGCAATTGTGTTAAATTTCTGGTTCCTTCTTGCTTTACATGTTCCCCAAGAGCATCGATGGATTTTAATCCTCTGCATGGACTTGACTTTTATCTTTATTAAAGAACTATTATAAGGCTTATCTTATCTGTAGTATAGAAATAGTGAAAAGTCTATAGCGCATCTATTTGTCTGTAGGCTGTATGTAAAGACATAGGGTCATGCGTAAAGGTATACTAATGAAATGGCTATAAGTAATATTAGGTAAATGTAATCTTGCCTGCACACTATCTGAGTATCTGTATCATTTCATTCTGCCAAACTGGGTATGAACTGCCCAGAATTGCTTGCCCTTAAATATGAGATAAAATTAAGAATAAAAAGTGAAGACTGTAGCCAATATATTGAAGATAACAACTAAAAACGGATAGCAAATGAGAATAAAAGACCACCAGCAACATGAGAACACTAAAAAGTGCTGAAAAATGTATTACATATAATCTTGTAAAAGTAATGTGATGTTGTTTACATGTACCATCTTCATTGCAGGGATGATCTGGCTGAACAGTGTATCTTGTTCTGGAGCTGATAGACTGGATAGTTGTGACTACAGATATTGGAATTCATATCCCTCATCTTGCAGAAGCTCGCATAATGATGATGTTGGAGTAATTTGTGTACCAGGTAAGTTATGTGTATCTGTCTGCCTGCCTTCCTTCCTGCCTTTGTTTGTTTGTTTGATTAATAGATTAATTATTTAATTCATTGTTTATTATTTTTATATTATCTTCTTACCTGGAGATATTTTTTTTTGTGTGTTATACTTAAATATTGTATTATAATATCGTTCATTCTTTTAGATAGCAGTGCTTTCCTTTCTCCTCCCAAAAAAATTTGACATTACCAATAGAGATGCTACAGTTCTTAAGTTTTTGTGGAAGGTTAGTACAATAATTGTTGTGGAACACTATTATATACTTACAATTTCTTAATATTTCAGAAGTTCAATTTTCCCACTTACCGACATTCAAGATGATTAATGTTGGCATATCGAAGAAGTAATTTAAATATGACCACATATAAATCTATTGGATCTATTGCCAAGACTTATCCTTTAAGAAGACTTACTGTGGGAATTACTGTGGATGCCACGATTAGGGCTCAAGGAAATTTTCCAACATATGGGTGCTATAATTATCTTGATGGTGCCCCTTCTAATATGATCTCCATCACACTTTCCGAAAAACATGAGCCATTTAAGAATGAGAACAAATTTTAATAAGTCATTTCCCCTTTTTCCTGGTTGTTACTTTCAAAGAAATTAAGTAAAATATTTCATTATGCATAAGCAATCTTTAGTTTGTAAAAAAAGAAGAAAACATTAATATTGTTGCACATTTTGGTGAAACCATCACCTGCTAAAGCTGCTAATGATATAATAGATTTTTCTCATTTTACTAGAAAAATACCCATCCTAGAGATAGTGACAACAAAGACTTCTTAATACATTCGTAGATCTGTTGCCTGCTATCTCATCCCAGATGCTTGGGCCTACATGGCTAAAAAAGAAGTAAAGAAAAAGAGCTGGTTTTTAATCTGATCTTCACCAAACTTCCATATAACTACTCCAGGGATATCCCCATGCTCAATTTAAAATTTGAGCTCTTTAAACCCAATCATCTGGGAAGAGTTAGTGAGCAAACTAATCTTCACCAAACCTCCTTATAATGTCTCCAGGGTTAACCCCAACAAATCCTGAAAGCTTTAGGCCTTTAGGCTCAATTATCTGGGAGTAGCTAATAAACAAACAGTTAACATTAGATTGATAGCTGTTGGACAGCTGCAGAGGGAACTTGCTCACAGTCTTTAGGGTTTTCAATTTACTCAAGTCTTTGCCTGCTGAGTTGGTTTTGGAAACTCTTTTCCTAGTGTAGGTAAAGTGTCATATAGGGAGACAAATTGTCTTTTGTCATAATCTTTAAAATTAGGGATATGGTAAAGGATCTCCACAAAAGATTTCCTTTCTTCTGGACATCATATCCCATGCTACCACTCAGTCCTAGCACTGCAGATATTTTTATTCTGAATATAACCTTCTTACTGAATATTTTTGTGAAGTTCCGCTGCTCAAAAGGACAGTAGCCAAAACCTTATTTTTTTTTAATTTTTAAACACCATGAGAGACAAATGGACAAGTAGATTAATATATAAAACTCATATCCTTGGCATAATGATGCTGAGAGGTTGCTCTTGTGTCAGGAAGATTAAACGAACCAACAAAATCCATATGGCATTCTAATTTGAATATACTGATGAATGGACAAATCTAAATGTTCACTGTTGAGTATTGTTGATTACATCCATTGTTTCATCAGCAATGGTTGAAAACCAAAAAAGTATTATTTCTTTGAATGAGTAGCATGTTGCAGCTGCAAAGTAACCTAACTTATTTTGCTTCTACAAGCTGTATAGTTATAAATTTATTATTAACATGATTTTCTCCACATATGAATGTGTAGCTAAAAGTGTACACTATTTTATACTGACTTGGAATTTTTCTAATAACTGATCTTGGACACCAATCATATATATGATTTACAGCATTGGTGCTAATGTAAAACATTTTTAAAGAATAGGTGCTCTGAGTTGGGGAGCACCCCTGTGATATATTGGGAGGATGAAGCCCCCTCTGCCCCCTGTTTTCTCCTCCGCTGAATAAATCTGATCACACCAAATTATTTTAGCCCAAATAAATTCAAGAGGACACTACTAATGCTCTGTTTAGGTTAATGAATGGGTCATTTTATTTGTGCCAATTTTTTTTCATTATTGCTTTGCAGTCCATTCTTACAAAAGATAATAACACAAGTGAGTTCCAATATCATTAGTCATCACCAGTCAGTAAGAGAAAGCCAGTGAATGAAAATCAGGTGCAACAATTAACTGCAAGAGGTACATCCATAGTTCTGGTTAGCTAAGCAAACAGCTAGCTTTGCTCCTATTATTACAAAGCACACCTTATGGATCTGATGGTTAAGTTTTACAACATGCTTCCAAACATTCTGACATTAGTAAAATAAAAATTTTGTTTTGATTACAGGACAATGTTTGAAATCAACCTTTCATCATTACACAATGCTTTAAAAAACATCATGGCCTCTCTAAAAACAAAAACAAAAAAAAAACAGATATACTGGTTGCATGCCTATTGATGAACTTTGCTATTTGAATGAAGCAACAAGGTATAGAAATAGTGTTTTTAGTGACTTTAGTCAGGTTTAATTTTAACATTGGATGGGCAACGCCGGGCATACCCTCTAGTAATTATTAAAACTGTTGTGATTTTTATAATCAAGAATGTTGTTATTTGAATGACAATTGATTTAAATCATACAGTCCACCATGAGAACCTATGAGAATAACTATTCATATCAATACAAGGTGATTGACAGCTGCTGGATATATTGGACGTGAAGCTGCCTATTAGCTCTGTTGGCTTATTTGAACTACCATGCACAACATTAGCGGCGAGTGTTTATTTTGGTTTACACATGCAAATATGTCATGCAATACTTCTGGGATATGAAAGCTTTATGTTAGAGTTAGTCAAAAAGGTTCAAGTGATAAATTCCTCACCAGGCCAGAATTGTTATTGCTTTTCCTTAGATTATTTAAGGAATTCAAAGTTGTTCTAATTCAGCTTCAAAGTAGATTAGTGATCTTTAATTTTACTACTACCCTAATTTTGTTTTTCTTTCAGTCTTGGACATGGTGTAAGATTTTTTTTATACTGTGGTAAATAAATCTGTAAAGCTGTGCTACACAAATAATTCATTCTACACATTCGATAGTTATAGCTATCTTTAGAAGTATGCACGTGTATTCAGCATTGAGATATTGGAATAATGATTGATGGCTAGTCTAACATAAAAAAAAACATTAAATACAATACCAAAATTTTTTAAAACAACTTCTGTGTAGGTGCTTGCTCTGTACTTTATGGTGCATATAGACATAACACAGGTGATGTCAAATGCTGAAATTATATTTGTGATTGTTGAATTTCTGACAACAGCTCCAAGTGGACCACCTCAATCCTTCCACATCTCTGTGTACAACTGCTCGGCCATAACTGCAGAGTGGAAATTGCTAGATTTTTCCCATAGAAATGGAGAAGTGAGGGGGTACAAGCTGATGATACTGCCACCAGGAGGCAGTGAGATTGTCATTGATCTTAAAGAGAATGTGACAGTGTATATAATTGGAAGTTTGATGACATCTACAAGTTATATTGTGAGTGTCCTTGCATACTCTGTCAGAGATGGGCCTAGAAGTATCCACCTTACTGCTACCACCAACCCAATAGATATATGTAAGTAAAGAAAAAAAACAATACATCATTAATACAGTCAAGGTTATTCTTTGTCCAATATATGTTTTTTTGTTATAATATAAGTTGATTTATTATGCAAACATAAGCTGATATTATGAAGTATGAAAAATAAAATATTCTGAAATACAGGATATACTGATGTCATTAACACCTTTGGTTTGTTTGGCAATCAAAGTGATCATGCCACACTTCTCACAAACCATAACTATAGAATTGAACCAGGCATTTTATGTGGCTCCAGCCTACCTGGAGTAGAGATTGGCTGGTTTTTCTCAAATGGAATGAAAGTTGGTATCTCAAATCGTAATATTCATGAGGGACATTACTCTAATGGTACCACCATCCTGCAGTTTGGAACAATATCTGTGTGTGATACAGCTGATTTGTACAGCTGCAGAGCCAACCAGAGTGAGACTGGAAGAGTGCAGCAAAGGACATTCAATATTCAAGTGAACTGTGAGTCACTGATTATGAATGTTTGTGCTTGTTTACCACACTTGCTTATCTGGGTACACAAAACTTCAAATCCTTTTTCATGTAATTGTTTAATTTTTATTTCTTGCTACTATTGCAGATGATTCTATTTATACCAACACTGCAAATGCAGCATCCCTATGTACATATAGAATATCAAATTTTTATAAATGTATATTCGAGGGGTGGGTGGAGGAGAGGGGAAGGAAAGGAGGTAAATAGGTGTGGGTGTCTAATAAAGCATTAATGATAAATAGCTACATACCTAGAATCATTAGCTTATATCATAATTTAATTAAGAACTGAATGAGATAAAAGTTACCACATTTATTTGTGCAAGTTGATGATGAGTGATTTGTTGTTATTTAGGTTGATATGTACGAAAGTTTCATCCTAAATGTTTTTTTTTTTGCTGCTTTAGATGGTCCACAAAATCCTTCAAGACTTAACATACTAACCATATGTGAGATTTCTGTATCTGTTGCCTGGTCTGAGGACACGTGATGGTGGCCACCAGCGACAATATATCATACTCAGAATTGAAGAAGACAGTGACTATAACTATGATAACTACTACTACCTACGTCCTCATTATAGATACATTGAAAGTATTGATGCATGCCTGATAAATTACACTCTAACTGGTTTAACTCCAAGTTCTTCATATGACCTCTCTGTACGTGCAGAAGGAAAGGACAGAACCTTCAGTGGTTATTCACCAGAAGTCAGTCACAACTCTATAACCAGGTCAGAACGTGGAGTTCATAAATTTATTTTTACTTCAGAAAGACAATCTGAACTAATTAAATTCAGACCATACGCGTCAAGAACTTGTAATTTCTTTATAACAAAACCCCAAAGTTTGCAAGTTCTTACAATTATCTTTTTTAGTCTCTTAACAATTCTTTTAAGTACAAATATCTTTATATTATCTAATAATGTCCTTAATATCTTTGAATGTTTCTCTCAGAATGTTTCTCTCAAAATGTTTCTCTCAGAATGTTTCTCTCATAATGTTTCAAATGATATCATTTGTCTGCATTTATCTTGCCTTCTTTTTGTTGTGATTTTACATTAGCTCCTACTCCTCCAACTGAAGTGTCAGTCCAGCAGTTGTCACCAATTATGATTCAAGTAACATGGACAAAACCATCTGTATCCAATGGCAGAATTGACTATTTTACAGTCTATGCCACTCCTTTTAAGAATGAGACATTCCATACTCCCTTGGCAAAGAGGCAGGCTGCAGTACTCCTTACTGTGGCTAAGGTAATCTCAGTTACTTTTTGGAATAGATATATAGTATACCTATATTAGTATGATCAAAATTTGGTGTGTGGTCCTTATGTTACCATGAGTGTTGATACCTAACCGTGTGTGTGGTTATGGGTATGGTTTAGCAAACAAAAGTTTGTATAAAAGTATAAATTCCACACCCACATATTCCATTCAAGCTGCTACCAGCTAATCTTACTTTAGATATATATATATACTACCTCCCTACTTCATTGCACCAATATCAAACTTTTGTCATGACAAATTTCATAAAACCCTTTATTGATTTCAAGTTTTGTGTCTCTAGCAGTGCCACCATAGTCACTGCTTCAATGGAAAATCAAGAATGTATATTGTTAATTTATTGGATAAAAATGAATGTTTATTTTATATGCATAATTTCATCGCTTAAGGGTTGATTAAAGTCATTAGCTGTATGATACTAATATTAAACAATTATTATTTTTCATGATTATTACACCTGTGTGGTGGAAACACATTGGATTGCAGTGATATTTATACTTTAATTAAGAATTCTGGGTAAACTAAATGTAATTTAGCAATCTAAGTGAATGTTAATTATCAGCCTGATATAATTTAATAAATATTATGCAAAACCATGACATGCATCTTCAAAAAGACTATTCATAATTATCATATTTTTTAACCTCTTTGTTTAGAACTTCTCCTCAGTCTCGATTTCTGGCAACTTCACCCTCCCTCAGCAAGGAGTTGAGTATCATGTCCAAGTCAGTGTGACAGTATTTGATGAAACCAGTGGCATAAACAGAGAAAGCCAGTTTTCTGCTTTGAGTCTGAACTCAATCATTTTTGTACCTATACAAGGTAGATATATGTTTAATGTGAATGCAGTAAAATGGAAATCCTAGTGCTCATATTTGCATATATAATTACAGAAATCAGATAATATCAATATGTATAAAACGAAGTTGGTTATGGAAGAATTTTGATATATCAACCCTAACAGAAGCATGTCAATATGTTGATAAAAGTGTGACACTATTCACCTGTGTCCAATTCTTTTAATAGTTGCATTCAATTAGAAAGATCAATATAAAAAATTATAAAAAATACCAGAGTGAGGACTCGGAAGCATCCTTCCTATCCTACCTACCCCTTCCCCACCCCTTTTCCAGTTATCAAAAAAATTATAGCACTCAAAAAGCAACAATTATTTTCACAAAATATACAAATATTGTGCTAAAATATAGATAGATGAATAGTTAAATAGACTGATTGATAGATAGATAGATAGATAGATAGATAGATAGAGAGAGAGAGAGATAGATAGATAGATAGATAGATAGATAGATAGATAGATAGATAGATAGATAGATAGATAGATAGATAGATAGATAGATAGATAGATAGAGGGAAGGGTGGGTGGATAGAGATATATACATAGGTATAAACAGAGGCATAGAGAGATATATATGCATAGAGATAGACATGGAGATGGAAGCATAGAGATGGATACATAGAGATGGACAATAGAGATAGAAGGATAGAGACAGAGTGATAGAGACAGAAGGATAGAGACAGATTGAGAAAGAGGGATAGAGAGAAATGGAGAGAGAGATATATAGATATATATAGTTATATAGCTATATATATACTATATAGCTGTGACAGTACTGCCTAACATATCCATAATATCCAAATTACCTGTGTGGCACACAGATCTAGAAACACTTTGAATGGTGGGGGGGTGGGGGGTGGACATCTACATCTTCTTTTTTTTTGGCCAAGAATGGATTTTGAGCAACTTGTTCACTGTATGGAAACCCTAAAGTTTTGCCCCTGTGGTTATAACCAAGTACTTTTACTGTATGGAAATCCAAAATTTTTAAATCTTACCACAACTTTAACCTCATATTAATTGTTCTAAAAAATTATTTTGCCTGGTCTAGACTCTGTATATAGTAATTAGTTACCACAGGTCTTAGAGTGGACCACTTAGTACATGTAGCTGCTTATGATAAAACATGATATTACACCTACGAAAATTTGCTACTGAGATATGTGGATATTAATTTATATCAAGAGTAGGCATAAATTTGTGAGGAGTTGAGAAATTTCAAATTCAGCATGTCAAATCATGCCCTTTGCGGTAAAATAAGAAAAGAGAGCAATGGGTGGAGGGAAAATTGAGGAAAAAAAGGGAAACCACCTAGAAGATCTGCTGTACCCAGGTGGTCACCCATCCAAGTATTGAGCAAGCCTTATAGTGCTTATTTGAACAAAAAAGAGAATTTTGCCCCATAAATGTCTGCAGATTTGAGCAACTGTGAGGTAGCCACCTATCCAAGTACTGAGCAGGCCTAACAGTGCTTAACTTCAGTAAATAATTTTTACTGAAATCAATTTAAACAAAAGAGAGAGTTTAACCTTAAAATTATCTGCAGATTTGAGCAACTGTGAGGTGGTCACCCATCCAAGTACTGAGCAGGCCTAACAATGCTTAATTTCAGTAAGTAATTTTAATTGAAATCGATTTGAACAAAAAAAGAGTGCTTAACCCCAAAATTGTCTGCGGATTTGAGAAACTGAGGATTCTAAATACATTTTTGGAGGGATTTTTGCAAATTGATAGTCATATCGCATGCGATTTGAATTAACAACACTTCTTTTTAATACAATAAAGTCCAAATTTTGGTTACATCAATAAACCTTGATTGGTGATAATTTGTTGCATGCAGGTCTACCATTTCCAAGTGGAGTACGTGTCTCCATTCTTCTAATGTTAGTTTGACTGTTACCTGGGATACACCATCTTTAACTGCAGGCATTATAACAGAATATTTGGTAAGGTAATAATTATATTGGTATTGATGGTGACAAAGTAATATTGATTGTTTTGAATGTACAATGTGGTGGTCATGGCTATGGTAGCATGGTGAGGTGGCATGGTGGTGGCAGTGATATTAATTGATGTAATGTTGTCATCTAATGAAAATACTCTTAAAAACTCCATTGACAATACAGGTGGAATATTTTGCACAGGTGGAAGGCAGAAGTCCTCTGGGAAATCTCATTGACTACATGCATGAAGAAAGATCCATCCACACTGGCAATGTTATAGAAGTCAGATTGCAGCCCTTGATTCAACACACCAACTACCTGTTGAAGGTGGCTGCCCTCACAGACAGGGGGAAAGGAATGCAAGTGAGAACCACAGGAATAACCAATAATGCTACGTCAGAGTTCAGTGAGTTAATTTACAGATACTATCATCATAACAATTTGATATGCATGGTAAAGTTAGAGTGGCTAATGCTTTAGTGCCAGTTGGGTTTAACATTTAGTTGGGGGTGATGGGAGGTATGTGGTTGTAGTATGTGGCAAAAGCTCCATCCCCAATGCACTGACTTTTTATATTGCTTTCAAAAGTTGTAGATGCAATGAGCCAGACAATAGTGATGGTAGGGCAAGCTGAAATTAGTGGTGGGTGGGGGGAGGTGGAAGCAGCTTTGTATCTCCAGCTGCTCCCCCAATGTTTTTTTCTGCTCTTGTTTAATTTTTATGTTGCAGTCGGAATTGTCTGGAATGAATTTTTTTCTTTGAAATTGCTGATAAGTACATTTTTTCTTAAGAGGGCGTGCAATGTTAAAATACATTAACATGTGAATGCCTATGCATTCTCTTTGATGAAAATAAAATGGTGGACGTTGCAGAGGCTTTTTTGGGCTTCTTTTGGTTACTCCACTTGAACATGTGGACAAATGGGACCTAGCCCAGGAAGATCATATCTGCTAATTTTGAACCTAATCCTTGCAGCCATTTGTCAGATTATCATACACATGTACACATATATACTAAATATCCTAGATCTATTATTATAAGATGATGCAACAGTATGATACAGTTATTATTACCTTTTCGTATATTGATAGAACGGTATGCATATTTCCATGTTCGATTTGGTGCAATATTGACTTGTTCTGGATTCAAAGTAAGTTTAGTACAGTTCTACCATTTTATGCAACACTAATTAATTGTTATAAATAAAATACAAAAAAAATTTTTTTCATAAATTATCAGAGCATCATTCTTGTATGTGTTTGTAGTGTGTGCATCTGGAGATGTGAGGGGAAGGAGAAAAACAGAAGTATTCCACTATTTCTCCTACTATCTTGCTATGTAGTATGAAATTGAGCAATTTGACTGTTTTGGAGAATTAAAAATGACTGAAGTAAATTCCCTTGTGGAATAGGCAATCAGTGTAGTTGTGAGCGTATCTAAAGCTTATTTTTATTTTTATATATATGTTTTGAAGTAGTTACTAAGTTCTGTTATTTACTTTAAAAAGTAATTTTTTTTTGTTGAAAGTTTACATTGTAATATCGTTATTTTTTAAAAACAGCAACAAAAAACTGCAAACAACAAAACAATAAAAAAAAGCGTGATAGAAATAGATGCATAAATACATGAATTTAATTAAATAAACGGTATCATTGATTTTAACTGTAATACTATTAATACTTCATATTATTTGGTTACATTATAAGTAGAACATGAATGGGATTACTAATTATATTTATGGTAAACCTTTAAGAATAATAAAGCAAGAAAGAGAAGATGTGCAGTCCATGTAGTTAAGTTGTGTTCAAGCCAAATTTATATCTTTTGATATGACAATCTGGTATATACTCTCAGATATCTGAGTTCTATTTTTCTCTCGCACAATAACATGCATAACATGATTTGTAATTCTGACGAATTATATTAACAGATGTTTGACACTATAAATAGCTATAATATATTCATCCATCACCACAACCTTATTAAACCCAAATTTAAAATTTTGGCCTAGTTATGAACATTTAGTTTTGGTTTTCTTGGTTTTAACAATAATGCATGTCAGAACAATCTTTATTAATATAATGATTTGAAAAATGTCATGTTCTCATAATTATGCAGAAAAAGTTAGGTCAGGAGAACATCATGAGGAAGCAGATCCTCAAGTCTCTTAGAATCATGTGCAATTGTGAACTCACGAGTGAAAACATTGAGATTGGTTTATTTAGCTGTGGGCAGCAAAGCCAGATCATCTACAGAGCTCATATTCTTGGAACTATCAACTACAGTGCTTTAGATTTTGTGGATTTGATTCATTCTTGGATTGTTAGTGGCAAGGCTTACATCACAGTAGACTCCTTCAGAATGCAACTTGATCCAACTTGTCCCTCCAGACTGGTCACACTTAATGACCCTGAATGTCCTGTTGTTGGTGTTGCTGCCACATCTACAGAGACCAAACTAACTGATGCTGTGAAGGGTAAAAGTGAGAGTTTAACTGCAGCTGAAAATGGTGGCATCTCTGTCGGTATTATCATAGTTATTCTTCTTTTCATCAATGTCATACTTGGAATTGGCTTCTTCTTTTGGAAATTCAAATCTTCAATTCCTGTCAGGTATGAAACAATAAATTTTCTTCTTCAATATAATCAGAGCTAGAAGAGGGACACGCCCTTACTGTAGTTACATAATTGTTTGTTTTCTTCTTATATCATAACATTTTGATTTACATAATACCATTTCCATTCATTATTTTTCTACCTCTTTGTTATTTTTCCACATTTAATATTAGCTTGTATAATTAAGATTAAACTATCTATTCCATTAATATAACTTAATTTTTATCAATAATATTATAATATATAAATGTATTTATTTGCACAGGAAAGAAAGTAGCCCATTCAGAGAGAACCTCGAATAAAGTCTATCATACACAATAACATGAATATTTACATTTTTAAAACATACGATTTTAATACTTTGAAACACATGACATATTTATTGTGTTTATGAATGTTGTACTGTAAACATTTTGGCCAATGAATTGATGCCATGTATTTACATGTTTACTTAATTATTGAATATAAATACCTCGTTATCTTTCTTATTAAGAATATTTTTTGCTAAACTAACCTTTCTGGAGTTTATATATTTCTATCATATTGGCCAGTAATAAACAATTTTTTTTTTTAATTTTTTACACAATATACAAACTATTTTTTTTTGACATGCCCAGAAGAAGAGATGTGGCCAAGTGGTATAAGAGTGCACATCACTCTCAAGTAAGATGTGGGTACATACCAAGATTTAGGTCTCTACGTCCAAGTATTTTTTCTAAATATCACTTTTGGCATATTTAGCCTCATATGTTCACCAAAAAGGGCATGACCTGATAACCCCCAAAAATTGGGTTTAAAACATCCTAGGTGTAGGATGTATCTACCACCCTGAAGTGGGTTTCATTTACTACAGTGATTTTACAGCATACATATCTACATCATAAAAACTATTTTGAACCTGATGTAGGATGTGTCTACCCTGACCAGTGCCAGTGGATTTCATTTGGTATTGTGGAATTGCAAGAAGTGGACTGCATAAACATACATACACACAAACAATATTTTTATATAGCCTGACACAGCAAGAGGAATAAGAGTGTCCCTGTGAGACACAGCCCATGGTATTCCCAGAGTCAACTTGTGTATGCATGCCAACTTTCAGGTTAGTAGTTCAAAGGGTTTGTCTAGTCATAAAAAAAAAATTTTTAAATGTGGTTAAGCTTGTACTCAAACACATCCTGTTTGATTCAATCTTGGAGAGTTCTGACAAATAAAGTGTTGCTAGAAACAAGGGGGCTATATATATTTTTAGTAAAATTTTGCATGAAATATTGTTTAACAGCAGTCTGTCAGCATGATGAATGCAATTTTTTTACTACTACTTTTTATTCAAAGTTTTTGCCCTTGTTTGAGTAAGTTAAATTGTTTATGTCTTATAGCTGGAAGTAGCTTCTTGGATTTTCCAATTGTTAAGTTTGTTATTTCTATATTTACCTGTAGCTATTTAGCCATTATAGCTATGTAACTACATACATTTTAAAACAAGCAAGTTCTAATATTGAATATAGCTAACCATAAGTTAGAATGTCATTCAAGTAAATATATAGCTATATTTATATCATTTATTCTTTGACAATATACTTTATAGTGTGATATTGCATATTTCAGGTTAAGTTAGAATGTCATAGAGTAAATATACAGCTATATTTATATCATTTATTCTTTGCTGATATACTTTATACTGTGATATTGTATATTTCAGGTCAACATGATACTCAGCCTCCAGAGACTATTAATACAATGCTTTTTAGTCCACCTACTATTCCATCCACTACTGAGAAACCTACCAGTACAGAGGGTGCTACCATTATGTTTTCTGACTCTCCCACTATGGCACCTATCACTGAAGGACTTAACAATATCCAAAATACTACTATGATGTTTTCTTATCCTCCTACAATTCCATCTATTACTGAGAGACCTACCAGTATCCAAGGTATACGACTTGGCAACATTAATGATTATGGCAATGAGGGTAGAGTGGAGATTCTATACAACAATACCTGGGGGACTATTTGTGACAGTTTATGGTCCTTCAGCGATAGTAATATCGCTTGCAGGTAATTATAAACTCAACCATATATACAATTATACAATGAATTTGTGCTGATATTAGTGAAAAGGTTCTCAATATTTATAAATAGTGTATTTTGTGAAAAAAGAGCATAAAATTTCCTCACCCTCACCCTTTTTTCTACTTGGTTCCTCAGTTACCTTTTGTAATAGCTTGTAACAATAGCTTGCAGTGGCTACTTTTTAGATTGTTCATTATCTATCTGCTTTAAAAGCCTCACAAACAGGCACAAAAAGGCAATTTAAAATCATGGCACTTGACTCACATTACAAGGATAACTCTGGCACTCCCATTGACAGATGTGTTTATCATGGTGTTATAGTTTTATACACTTCATAGGAATATAGCTAAATACCCACAGTATCTTATATCTCTGCTAATTTGTAGCACAGGCTCTCTGAGCTAAATCTGAAGAAGCAAATTAGTTACATACAATTTCCTTTATCTTTTTACAATGTGAGATTAAAGCTTACCTTACGTGGGTCTGGCTGGTATTTGAAGCCTGAGGCCTCAATTGCCTTTTAGCTTATCTGAAATATTTTAAGAAATGAAGCCTCACTGATTTGACTTCCTCCATGACCTGTGTGTTGATATTAAGAATGAAACTTCACACGTGGGTATGATGTCATTGTCTCCAAACTTTTGGGAATATCATCAAACTGACAACTTTATCCCCAGTTCCCCAAAGGGGTACTGATTTGACCCCAAAATTCATGATAGGCCAGGGCTCTAGGTGTATCATGAACTTTGGGGACAAATCAGTACCCTATCACCATAACAAAAATTATGTGGTACTGCTAAGTACCAAATCCTGCATTTTGTGCAAGCTTGACTAATTAAAAAAATATATATTAAAGATGATACAATCTTTATTAAATGCAATATGCATGGTTAGGAGGTGTGTCCTGAGTATCACAAAACCAATTAAGAAAGATTGCACCTACACAATAATCATTTTAAGAAGTGAAGCCATATCCAAGTAACCTTCGATGAATTGTAAATGTCAACATTACCATATCATATTGGTGATGTTGAAAGTCAGTTTTAACTTTTTGATCTACTGATCTTACCATAATTTTCAATTGTTTTCTTTTGTTTTAAAAAAATATATATACTATAAAATTTGAATAGTCTATCTTTCTGTTTGTCTGTCTGTCAGTCTATCTATCTGTGTATCCTCAATTCATGCCTAAACAGTTGAAGTTAGACCCACAATCCCAATATATTTAAAATCAATATCACCAGGGGGATGTCTTAAGTATTTCTATACGGCCACTTCCCTTTCCGTATTAAAATAAGCTAAAATAGTACTTTTGCCACAAAAAAGAATAGAGCTGCAGGCCTAAAACATTGGATGCCAACACAACTTGACTCTGCAAATAACATGGGATTAGTCCAATCTGGCCAAACCTCTTCCTCTTTGTGTGTAAGGCAAAAAATGCCAAAAATGATAATCCTAAAAAAAACACTTTGTCCTAATCATATGTTCACTTGTTCTAAAATTCTATCATATGTCTTCAAATCAGACACCTTTGTGACTACAGCCCACTGAGGTAGGCCGAAACACTGCTCATAGGATGGGTTTTTCACTAGTACTGATAATGTATAATGCAACTCCTGTATTTTCATTTTGCCAGGCAATTTGTTTACCTCTACTGATAATGCATAATGTCATATTGCTAATTTAGTCCTTTCCTTTGTTTTGTTCTGTTTTGTTTTCCCATCAACCCCTAGAATGTTAGGGTTTTCTAAGTCAGTCTGCCCAACACTAAATGGTGCATCGGGCAGTGCAGCCAGTGAAGTGCCCATTTGGATGAGTAGACTCTTCTGTTCTGGAACAGAGAAATATTTAGACCACTGTCAATTCTCTGGTTGGGGACAAGAGGCACATAATTGCGCATCTCATTCAGACGATGCTGGAGTGGTGTGTGAAAATGGTATGTACAGATAGAATATTATGATATAAGTGATATGAGTGTATAAATAGCTATCTTAATGAGAAATGATTCCTCACTTAAGTATACTAGCGAAAAACCCACCTTTCGGTCTGTTTTTCTATCAGCCTCCGGCATCCTGTAGTTACAAACTTTTTCAGTTTGCTTTAGTGTTTTATATAAGGGGGGGGGGGTTTATGGGGCATTTCTAAAGTAAATATTATGAATGCATCTCTAGTAATTAGCGTCATTTTGAACTCACCTGGGTTATAATTCTTTGCTGGTATTCATAGGGCAGGAGGGTATGAGGCATTGCACCTATGCACCTCTAGTACTTGGTGTCCACTTATTGTGAGATCAGATTAGTGTGGTTTATAAAAATAAAAACCTTTAGATATGTATTTTTTTTTGAATTGGAATGTTATCAAATTACACAATACAACTCTGTGGTGATTCATGAATAGGAAACATAATTTAATAGAATTATGCTCTAGCCCTAACCACATTCTCCCCAAAGCGGGCCAGTGTTCATGTGAGCACTGGAGATTGGTCCAGGCATCTGGGAAGAAATGCGTCATGCACAGACAGACAGACAGACAGACAGACAGACAGACAGACAGACAGACAGACAGACAGACAGACAGACAGACAGACAGACAGACAGACAGACAGACAGACAGACAGACAGACAGACAGACAGACAGACAGGCAGGCAGGCAGGCAGGCAGGCAGGCAGGCAGGCAGGCAGGCAGGCAGGCAGGCAGATAGATGGACCAACAGATATATACTACATGAATTGGTTTAAGATGATATAATTTTTTTGTAGATTATTATATGATTTTTTTATATATATATTCAAATAAAATGATTGTAAAGATGCTAAAACAAAATATATTCTTCCGCAAATTTGCCTACAATGCTTATGTCACTGCTCCTTAATTTCAGGGGATTGATTAGGGCATCCCACTTTGCTTGAGAAGGTGCCGTTCATATCAGGTGCAGTTTTGTCATAGGCTGAAACTTGAAATGTAATCCCCACATGACCAGGGGAATGCCATTACCCTCATGAGGATGTGGTAATGTGGTTTTTATTAGCTGCACCCACAGGAAGGTGTTTTCACTAACAATAAGGAATGGTACTTTCACAGAAGTGTTCTCAATCATATCATTTTTATTTGATTAATGAGGTTAGTATCACTGCATTAAACAATTAAACAAGTTTGTTACTGCAGGAGGCCAAAGGCCCACTGAAAATCCACCTATAGGGCAATGGCAATAACTCAATCAGCAACACAGCAGCTAGTAATTCCATAGCAACATTTGTTGGAGATGATTTATTATTGTGCTTGTTGGTTGGTTATAATAGTCTCACAAAGTGAGGGAAGCTCCGAAGGGGCTGACTAAGTGAAAAATGTACACAATTTTGCTTACCCCAAGAACAACAACAAAAAAAAAAAAGCATCGAAACAGTGGCTATCATGAAGGAAACCTCTAAGGAAGCAAAAAAAATTGACATAGTTGTTCTCCTTCACTTTCTGGGTAAGCCCTCCAAGTTTGGTTTCCATAGCATGCTTCTTTCTCCCTCAAAAGTGGTAAAATATATTTCTCGTGGTGGAGATTGGAACCCCCACCGTGGGTGATGGGGGATTTGTAATTTCACGGAAACATTTCTGCATTTCCTTCCCACCAGGGTAAGTATATATTTTCACCGCCCACTACTTGTGGTGGGTGGTGGAGGATTTGTAATTTCACGGAAACATTTCTGCTTTCACTTGCGAGGAAACCTACAATCCTTCCAATCAGGGTAAGCATATATTTCTATTCTGTCAAGTTATCCTGACTGAATATGCAATCACACAATCCTACTCACTTCTCCTTGAAAGGCTGATTCATTGAATTGGTAATTTTTCTTTAAAGCTCCACAATGGCCAATGCTGTGTTTAGATTCATGAACCTTAGGAATTGTTTACAATAGTGTGCATGTGTGTGGTGTGTGTGTGCGTGTGTGTGGTGTGTGTGTGTGTGTGCATGTGTGGTGGTGGTGGTGGTGGTGGTGGTGGTGTGTGTGTGATCTTTCTATAGAGCTCCACAATTACCAAACATAAGTGTACATCCAATAGAGAACAGAAGATTTTTTTTTTACTTTTTTGGTGAACAAGCTGAGAAATAATATCTTTAATATAGAAAATACAACAAACAATTGGTCAATTAATTACATGTAGTCAATATCATTTCAAATCATCCAAAATTCGAACTGGTACTGTTCTTTTGTTAAATGGTTAGATGATTGGTTAGATGAGTCGTGAGACACCTTTCCACGGGAAAGCATTTGCTAACTTGACCATATCCTGTGGACACCTTATTGCTGCTGCTCTTTTCATAAAAGACATATTAGAACCTTCTTTCAAGTAGGTAGGAACTAGCCTGTTAAATCAGCTAATTTCTACCAAATTTTCAAGGTACTGAACCTGGTTTCAATACTTACCTTTACATCTAGCAAATTTGTATCTTAATAGCCAACCAATGAGAGTCCTGACAAACAGGAAAAATTTTGGCAATTTCTCCCCACTACCTTGCACTAAATATGTACAATTCATTATCCTATTTGTTGAGCGACTAGCTAATGGCTTATAATTAGTATTTCAGACAACTAAAAAAGGAAGCCAAGACAGTTAGGAATAAATGTTCTTTGAGCACATTTTTATTTTATTGCAGGTACAGGAGACAAATTTGTTCAAATTTTTTTTGGTTGCATCTGTTGCTCTGATGACAGCCAATTAGTATGTTTATGAGACAAGATATTGGTACCACCTGTCCTATTATGATTTTTGGATAGGCTTATGATAGGGTTGTTTGTGTGCTTATTATTTTTTGATATTAATACTGGTTATCGGCCTGCAAGAGAATGTCCTGCATTGCATACATTTATATATAAAAAGCATCGTTTTTTTTTGGTGAAGGTATTGTCAATATCATGCCTTCATAAACTCATAAGATCACTTGGCATATTTAATACAACTGTCAGTCTATCAAATAAAATCCAGCTTTTAAGGTCTGAAATAACCTTGAGAATCAATTCCAATAATCTGCACAAAATTCAATATTTCTATGTGTGTATATATACATATATATATATATATATATATATATACACATATATCATAGAAAATCAATTAAAATTAAAAAGTCATTTTATTTGAAAATGTAATACTTAATCAACTATCCTAATAGCTGTAAAAAAAACTACTGCAGCTTGACTATTTTTAATTTTTGGGAGATATGAAAACAGGAGTTTAGACACCACACTTGGAGTCACTAAGTTACACATATAATCACTGCTTATGATTACTGCATATCTTTAATTTGCACATAATGGTACACAAAAGAAACAGAGTTGCTTGCAGGAGTGTGAGCACTCTAGGATAACAATTCTAAAAGTGCATCATGAGCAAGAAATGTGCACATCCACTCAGTGATGAGAAGACTATCATCATCAGTCTATCATCCATAATCTTTGGGTTTGGTACATCAGTATGACTTTATATTAAAGCTAGCACTTACAGATTGCTGCTTGGTAATTTGCAAAACTATATGCATTGCATAAAAAGACAGTCTGCATGCTGGAGTGACTTGACTCTATCTCTCCTCATTTTGCATTGAAGAGCTGGTACAGCAGGATTTTAATTTAATCTAAATGTTTGCTGTTAAATGATGAAATTATGTGTGTGTGTGTGTGTGTGTTGTGTGTATCGGTCGGTCGGTTGGTCGGTGGGTCGGTCGGTCGGTCGGTCGTTCGGTCGGTCGGTCGGTCGGTCGGTCGGTCGGTCGGTCGGTCGGTCGGTCGGTCGGTCGGTCGGTCGGTCGGTCGGTCGGTCGGTCGGTCGGTCGGTCGGTCGGTCTGTGTGTATTCATGCAGACTATGACTCCTAACCACTGGAGGGACCTTCACAAAATTTTCAGGGATTTGTTAGAGCCCCTCACTGCAAATTGTCACTAAATTTTGTTCGGATCGAGTGTCTATGGGTGTGGTGTTTCAATGGGTGTGGTTTGGTGACATTGCAGGCTCTAATTAATGTCCTGTGGGTGCAGCTGTGGATGTGTTCCTATTAGCCACACCCACTAAAAGTTGTTTTTAGTACGAAAAACCAAATGTTTCTTTCACAGAGGAGTTTATTAACTGTATCATGTTTGTTCAATTAGTACATTAAACAAACTACTATATGAAGTCATAGGTCTATCAAAAATCCCCCCCTAGGCCAGGTTTTTTTGGCTAGCATTTATAATTGGAATTTACATGGCCAAAAGAAATGTTCATTATCTCAACCTTGCTACATGTGTGTGTATGGAGAAGGGGGAAAATAACACCAAAAATGGTACTTATTGCCTGCCGAACAGTTGAACCTACAGACCTGAAACTTGGCATGCATGCATCACTTGACTCTGGGAGTAACATAAGCTAGATCCCACCTGGCTGCACTTCTTTCTCTGAGTATGTCATGCACAAAAAAAGTCTTTGTTTTTGTTTATGCACATCAATGTTTCTACCAAACCACCACACCAAATGAAACCCCTCCTCAGATCGACATATCCTAAATTGAGGATGGATTTTACCCCAAAACTTTTAGACATATGGCCACAACTCTTACTGTATGCATGTTAGTTTAAAATGAAATAGAAAAAATTAGTACTAAGAACAAACATTTGGAACCAGAACTTAAAAAGTGGCATGCACATATTTCATAACTTGGGGAGCAACGTGGACTGGATACAACATGGTAAGAACTTTCTCTCTCTCTCTCTTGATGTACCATGCTAACATAATATGTATTTATTTATGTATGCTTATGGGTAGACACAGCCTACACCAAGAATGGTTTTAGTCCAAAAAAAATGGACCATCTGGCCACACCTCTTCCTGTGGTGTATGAAATTAAAAATTCCAATAATATTACTTGGGAGAAACCCTTTACCTACTTTAAGCTTTGCTTACGAACACATCATTACTCTGAAAGTGACGTGGGCTTGATCCCACCTGGACCTGGACACACCTCTTCCTCTTGGTGTGTCATACTAAAAAGGCCAAAAGAGCTAAGCCCTTAAATACGGGTTAGGTTCCACTTGGCCACACTACTTTCCTCTCCGCCGAAACACTGTATCAAAACAAATATGCACTTCAGGATAAAGATGTTCTATACCAAGGATTGTTTTTATTTCAAAAATTTTGAGTCACCATGTTAATTGTCTTCCTTATGTGAGTGTATTCAACCAAATTTGTCAAAATGAAGCGATTCATTTATGGTACTATTGGCCAGTTACATTCATGAAACTAGCTAGGTGCATGCAAACACACTTGATTCTGGTAGGGAAATGGACTGGGTCATACTCAGCAACACCTCTTCCTGAGGGTATGTTATTATATGGCGGGCAACACTGCTAGACTAGTATAATTTCAGAGAGTGAAGTTTTTTTTTAATATTATGCAATTTTTTAAAATTTGTAATCATATATTACTGAATATGCGAAACTTTATAGCAGAATAATTTTAATATTTAATTATTTATATAGATATTATGTATAAATTCACTTTTTTAGCTTAAATAATTTACTGATTATGATTATTTGAAAGTTTTTGTACACCCAATAGCATAAGTGTGAAAATGAGTTAGGAATTGTGAAAGAATTAGTGTGTCAATAATACTTAGCAGTAGATACTGAAACTAAATTCAATTTCTTGATTACCCTTTTATCTTCCTCCTTTTCTTTTCTCATTCATCCACCGAATTAAAGGATAAAGCTATTCTATTTGTCTGCACTCAGGTTGGATAAATGCAGCATGAGAGTTGATTTACCACCTCCTCTACTGTTACATTTTTATGTTGTCTGTAGCCAGTAAATAAATGCTATCTTCTCATTTCTTGCCAATTATTGCAGGGACTTTATTTGATGTGCCTCAGTTACGTATTGAAAATGTCACCACCAGGACAATTTCTATCTCATTACTGGTCAGTTTAACACCATCTCACAATGCAATTATTACTACTTTAAAGAAACAGCAGCTAATTTAATATGTTGCTATTCAATGTGTTGCAATTGTGCTTTCTATTAGTTAGTGGGACCTGAATGACATTGCTATATGATGCCCTCACAATCCAGGTTTCAAAACAATTTCTACTTTTCCAAGTTCAACATTGTTGCTGTTGTTCTGTTGTGTGTGTGTGCTTTTTTTTATTTTTACTATCAGCGAGAATGCCTTCATAGGAATAGCTGCTCTATGTATTCTTTTGTGAAGAAAAATTCTAACCACCTGCTTGAACAGTTAAAGTTGAATTTGTACACACCTTTTGTCACCAATGAATGACATGTTAGTGCACTGTGGTCTCTTATATAACTCGTAGTATTATACTCTAATCTTTGACCTTGCCCCAGAGGAAATCACAAAGTAACAAATAAAAAGGAAGTCACTCCTCTTTAAGTGCCATACAGTGATAATCACACACTGTTTCCCCCCCATCCCCCACAGATGCACTCTCATTTTGGCTTCCGAATATAGGACTTCAACTAGAAACTAGAGGTTTGTCCTGGCTCATATGAACTTTTCATTCATCCATGCAGATCATCTACGAGTACAAATTTCTCAGATACCTGAAGAATTTGAATTAAAGAGTACTCATCTGTTAATCATTACACCTTTACTCTGCCACTATCTGGCTACCATCAGTTTTTGTGCCTTTCAATTAGCCTCTGTGGCTGCCTATTTCTATTAGGCAACATAACCAGACTACACATATCCCATCGTACAAAATGACTGGAGGGGAGCTCTGTAGCTACGATATTGCTCTCACTTTCATCTACTAATGGATTGAAAATTTGGATATATTTGGTATTTTTCCTTATTTTGAATGAGCACTATTTTCAAGCTTACTGATCCATGTTTTTTGTCACTTAAAAATTGAAATGCCAACTGAGAGCTGAACAGCACTGAACATCATGGAACGGTGTCAAACTCAAGCATACACATGCTCCTGTATATATCAGCATGACATTAAATTGCTCACTGCCAGAAAAACAGCACAAAAGTATCTTCCCGAAACATTCTCCTGAGAAAGCTTCAAGGGACAAACTGCACACATGAAACTCATCAACACCACCCTGAATGAGATCTGCCGACTAATCATGGGATGAATCTGTCCAACCTTCATCCTGTACCTCTATGTACTTGTCAGAATTGCCCCACCTATGATATGCTGTTGTCATATGCAGTCAAAATGAGCAAACAAAGAAGTTTATGGATTACTGCCGTTATCTTTCCACTCCCTTTGCCAGTGAGTAAGTGTGCTTTGGATGGTTTATAAGGCAATGGTTGTGTCCAGCTAGGTGGCTGGTTACCACAGAGAAGTAACCAGCCACTCGCATACACATAACTATTTTGCCCAGCTGGACGCAACCATTGCTCTCTTACCCATCTGATGCACACTTATTAACTGTCAAAAGGAATGGAAAGATAATGACAGCAATCTTCAAGTATATGGACTACACCCTGATGAGAATATGACAACTGAACATATCCTGCCATGGCGCATATAGTATGCTGCATGAACAACTGTAGATGTGGGGAGGTAAAATGTTATTTAAACCACCTAGAAACTGCCTGCTCACATTTCAGTCATTGCCCAAACATAGATAATAGTACCAACATAAGTGAATACACAATATGATGGCTAGATTCGATCTGAGATATGACATGCCTTACATTGGAACAAAGAAATGTTCAGCAATAAGATAGACCTTGTTTTCGGAACTGCTTCTAGTAAAACAACTTATATTGGTTTTTGAGCAGGCAACAGAAACAAATCAACAATATTTGCCAAGGAGTAAATAAATTTTGATTTACATCCTTTCAAAAAATATTTGTTGAATCTGTTCAGGTATGAAAGAAAAACTGTGCTGATCCTAAATATAACTTTATTCTCCAGTTAAATTGTATTGTTATTTGGTGTTGTTGTTGATTATTATTATCTTACGCCAGTTTTATTTTGTATAGTGAAACAGTATTCAGTTGATTATTAAAAACACTTCAATGGAGCCTATATATATATATATATATTATCATAACATTATATATGTTTATTTTTTAATCTGAATCTGTTGTTGCCTAAAACTTTCTTGCTAGCACAATGCTTTTAATATTCATTCTCATATTCAGGGTTTTCCTAGAAATTCTACTGGACAGGAGACCTTTCGTTTTGCTATTCAGTACAGAGCAATCACATTAAATGATCCAAGAGAACAATTTTTGCTTGTTGATAATATATCAGAGACAAGACACTATGCAAACATCAAACATCTCAATCTTGACACAGAGTATTCTATATCAGCAAGGTTGGATACCAGTTTTTTGTCATGTTCTAATTCCTTTAACAAAATTTACATGCTTGGCGAATATTCTGATGCTGTAACTGCAAGGACTAATAGAACAGGTGAATACAATATAATACTATTTCTATTCAAACCCTATCATTCTTTATTTTTAAGATTTGCCTTAAAATTTCATAAATATGTCTAGTTTTATAAATTTATGGTATATCCCATATTATTAATGATATTTTATTATGGATAAGGAATCACTCAGTTAAACTATCTTTATATATATTGACGAATAATGAAAACTAGCACACAATTGCAGCCTTTGGCAGCATTTCTTGCTAGGCCCACCTTTGGTTGGCTGTGGTTACAAAACTGTCTTATGGGAGGACATGTCTTATGGAAGACATGTCATTCTTATGGGAGGACATGTCTTACAGAAGAACCTGGTACATTTCTTGTTGGAGAACATGCCTTATGGGAGGATATGTCCTAGTGGAGGATATCTCTTATAGAAGGACATGCCTTATGGAAGGCTATGTCTTACAGAAGAATATGTCTTACAGGAGGACATGTCTTACTGGAGGCATGTCTTAAGGGAGTACATGTCTTACAGGATGATGCTTTTCTGGATGACAAATATTAACGGGAGGATATATCTTACTGGAATACATATCTTATGAGAGAACATGTACTACTGGAGGATGTGTCTGACCGGAGGACATGTGTTATTGGAGTACAGGTTTTACTGGAGGATATATATTGCTGAATCAAATATCTCACTGTAAGACTCTTCTTTCTGGAGGACATACTGGAGGAATTTTTCATGAATTATTCATTAATACATTATCTACCTATGAGTTTGTGTAAGTGTCTATCTATGCACCTATTATATAGGTTGTACGAGATGTCTCATTTATATATTTATCCACTATATGATATATAGAACTGATAGAGGAGGGAGCAACTTTTCTTTGTAATAAAGTGTATACCTTAGTATTATACATAGTCTAAGTGAAGAAATTATAATAAGAATAAAATATTGGATTAGTTATCATTTTTTGTTGTGTTTTTTTGTTTTTTGTTTTTTGTTTTTTTTTTACTGGAGGCCACGATTTCCTTATTTATAACTATTTAGAAAGTTTGAAATAAAGAAACAAGGGACTCCCAATGTTCCATGGATGGAGTACTCTTTTAGAAAACATAAAATTTTGTAATATTGAAAGAATGGCCCTCAATACTCTTATTAAGTGCTGGGATTTTTTTTTGTCTTCCAACAAAACATCTCTGAGGCTGTGAATGCTCACCATGAAACTATTTAATAAGGGCAATCCCATGGACCAGCATATTCTTCTGAGAGTATACACATCTTGCCACCACAGTGATGAAAGAATGCTATACTAGGGCAACCTTTAAACATATTCATGCTTGGGGTGACATTCAAGATGGTACCACTTCTTATCTGTCTTGTAGATAGCTAGATGGATTCATTAGCAAGGAGACACGCCTGGGATGGTCCGGAATGTATTGCTACATTCTGACTAACTGCTTTGGAGGCTTGACTTATTTTCCTCTTCAGTTTCTGTAGTTCTTTTTTTTAATTTGTCCTTTGTATTCCAAAAAAGGGTTTTTATTATATGACTATGCCATCTGCAAGTTATTTTTATGCCAAATTTCAGTTAATTTGAACAAGAATGCATGTTTTTATTAGGAACACATAAACAGATCCAGACTTGCAGAAAAAATATTCTAAAATGTGGTAATGACATCTACATTAGTCATCCTAATGTTCATACCTAATTCAAACTCATTTAGACAGTACATGTGTGTTTCTATAATATAAGGGGGAAAAAGGAGAATAAGACAGAAAATTTCCAGCCAAAAAAAAAAATGCTCACTTAGATTTATGTTTTGACTTAATAATGACGTACTGAAAGGTTAAAAAAAAATTTTTTAACAAAAAAAAAGGGTGGGGGGAGAAAGTGGAAAAAAACTCAACCGTGACCAGGAGTTGAACTGGAGACCTTAGCACTGGTGGTCAGAGGAAGTTTCATAACAACTAGATTCCCAGGAAAATAACATTTAGACTCCAGTGAACTTGCTAAAGTTTGTGGGTAAAACAACAACACAATAATGGATGTTTCCAGTTTTAGCCAGCATTCAATATAAATAGTAAATGATATAATCACCATTTTTAATGTCATAAAAATTTAATTAATATTTCATTAATTATTGTGAATTGTTTCTTAGATATAGGTCTGTCAAAATATTCTAGTAGTGTTTTATGATGTATATATTTAAGAGACACATGCACCAGTTAGCATTTTAACATTTTGTGCAGAATGATATTATTTAAATAATCATTTTCAATATATATATATATTGTTTTAGGATAGAAGTATTTTGTAAAGTATGGATGTTAACAATATTAATTTCTCCTTTACAGCCGAAGAATCTGCATTTGATGTGCGCCTAGTTTCTCCGATTAGTGGTTTTGATTTTCTTGGTCGTGTGGAAGTCAAATATAATAACACCTGGGGAACTGTTTGTGATAACATGTTTAATTTCAATGAGGCTGACGTTATTTGTAACATGTTGAATTACACAAGAGCAACATGCATTGTAGCAAATGCCAGGATGGGACGAGGATCAGGTGAGTTTTATCTTTTATCTTTGAAACTAGACAATTTAGGTGTAATCCATTCTATTTTATCTACTTAGCTAAGCCAGTGCTATGTAGCTAAATGATTTGTATTTGTGTTTTCTGAGTATTTACAAGCAATAATAATAATAGTCATAACTCCTAATGAATGCAATGTATCCTATCTCCTGCACATTTCTAATACAAAATAATCATTTCCTTGTGATTGAACAGGTAATGATGACTTCTAAAGTTTCCATATTATCTTTTTTTTAACTATGCTATATTAATTTTATCATGTTTTTTTTTATATTAAACTATAGATTATTTTATGTTCCAGAATATCTGGTTTGATTAGCTGTGAAGATGATATTAGTATTGTGATTGCCAACCATCACAAACCCACATAAATGTCATAGTCTCACTACTGTATCTGGTTCATGCAAAGAACACTGGGGTACCTTTACATGAAGTTTCAACTGGCAAAAATTTGCGTGGGTGTTCTGGAATTCTTATATTGTGTTTCTTGTTATTCTTTGATTATCACAAACCACAAGAAAGTCATAACCATAAAAGGCAAGCTCCTCTCTGTACTTTTTTTTTAATATGCTAGTTATGTAGAATGTGCATGGCTAATATAAGAGATGAGAATAAAGAAGATTAAACCCAAGGATAAGTCTTTTTTTTTTTACTTTTTTTTGTGTTGTTCCCAGCTAATCTTAAAACATTTATAGTGAAATTAGTTTGGTTTACCAATAACTCAAGCATACTAATTGGTAGCTGGTTTAGGAGTGGATCAAAGAAAGGGGATGGAGATCTGAAGAACCCCACCCCATCGGCCATGATTTAGATAGTAAATGGTCAAGGCTTGCCTGCTTTTAATATTGATGTACTCTCCTTTTTTTTCTCACAATAATCCTTCTCTATCTATTAGGTATATTTTCATTATTGTTATCACTATTTTAAAGTATATAATATTAAGGATCTCCATTATCATTATTTATATATAAATTTTTTATTTTTATATTTCTGCTATATTAATTTTATCAACATCATCAATATAAAATTATGCACCTAAAGAGGGGGAAATTTTTATATACAAACATTATATTTATTATATTTATTTATGAATTGTTACATCTTTCTCTAGACATAACCATTATCAAATCACAAATAAAGAAAGACCGAAAAAGGAAAGAAGAAAAAATGATAATGCTACTTAATACTTAAGATATTACTAGTTAGAAGTAGAATTTCTGGAAGCAATAATACCAAAATATCTCAGGACACACCCACAATCACTGGTCTATCATTGTAAAGTCTACATCAACAGCATATAAGAAAGATCAAAGACACATTAGCAGCCCCCTTTAAAGTTGCGCTGTATTAACGATTATTGCATTGACCAAATAGTTATATCCTAATAGTAAATCACCAATGTCTATCTGTCTGTGTGTTTATGTGTCTGAGAATTTCTCCTAGACATGTGGATTGATTATGATGAAAATTTGTACAAAGTTCCCTCTGACCCCGGGATGTGATAATTAAAAAAAAGAGATTAGCTTAGATCTGGACAATGCTAGGGCAAGCATTTTTGAGCATTTTGGACAATCTTACTATAATTCTCAATTCGTTTGTTTGTTCAATAACTCCTCACAGATGATTGGGCCTAAAGGGCTCAACTTTTTAGGATTAGTTGGGGGTGGTCATCCTTGGGACATTATAAGGAAGTTGGGTGAAGCTTGGTTTGTTCGATAATGCTGCCCAGACGATTGGGGCTAAAGGGCTCAAATTTCAGGGTTGATGGGAGTCACCCTGGAGAAGGTATAAGAAGATTGGTGAAGATCAGAGGAAAACCCTGACTGTGTGGCTATCTTTTTCAAAATTCCTGGTTGGGATCACTGCTCTATGTTTGAATAAACCACCCCACTTAAAACAAACTAAAATTGTGCAAACATGCATAGGTCAGCAAAACTGTGCCCAAACCAATTCCTGCTCCTTTTCTTTTCTTTATTTTTAGCCCTGTGGGCCCATACCTCTGGGAGGAGATAGCAAACAATGGATGTAGAATTATATCAGGAGGTCTTTGTTGTCTCCGTCCAGAGGAAGAGGGTGCTATACTAAAATATCCTTCAGGAGGGAGGGGCTCAATTTCATGAATGAGAACCAGCCACTAAGCTACATATGACAGGTGACAAACAAACCCAAAAAAATCTCAAATTATAATAATTTTTTTTGTTGTCTCTGTCTGTAGGACGGGCACTTTTCTAGTTCTGGTAAAGAGTCATCTGGCTAAATCATTGAAATGGGGCGATTATATGGACAGATTTTTTATAAAACTTAACATGAATGTTCCCTATGGCCCTGGAATGTGACAGAAAAGTTTGTATTCAAGAAATATGTGACTGGAAAGATGAAGTAGAATTGATAGTTTCTTTTAGAGTGAAGTAGGCCTGTCGATCATTAACCTTACGGACTCCATTTACCATCGGGCCATGGGTCATTAACTCTATCAGATCTATATTTACTAAGGAGGAAAATGGTCAATCCTGCAAACTTTCAGTCATTACAGAAAAAATACACAGTCATTTTCATTCACAATGTGGACCTAATGAGCAGTTGTCACCAAAGGTAGCCACATGAGTTTGAAGGACAACTATTACATAGATAACTCTACTAAACAATAGAAGTTGTTAATTTTTTTTTTTTTTTGTTTGTTTGTTTTTTTTGGTTTGGTTTAGACTATCCAAATTAAATGACCCTCAGAACCAATATGTTATTTTAAAAAATAAAGATATTGGTGAAATTGATCTGAATTGGTAACGGTTCATTTAACTTGTGGTCTACAGAGGTACAGTCTTGTTTTTCACCCCAGGAGCTATCCAACATTGTTAATTGTTTTAAAATAAAACATTTTTCTCCTTGTTTGTAAAACCTGTGTGTGAAACTATAGGTATGATATGGCTAAACAATGTAAACTGTCCGACTGCTGAAATACTTGACCAGTGCAGCTACAGCTTTCGAAGTTCTTATTCTTCGTTTTGCAGTAACTTACATAATGATGATGTTGGAATAGTTTGTGCACCAGGTTAGTGTGTTTGTATCTGTGTGTCTCTCTGTCTTGTTGTCTTGGTCTATATATTCGTTTTATTATAGTTAAAAACATATTTTGGTCCTTACTAGCCATGTGTTTATTTTTCTTTCCTAATATACCTGAATAGGTTAAGTCTCCTATATATATATATATATATATATATATTATATATATATATACTAATAGCATATACCCGGCATTGCCCGGCCAATTTCAACATCAAACATTATAGTCAAAGTTGAGTATACAAACCATATATCAAATCTGTCGCTCCAAGGGTTTGTTTGGCCAAAGTACCATTTTTGTCCTCTTTTGGGCCTGATATGAAAACAGAAGTGGGTGTGGTCATATAAATGTACTTAAAACATTCCTCAGATTATATTGATTCTAAATATATATGGGCTCATTGGTTTAACTCCCTTGGTTCAAGTGATTTTGCTGAAATACCATTTTTGGCATTAATAGCCTTACACAGAGAAAGAAAGAGGTGTGGCCAGGTGGGACACAGCCCATGATATTCCCAGAGTGAAGTTGTATATTCATGCAAAGTTTTAGATCTCTAGCTCCAATGGTTTTTCTGGCAAAAAATACCATTTTTGTCTTTTTCTCATTACTATGGTAACCATATTGAGAAAAAAATTTTTGGCCCATGTTTTAAGTTGGGTAAAACCTATTATCACACCGAGTTTCAGAGAAATCCACTTACCAGTTTGGCCGGAATGATGGTACAGACAGACAGACAGACAGACAGACAGACAGACAGACAGACAGACAGACAGACAGACAGACAGACAGACAGACAGACAGACAGACAGACAGACAGACAGACAGACAGACAGACAGACAGACAGACAGACAGACAGACAGACAGACAGACAGACAGACAGACAGACAGACAGACAGACAGACAGACAGACAGACAGACAGACAGACAGACAGACAGACAGACAGACAGACAGACAGACAGACAAATTCTGTTTTTTCCCAGACATGCCACCTAGCATAAAACCATCTCAGGGTGGGTCTCCTTCATCCCTAAAAGTTTGGTCAAAATCTAACAGAGGGATTTTGAGAAACGGACGAACATAGTTACATAGTAAGTTACATAGTTACATAGGTAGGTCTTCTAATATATATGTAGATATAGATATATGTACACATACACACACAGATATATATAATATCATCTCTAAATAGAATGTTACTCTTGCTTCTGATTTTTAAATCAATTCCAACACACCTAAAAATAAAATGTGTTAAAAATTGAGATAATCAATGAATGTATTAAAAATGGCAATAATTTAATTGACAATTCAAAAATAGCGACAATATATATATATATATATATTGTGGCAATTTTAAATTGTCAACTAAATTATTGTAAATTTTTAATGCATTAATTGACTATCTCAATTTTTATCACAACTTTTTGGTGTGATTTGGAACTGATTAAAAAAGAATCAAAATTGTAAGTAACATCCTGTTTTGATGTATTATTTTATTCTTATTTAGATCCAAATGACTTCCTTGCTCCACCAGAAGAATTTAACGTTACCAATGATCAAGTTACAGAACTCAAGTTTACATGGAAGGTTAGAAGAGGTGCCATAGTTATAGTATGACAATTCATACTAGACATAGTAACATTTTTACCTGTGGCACACAGGTCTAGAAACACTTGGAATAGCTAGGGTAGTGGGGACATCTACAAGTTTTGGGCAAAAATGGATTTTTAACAAAACCCTTAAGTTGTAAATTAATTCACATGTTTAACCTTATATAAATGTTCTAAACAATTATTTTTCCTGGCCTAAAACACTATATTTTAGTAAATATCCTATATTTGTATAACCTCCCTGCCTGCCAGCCTGCCTGCCTGTATAACTGCTTCAAAGAATGTTTCGATCCCAAGCTGACTTAACTAATATTTGAGTTTATTCTGCTCCCAGCATCATCCTCAGGTGCAGGAGAAAGGTCTTGGATTTTCACAGAACAGTAGAATAAAAAGTTGGGAATTATCTAAAGCTGCATTTTTGGCCAATTTCTTGAGTGTAAATAGTTAAAGGGTCTATATATGACCCACCCACTTTTACAACGTAAAAGCACCCATGCTTTTATAATGACTAGATACAAAGTCGACCCCCCCCCCCCCTTACTCCCTCCCCCTTCCCAAAAAAAAGAAAAATAATTTTTTAAAATTGAAAGAAAAACAATTAAACCCACTCAGCTGTGCAGCTGAGGATGAAAATACTTATGGCCAGCAAAAGAATGAGAGAAGTGGACTGGATAGAAAAAAAAAGAAAAAAAAAAGAAAAGAAGAAGCTATAAAATGCACTTGCTGTGCAATCAGGAAGTTTTTCTTAACAGGCAGCAAAATTTGATCTAGCATCTATAGAAATGAATTGTAAAGTCTGTCTAAGTTTTTTTACAAGTAAATTCAGATATAAATTTTCAAGGTAGAACTTGGTATAAGATCTGCTGCTCTCTGTGCTTGTGCCAATAAGCTAGATATAATATTACTTCTGATATTAGGCTCATGAAATTATAAACATATAGGTAGCTATTATATTGTATTTTTATGTGTTTTTGACAAGAATACAGCAACTGAAAATGTTGCATCCCTTTCAGTAACCAGACTGAGCCAAGGTTAGTATAGCAGTCAGCTTGATAACATCACTGTTTGTATGCTCAGTTACATACAATACAATACACTAAAAAACAAATTCACTTTAAATTATATAAGTATACTGTTTTCTTTGATAAATATTTTGCCCATCATTCCCAGTGTATCATGTCGTTGTCCCATATTAACTATTTGGTAAAGGCAATTCTATTCATTAGTGAATTTAATATTGTGAGTGGTTATATAAATATTAACTAAGGCAAGCAATCCCATGCTATTACTTTTTTCTTGAACCCCACCACCCCCACCCCCCACCCCCCCACTTCAGAAAATCCTGGATCTGCCCATGAATGTCTCTGTGAGTACAGATGTGTTCAAGAAGAATATCTTTGCCAGCTTAATTCAAACCCTTGCCTCTAAAAAAAAACAGTAACTTGGCATGCATACACAACTTCCATCTAAGTTTGACAATGCCTCAGTCTCTCTAGGCCAAATCTTGGGCATGTCCATGCACATTTCTGTCTGTTGGAAAAGCAGTGACTTGATCATTGCAAGCAAAGCTGTAATGTAATGAAATCAAGAGTATATATCATGAGCACAATAATAAAGACAGACGGATAGACAGACAGATGTAGCGAATGGATGCCAAAGTATGTGTGCAAACTAGATTTCAAATGTATAAACAGACAGACAAACCAACTGATTGACCACAGGTAGGCAGAGAGACAGATAGTCCTCCCGCTCATCCACCATTGGACTAACCAATGAGTTGTTTTTACCTTTTACCTCAAAATTCATTAAAATGTTTTACCTAATATTATAAACATGTATTTTATTTTTGTTCATAATGTAGCAATACAATTTTCCATATAATGTAAATTCAAAACGGCTACTGCTGGAGTATCTCAGAAGTGATTCAAATTATGTCGTTCGAAGATATTTGCGGTCAACTAGTGATTTTTACACTTTAAGAAGACTGCCTTTGGGGATCACTGTGAATGCCACAATAAGGGCTCAAGGAAGTTTTACAAACTACGGGTGCTATACTTATCTTGATGGTGCTACTTCTGATGACCTTTCTATCATTCTCCATGAAAAACGTGAGCAACTTTACAATATAAATGATTAAGTTTATTTAATCCGATTAACCTCCTTTCTCATTACTGTTTTTGTTTTTGATAATATTAAGTCTATAAGGTGGTTGGAATGGAGTTTTGAAAATATTTTAATACTTTAGTCATTGCTCATTATATGTTTAATTTATAAATAAAGATGTTCTGACCTATAATAATGCAGCTAAACACTGACATTTATGCCTTCCTTGGAACACTATAGTACCACCTTCCATTCAGGTTTAAGCATGATGTCAAGGTGGTGTTCTTTACCTGGCAACCAGGAAACAAATGAGCTCTGTCATTGCCTCCAAAACACCTGGACCAATAGTTCTGAAATTTTCAGGGGATACTCACAGGTCCAAGAGCCAGGTTTGAGGAGAGTTTGGCTAGTGCTACAGCTATGGGCTAAGGCCATTAAGTAAACTTTTTTGTTCATCAGTAACCACAAAGTTATACAAAATTGTATTTATGAACCATACTTCAAAAGGACACTAACTAATAGAGTTAGCTGGGTTTATAAACCACTCTGTAATCAGATAAAACATGAAAAGATGTAACCAAAGTGAGTTTAAAAGGACATTAATTACTAGAATCACATCTATAGCTCTGTCTTCCAATAAACTCCAGCCTTCCCAATTCACAATTCACAATTGGCTAGGGTTCTCATAATATTTACTTCTGAATGGGTAAATTACACTAATGAGGCAGTTCCCACTAACCGTAAGAGGTGGAGGGTGGGGGGGGGGGGGGGGGAGAGAGAGAGAGAAAGAGGGCACAAGATGAAACCAGGTACTTTTCTTAAGTATCCATAAATTCCTATAGTTGCACTTAATTAATGGATTTTTTTACCCACAAACTTTAACAAGTTTGCAGAATCTTAATGTTACTTCTTGGGAATCTTGATCTTGATCTTGTTCTTGTTCTTTTTCTTGTCCTTGTTCTTATTCTTTTTCTTGTCCTTGTTCTTATCATTGTTCTTGTTATGAAACTTCCTCTGACCACCAGTTCTGAGATTCCTGGTTCAACTCCTGGTCATAGTTGAGTTTTTCTTTTCCCCCTCTTTTTTTATTTTTTACTCACGATTAAGTCAAAACATTAAATTGTAGGTAAGCAGGTTTTTGGCTCGAAATTTTCAGTCTTGTTTTAATAATTCCATCTTGATACATACAGCAAAGCTGTTGACTATCCTCTCTTAAATAAAAGAATAGTTGGACTTATTGATGGAGATATTTTTCTTTGAAATGCGCAAGAAGTTGCAGCAGCTCTAAACTAACTGTTGTTATTATTATTTTCCAACCACTTATTTACTCTTTCTAAACTATTCAAATATTACAGCTAAAAACTGATCTCTCTGCACATTTATTCACAAAATATGGATTTACTTGTACATTCCTTACATTTCAACATCTTCAAGTATGTTATAGTGATTTATTGGATAGCAAATATTTCAATTTGTTCTTTCCTGTGAGATTTCGAAGCATAAATATACAATTTAAATGATTGCAGTTTGTGTTAAGTGAAGAAAAAATATTGTACTTTTGAATTTCTGGATTCGTACTGAGTATGTGTATTACATTTTGAAACATTCACTCTTGGTGCTGGCATAGTTTCGTCCCTACCTTCTAGTGAGGCACAATTAACAGTTGCTGATTGGAAGGTGATTCCTTTATTTTTTGAAGATATATCTACTCAAACAAGAAGATGACTTATTGAAATATTTGATGTGATTTCTAATCTCTAATAACAGCTCCAAGTGGACCACCTCTGTCTTTCTACATCTCTGTGTACAATTGCTCGGCCATAATAGCAGAGTGGGAATTGCCCTACTATTACCTTAGAAATGGAGAAGTGAGGGGATACAAGTTGATGGTCCTGTCACCAGGAGGCAGTGAGACTGTGATTGACCTTACAGAGAATGTGACGGTGTATACAATTGGAGGTTTGATGGCATCTACACGTTATGTTGTGAGTGTCCTTGCATACACTGTCGGAGATGGGCCTAGAAGTATCCACCTTACTGCTACCACCAACCCAGAAGATATATGTAAGTATGTAGCCATAATGTATCTGGTGTTTATATGAATTAAGCTGATACAGTATATTTAATGGGATTTATGCTATTGTGCATGACATTCGATTTATTAAGCTTTTAAGTAATATTCTGATATATAGGTTATACAGATGTTATCAACACCTTCGGTTGGAATGGGAATCAGTATGATAAAATTATTCTATATACTTACTATCAAAATGAAGTCAACATTTTCTGTGGGTCAAACTTGACTGAAGTAGAGATTAACTGGTTTTTCTCAAATGGAACGAAAGTTGGAATCTCAAATCGTGACATTCATGAAGGACATTACCCCAATGGAACCACCATCCTACAGTTTGGAACAATATCTGTTTGTAGTACTGCTGATCTCTACATCTGTAGAGCCAATCAGAGTGAAACTGGAAGAGTGCAGCAGAAAGCATTCAAAGTTCGAGTGGGGAGTGAGTTACATTAATAAATGTGCTAGGGCTAAGCCTCAGTCATGTGACATGTGCTGCACTACTGTAATAGGGACTATCTATGTCAACTTCTATTTGAAATTCATATTTTACTACCATACTCATTTTTTATATAATAGAAGGTTGTAGAAAAATTGATAATGAACCATGTTTAAAGTGCTGGAGTTTCAGCTTAGAGAGTGAGGTTGTTAGGCAAAGTTACATAATATTTTAGACTAGATTGAGGTATAAAAAGCTCGTTGATAGTCAATGATAAGTATTTTGTAAATGATTTGGATTTTAAATAAACAATTCTCATTTTATATATTTGTCTCCACTTCAGGGGCTCCTCCAACTCCTAAGAGAGTCAATATACTAAATGTTGCTTCCACTTCCATCACTGTGTCCTGGTCTGAGGACACATGCAATGGTGGACACCAGTGGCAATATGTCTCCATCGCAATTAAAGAACACAATGATGAACCACCCTACTTCTATTCATATAGATATATTGACAGACTTGAAGTACACCAGATGAACTATACTGTCACTGGTTTAATTCCAAGTACTTCCTATGGAATATCAGTACAAGCAGAAGGAACAGATAGAACTTACAGTGCATATTCGCCACTTGTAGCTGTTACAACTTCACCACCAGGTAAATATATTTTAGAAGCCATTCTGAATTGATTAAGTTATGAAGATGTGTAGTTTTGACCAAGAAATCTGCAATATTATAAGACTCTAAAATTGATAGCTTCCTTTGGATATTATTGTTGTTTTTCCCTCAGTTGATGTATTACATTTCTGTATTGAGAGTGAAGTGCCCATTTATCATTGAATCAAGTTCAATGGACATTTAAAGTTTTCTTGATCACATATTTCAATTGCATTGCCAGAGTTATGGATGGAATTTATGGAACTCTGCATAAATAATTGCATATAATTGATATAAATGACCATTCATCTTTCTGTTGTTATTTTTCTGTTATATGCAGCCCCTACTCCTCCTACTGAAGTGTCTGTGGAACAGAACACTCCAATCACCATCCATGTGACATGGAGAAAACCTTCTGTATCCTACAGCAGAATTGTCTATTTCACGGTTTATGCCACTCCTTTTAACAATGAGCCAGTCCATATTCCCAAGGCTAAGCCGCAGGCTACAATACTCCTAACTGTGGCTAAGGTAAGCTCAGCCATTTCACTGACTAGAAATGCAGGGAACCTTAACAGTTGTCACATAAATGCACACCTTGCTGGTTAATTCAGATCTGACTATATTCAGCAAGAATGGTATTTTAAACTACAAATATGATGATAAGAATATTTGTCAAAAGTAGTAGAAAAACATTTACAATAACTGGTTAAGCATGGTGGTTAACTGTCTGTAGATTAATGATTAGCTGCCACCATATAACTTAGAATATTGACATTTCTGTGGTTAAGGTTGTGCTAAATTAGAGATGAAACCTTTTTATTTACATTAGCTTACAACTTAAAAAGGTTAGTGCAACTTACACACCATAGCATGAGATGATCAATGCAGAGGTTATGCAATTCACTAGTCTTTCTTGGTATGAGGCCAGACACTTAGTTTAGCCTCAGAAATGATTATGCCAACTTGCAAAGGGAAATCCTAAGTTGCAATGAAACATTGAAGCAAAATAGAAATAGATTGTGATGGGATATAATTTTATTTTAGCCCTACCATAAATGGACTGCATAATATATTTGTTACCACTTTCTGTGCAGCACTGAATATATTAAAATAGTGGTAATGAAACTAGAAATATATTTAATTTAAATTACATGACCATGAATATACCAAATTATTTTTTAAACTCAATTGTCCACCAGATAGTGGGTGAATCAATATCATTCAGCAAGTGCATTTTTGTTCAATTTAGCATTATAATGATATTTTTCACACTTATATATTTATTTAGAACTTTTCCTCATCTTCAACCTCTGGCAACTTGATCCTCCCTCAGCAAGGAGTTGAGTATCATGTCCAAGTCAGTGTGACAGTATTTGATGAAACCATTGGCATAAACAGAGAAAGCCAGTTTTCTGCTCTGAGTCCAAACTCAATCATTTTTGTACCTACACAAGGTAAACATTAATTCTAACACTAATGAGGTACCAATGCAGATGTTTGTGTGAATATTTACATTCGTGATTAGGTGGAGAAGAGTTTTGATCATGTAACACAAATGAAAAACCAATGAACCTTTTGGTGTGTATGTTAATATATTGAAGTCTGCGGAAGTAGGTGTAGTTAGATAATATGTGACAAAACCTACGATAGAAATCGTGTGGACTAAAGTGTAGTATACACTATATCCTGCCCAATTAGCTTGATAAAAAAATATATTCAACTTTGAAGAAAAATGAATTAAAAAGAACACAATTAGAAAAATGATCATTTTTTTCTAATAATTGAACGTAGTTTTTTCGATATATTATGTGTGATCTCACCTCTATACTCATCCATGGAAGTGTCAAATTGTGGTCACACCATGTGGGGAAGGAGCAACAAGCATCCTTCCATCCCATCACAAACCCTCACCAATTCACTCTACAAGTCAGAATCAACTGTACTCCACACTGTGGGTGGTTGCTCCCCACCCTGGAATACTTCCATTACCACTTACAATGTGCACATTTCTGATCCATCAATGCCATATGTACACACTAGACTCTTATTGCTTCATTTTCCTGGGATCCATAGGGGTTTATCAATAAGCTTTAGGGGGTCCATAAGCCTGGTTCAGAGTATAATACAAATATGGTGGTTTATTGATCATGATATTTTGGACAGCCACAAAGGAGCCCAAAATTGAAACAAGCTTGCATTGACCATGATAGGTTACTACCTGTTTATACGGTGCTAACCAAAGTTATAGATACTTTTCTATAATTGGAATGTGTCTGTCACATTTCATCCAGTGTCCTTCACTCTGTTGTTGATCTATAACTTTCCATAAAATCAGAATATGCAAGATTAATACATTGTTTATTGGTAAAGGATCACTATTTTATTACATCACTCTTCCCTTCCCCCCCCCCCCCCCCCCCCCACCCCCCTCCCCATTGAACTGGTTTAGGGAATGTAGTTTATGAGGTGTCCATTAATGCACCTGTTTTCCTGACCAGGTCATAGGTTCAGGAACATGCTGAGTAATAAGCTATGGTGAGGTAGGGAGGTACTGATTAAAAAGGTTTATTCATAGCAGTGCAAGCTGGGGCATGTGTATGCTCGGATCCTGAATTTGATAATTCATAGTAGATATACTTGAGGCAGTCAAGGAAGAGGATGTCACGACAACCATTGATATCCAAGATATGGTACTTGGTCTGCCCATTCAAAAAATGGATATGGACCATTGTATGGTTGCTGCAATAGTTTCTTAACTACATCTTATCAAATAAAGACATGAGTACAGAGAGACATTGAATCATCAATATGAACTCTGTTGGGAATGGTGATGACTGATGTTGCTTTAAGCAGCTGCATGATAGTCTGTCTTGAGCCTCGTAACATATGTAACTTGATCAACACCAACTTTCTCCATAGTGGGAGTGAAAAATTCCCCAGAAGCCATACACAAACTAAGCAGCTGTGCACCAAATATCCTCCTTGGGTGCTGTGTGAATTCCCAATAGTAATAAAGGTCTAGTATCTATCCAATTATTTGGGTTGGGTTGTGCTTTTAGAGTGGCTTTCATTTTTCAGTGAAATCGACGATTAGTCTATTGGCGATGGGATGGTATGTAGTATGGAAATGTTTGGTCCTGAAATGGCGCATGAGATTCTCTCAGAGTGCAGGTACCAGTTGACATCCACAACCAATAGCTGCAGTTGACGAAACACCGAAGCATGAAACCCAACCACTCACACCTTGACAACTGCCTTTTCTGTGACCTCTGCTATCTGGATGGATTCAAACCAATGTGTTGCAGTTAATGAACATTAAGATATGGGAGTAACCCTGTGAATATGGTAGAAGACTGATAATGTCCCTATGCACCTTGTTAAACCAGACATCAGATATAGCAAATATAGAAAGTGGAATAACTGTATGCCACTGTACCTTCAATTGCTGCTATGGATGGCAGGATTGAGTCCATCTTCTTATGTCTGCATTGATGCTTGACCAGACATACCTCTCTGTGAGAAAGCGAATCAAACACTACTTTGTGGAAGCTAACAACGACAACTGTAAAAGTCACTTCAATAGATTACAGACAACTATTTCAACTGACATAAGGAGTTATAGCTGATTGTGTGATCATCAGATCACATACCTGGATATCGAATAATGGTGAGACATAGACCACCATATATTTGAATTTGATCCTATAAGCCGTAATTCCATGCATAAAAATTTGCCTCGACCTGTACAAACAATAATTCTCAATTAGCTGGCCACAAAGGGAGTTCAACACTCTCATTTGCAATTGCTCATCTACAGACATGGCTTCCATTTATTTGCTGTTTTCTGTTGTAAGGGTTATCAATGTTGATATGCAACTTTTCATAGAACCAGCATGCACGAGGTTCGACAATTGGTATAGGATCAGCATACTGTTTATTGGTGAAGGGTCAATGCTCCACTATACCAATTTGTATTTATTTTTTAAGTAGCTTCACTAGCTTAGCAAGAATTAGCTTATTCAAAAACATGTAAAATAGTCAGACCATGTAACATTTGGTTTTACATACATCAAAACATTGAACGTAATGGGATATAAAGGCAAGAGTGGTTCTTGTGTATCCAAGTTCATATCAATGGAAGCATAAAGCAAATAAAGTTGAAGTAACGCCCCATATCAGTCTATCCATCATGAACATGTATTAGGGAATGCTGATACCTTTCATGAAAAGAAGAACCAATTTTGGGAAAGCTGGAACATTACCAAAATTTGGATTAGCCCGAACACAAAAGCCCTGTCTTGAAGCTTCTTACAAGGTTATTTATCATATTATTGCTAAATAGAGAATCTGCACACAATTGGGGAGACTAATTGTTGAGCTGGTATATGGATTGGAGCAGAAGAAAGAAAAAGCAGTTCCTTTTTTCAGCACAATATCATACATATCAGAATAGTTGATATCTCTTCTAATATTTGAAAGCTAGTCATGGATGTGTTGATGGCTATGACATCATTTCAATTCACTATGCAACTGAATGAAAGTAGTGAGATTTCTAAACATGGTTACTCCCTTGCCTTTATCTATTATGTTCACTGGCGAAAACACACATGTATTCGACCTCCTGTAGTTTCCAAATTTTTTCAGTTGGTGTAGTGTTTTGTATAAGGAGGATCGGAGTTCATGGAACAAGTAAATATTATGAAAACCCTTGCCCTAAGCAGCAATAGGAAGACAGAGCTGTGAATGGCAGCTCGAGTAATTTTAGTGTCTTTTTTTTTTAATTAACTTTGAATATTAGTTTTTTTATGTGTTATCAAATCACAATGTGGTTTGTATACACAACTTCCTCTAGTAAATAGTGTCCTTTGAATGGGGTAGATTAAACTTTGTGGTTATTCATGAATGAAAAAAGTTTATGGCCCCACCTAAAGTGATTCATGAATGAAGAAAGCTTATTTAATCAGTGGTGGATGCAGGGGGTGGGGGGACACAGGGGGCACATGCCCCACCCCTTTCTCCCCAAGAAGTATAAACAAACTAGTCAATCTCAGAAAGCACTAAATTAGGAAAAAATTTCACAACAGCAAAAAAAAAAATTTTTTTTTCACCACTACAAACCTGCCAAAGCTAACTTCACTGGAGTATCCACTGGGTCAGGCATAACTGGTGAGATAAAATATAGTGTATTCAATGAATGGAAACCTCAGGAATCACTCCAAATTTGAGAGGCAGTAATCTCTAATAGCCTGACCCTTTACCAAACACTATGATCCATTATAGCATTTGGTAAAGAGCCTGGCTAGTGGAGACTACAGAGAGAGCTGGCTACCTGGGAGTTGCTTGCAGTGGAAGATTTGAAGTTTAAAAAAATAGAATTCTATGCTAATCTATCAAAATCTTGTTCAGCAGAATATAGCCAGCTATGCTCCATAGAAATAGTTTGTAGCTTATGTACAGCTAGCTCATACCACACCCCCTCACCCCCTTTAATCCCCCACCCCAATCCCAAATTTTGTGACCCCTCCTCTGCAATTTTTTGGATCTGCTACTTTTAATGGCTATAGCCCTAGCCAAACTCCCATTGGGCCTGTGAGTAACTTCTGAAAATGTCATGATGATTGTCCAGGCGTCTGGGAGATGCATTAGGATTGGTACTGAACAGACAGACAGACAGACAGACAGACAGACAGACAGACAGACAGATAGACAGACAGACAGACAGACAGACAGACAGACAGACAGACAGACAGGCAGGCAGGCAGACAGACAGACTAGATGAATCATAGTAAGATACTGATATTATTAAAGAGGATTCCACTTGTGAGCCACTTTTGAATCAACAAAGGTTATTGACATGTTTGACATGTTGAAAGTTTCTTTGGCTGAACCCTGTTAGTGATTCTGAAAAGAAATATATACTGCAATGAGAGTAGTCAACTTCATGATGCATAGCCAGAGCTCTACATTATCTTCTTCTTTTTTATGTTAAGTGATGGGAAAAAAATTTGAAAAGCTTTTGCCATGGATATATATGGTTGCATGGAAAGATTTCAAAAATTACTGGTCCTGTTTCTTATCAATTGATACTGAATGATGGAAGGCAATGGCACTGTCGGCAGGATCAGTGGAATCATAGAGTTATCGAATCTTATCTCTTGAATGAATCAGATGAGGAACATACTTCAATGGATTTGTTCGTTCTATTCTAAAGTGAAAAAAAATCTGCACCACCTGCTTTTGTTGAGGTTGACCCATAATTTTTTGAAAAGATAAGCGATAGTAATAGAGATCATGGAACTGGTGATCTGGTTTGCCATTATCCAAAAAGAAATCAAGCACTGTCAGAAAGATATTAAGTCAGTTGAACTTGAGGCATTGGCTCATCATATTTTTGAATTTGTTTCCTTTTTTATTTTTAGGGGAAAAGAAAAGATGTGGCATCCTTATTAGAGAAATTGTTTACCAATATATTTCCTGTGGTCACTTTTATAATCATATTCACGGTTGCTATATGTACCTCATGTGTTGTACAGTGAATATAATAATTATTCGAAAGAACTTGCATTATATGCACCATTTGAGGAATAGGTTGAAAGATTTGGCCAGACTCCTAAAAGGGTCCATAACTCAGAACGGTTAGGAAGCCATGCTCTAGATTGTATAACTGTGCCCAATCATGTTTCACTTGCTATTATAGGGCTGCCTACTATATTCCTGTACTCATTGTTGGGGGAAAAAGTGTATTAACTAAAACAGTGGCTGATTGTATAAGTCCTCTTATAGCAATAATTTATGCCACTAAGATATGGATAGCTATATATACGTGTGTCAGGGGTACAAAATAGCTCCTATTTTTGTTGTTATCAGTAACTTTAATTTATCATTATTCATTGCATGAAGGTCTTCCATTTCCTAGTGGAGTACATGTCTCCATTTCTTCTAACGTTAGTCTGACTGTTGCCTGGGATACTCTATCTTCAACTGACGACATTATAACTGGATATTTGGTGAGATGACAGCTTTGTTATGACCATGACTGTGACCATGACTGTGACCATGACTGTGACCATGACTGTAATATTGGTGATGGGATCAACACAATATCATATCATTATTAATAGTGAGGGAATAATTGAAACAACAATTTCATGAATTTTTATTCCAAATCCCCCACCCGCAAAAAAAAACATTAAAAAAAAAATCCATTGTCAATACAGGTGGAATATTCTGCACGGGTGGAAGGCAGAAGTCCTCTGGGTAATCTCATTGACTACATGCATGAAGGAAGATCCATCCACACTGGCAATGTTAGAGAAGTAAGACTGCAGCCATTGATCCCACACACCAACTACCTGTTGAAGGTGGCAGCACTCACAGACAGGGGGGAAGGAATGCAAGTGAGGACCACAGGACTGACCAATAGTGCTACATCAGAGTTCGGTGAGTTAATTTGCAGATATTTTGATTGTATTTCAAATGTAAAAATTATTTTAATTTAAATTCAATGAGAGTACTAATAAAAATAAAAATGCTTACACATTAAGATCACAAATTAGATGACCCTTTACCTATTTGAATTTATTATATTTAATTTGGTTTTAGGTTTACAGATTTAATACAGAAAGACTGACAATTGGTAAATGGGCATCTAAAATGTAATTTTTATGGATGCAGGGAACACATGTAACAATAATGACAAGTCTCACGCATTAGGCGTATGACGCATGCATAGGAACACCATCTTACACACAGACATACCAGTGCTTTTCTCGTGCATTTCCTTCTAGTTTAACTTCTCCAGCAAATATTGTTCAATAAGAATCTTTGATCCATAAAACTAGCTAAATAAAAAATATTACAGCTGTCCTGTGCTTCAAAATCTTGGAAGGAAAAAAGTGGCAGAGGATATTACAGTCCAGATGCTGCTGGACCAGAGAAACAATGGAAACTAGAAACCAGTGCACCTTCACAAGGAAATTTAGTGGTGGAGCACAATATGAAACCAATTTTAGCAAGTATAGCAACAGACTTATCCATACATGTCCACGTAGAAGTTATCCACATTGTTTTCACTGCACCATCAAAATATTATGCTTATAATTTAGATTGCAATAGTGGAAGTTAAATCACAAACTTTCTAGTTGAACACAACATAATTCTCTCAGTTATTATCTGATATCCTTATGTAGAAGTACCTTTTCAAACTGTGCTATATTTCAGGCTAGTCATGTGCTCAAACCAAATCTACTTGTATCATTAATGATTCTTTAGCACAGCATTTTGAAGCCAAGATTGGCAGTGCCATGATAGATGGTCCTTATTCCATTTGCATTGATGGATCAAATGATATATATATATATATATATATATATATATATATATATATATATATATATATATATACTGGTCTGGAAAAAATGAATTTGAACTAAGTATCTTATTCTTTTTTTCTTTTGTTGATACAAATCAAGCAATGATAATAACTGAATTTTTGAATATCAATTTGATCAAAGGTAAATATTCAAAACAAAATATGTGCATACAAGAAATAATAGCTTCACAAGCCGCAAGATCAGAATAAATATTTCAAAATAGAAAAATAGATCAAATATTACAGAATAATGGTATACTAAAGTCAAACTGTGTTGGTATGAGAGTTAACAACATATTGGTAAATATTGAAAGAAACAACATTATCATAACAAGAGTGTTACAGAAAAAAATCATCAATATATTTCATGGTCTGTCCTTGCAAAAAGCAGTGATTGATGAGTCCCAAAGAAAACTACAAAGGAATATAACAAGACACATTCTACTAATTAATGATAATGAAACCATATAGCAATAACAAAAAAAAAGTTTTTTTCTTACACCTAGCTATTTTAGTAACTACGACAAACTTAGTTCATGATTAATGTTTTGATTTTGTGAACATGCTCAGTTGCTTTTTTGGTTGACCCTTTTCCTTATCAAAAAAACCTCATGTTAAATCTGGTGCACTTTCTGTGTTGTTGTTGAATCAATAAATTTGTTAAGTGTGTTTATATGAAGAACTATTGGGGGTAGTTAGCTAAAATAATAACTCCTTCATTACACCAATATTGCAATTTTTTAATTTCATGATTGGATTGCTCCTAAAGTGACGTTTTCTATAATAAAGGTCCACTCCACCTCTGCACCATTGATAATTGGAGGAATGTAACGATATATTGTATTGTTATAATAAAATAATATCTGCAATTCTCACTCATTTTTTACCAATCTCACTCATTTTTTACCAGTCTCACTCATTTTGGCACCTTGTCACACACATTTATTGATATCAAGGTTGGCATCTCTGATGTAAGTGTAAAAATATTATATATGTAGCAATGGTTCAGATTTTATGCACAAAAACTTTTTTTTTATTGTGGAGTGAACTAAAGTGTGTGATCAACCGTTATATTAAATTATGGAATGGTAGAAACTAGTTGTTTTACACCTTACTCTTTGTATTGATAGAGCGATATGCTTACTTTCACCTCCGATTTGGTCCAATACTGAGTTGTTCTGGATTTAAAGTAAGTTTTTTGTAATTTTTATGTGTATGCATAAATATGTATATAATGTTATAACCCACACCAGCAATTGGCCACAAAACAGAGAGGTGGGAACTGCATGATACATACAAGCTAGTACCAGAAAATTAATGATCAGACTGCTCTGTGATATGTAAATTACTTTGACTTCATCCTTTCAGGGGAGATGCACATTAATTTGTCATCATTCTTTCAGGATATCATCAGTATTAAACTACATAATAGCTACAGTAGTAGCAGTTGACCTCTCATACTAATATATTAATATTGCACAGACCCTCAGGTCATAGTGTTAGCATTATGCATGCGATATTCAAGAATTGACTTTATAGTCATAAATACCAAAGGCCTATCAGTCTGCTTCTCACTAATCTGTATTGTATGTATGCCAGATAAAAAATGAGTTGTCAAAATATTTTATTTATGAATAGGTTGCAACACAAGTATATGTTCGAATTCTATTTACAAGATGTATATCCGTAGGATATTAGCAATGTTGTTATAATTGTGCAGAAAGAGATAGAAGGCCAAGAGGACATTGTGAGGAAGCAGATCCTCAAATCTCTTAACACCATGTGCAATTGTGAACTCACCGGTGAAAACATTGAGACAGGTTTATTTAGCTGTGGACAGCAAGACCACCAGATCATCTACAGAGCTCACATCCTTGGAACCATAAACTACAGTGCATTAGACCTAGTCAACCTAATTCATTCTTGGATCGTTAGTGGCAAGGCTTACATCACAGTCAACTCATTCAGAATGCAACTTGATCCAACTTGTCCCTCCAGACTGGATACACTCAATGACCCTGAATGCTCATTTGTTGAAGTCACCACAACTGCTTCAAAGTCTAAACCAACTGCTGCGCAGGAGAGTAGTGCAAGCATGTATCCATTCAAAATGGGTGGCATATTTCTCAGTGTATTCATCGTTATTCTTGCAGTCAGTCTTATTATCATGGTTGGTATTTCTTTTTTTTATTGGAAAAACAAATCTTCATGTATTTCAAGGTATAAAATAATTGTAATGTAAACAAGCGTGGTCTGCACTAAGACCTATGACAAATAATTGCTATAATATTTATTAAAAAGCAATATTTTAGACCATACAAAATAATTGTTTAAACCGCTTAAAATGAGGTTGAGGTTATGAAAATATTTACAGCTTTTGTGTTTTTATACAATAAAAAGCATTTATTTGTAACCACAGGGTTTTCGTTCAGTAAAAGCATTTAGTTGTAACCAATTAGTGTAACTACAAACTTTACTGCTTCCAAATAGTAAAAAATTAGTAAGAAATCCATTTTGAGCAAAACATGTGGATGTATCCTCCCTCTCCCTCCATTCCAAGTGTTCCTAGACCTGTATGCCACACGTAATAATGATTTTAGAAACTTATTTATGGATATATGGACAGGAGTGACATTTGATCTATATTGTATTTTATGTTGCTAAAAATATATGTTCATTGCCTGATTTTATCCACAAAAAAAAAAAAAAAAAAAAAAAAAAAAAAAAAAAAAATTTATTTTCATTTCTTATTGTATATTTTCAGAAAGACTAGTGGTGAGAAAAGTGAGGATGCTACACCATTTGCAGATCTCAATCAAAAGTAATTTAAATAATGTCTTCTCTTAACTTACACAATGTTATTATTTTTTGTCACTTACTTTAAGGAATACTTTGAAAACTACCTATCCAATGGATTGACACAACAAAAATATCTTGACATAATTTGAACTTTTTTTGTTGGTTTGTTTGTTTCTGTCGTATACCAGACACTTGGGCCTACAGGGCTCAAAAAGAAGAATAGGAAAGGAGATGGAAGTTGTTTAGGCACAATTTTGCTGACCTATGTGTGCTTACATAATTGTGGTTTATAGTAAGTGGGGTGGTCTACTCAGGAATAGAGTTATGACCCCAACCAGGAAATTTTGAAAAAAATAGCCCCACCGGCAGGGTTTTACTCTGATCTTCAACAAACTTCCTTATAACCACCATAGTTACCCCCATCAAACCCTAAAAATTTATCCCTATATACCAAATTGTCTGGGAAGAGTTACCACACAGACAAACAAACAAATAAACAAACAAATTGAGAATTATTATAAGATAAGTGGACAACTCAAAGTTTCCTTCTAAAATTATCATCCTTTTTGTTATTGCATCACCACACACATTCTTGACATATGAATTGTAAGATCATTTCTCTGTTTTTCCATTGCTCCTTTTTTTCACAAATATTTTGGGTATAAGTTACCATTTGGTATTGTTTTTTTTAGGGAATATATTCATTGTAGACACTGAAGAGGACTCATTGTATGCAATGGTGGTAATTTGTCTCATTAACTTTTAGGGTAACTTCTAATCACTTTAAAAGGAGTGCGTCAACCTTTTCATGTCAAAAAAAAGTTTTCATATTAAAAGAGTTATTTATTATAATGAACTCTCTTCTCTTTTTTCTTCAAGAAAATTATTGTCATATTATGGACAAGCTTCTCATTTTCCTAATAGAACTATGTATCATTCTGGATTTTTTTATTTTTTTTATTATTATTTCCTTTTGTTGTAATAAATTTACTAGCAGAAAACCTGCCCTATAGGCAGTTTTTAAGTTGGCCAACTGCAGTAACAAACAGATTCAGTTTGTATTATTAAATGTACAGATTATTGCCACTGATCTCATTAATCAAACAAATATGATACAATTATAAACATGCCAAGTTTCTGTGATAGGTTGTGTTCTGTGATAGGTTGTATTCTGTGATAGGTTGTATTCTGTGATAGACAGTGTTCCTTATCACCAAACCACACCCATTGTCAAACCACACCAATTGAAAAACCACACCCATAGCCACTCAATCTAAAAGAAACTTTCGGAGGATGTGCAGTGAGGTGCTCTAATCATTCCCTGAATGTTTGGTGAAGATCCCTCCAGCGGTTTGTGAGGAGTTAGTGTCCGAACACACAGGCAGACAGACAGACAGACAGACAGACAGACAGACAGACACAGACAGACAGACAGACAGACAGACAGACAGACAGACAGACAGACAGACAGACAGACAGACAGAATGTGAATTATAGTAAGATGTATGACATAAGATGATCTGATAAATCAATCTTTCAATATGTTAAGACTATATCATTTAGTCTAAAAATATTGTCATTCATTCACACAGGGATGAGAGTTGCCTTCTTGAAGAGAAGATCGAATGAAGTTATATATTTTTGTCCGAATCAAAAGCCTGTCTACCAAGGGTTCATGGAAAAAAAAATTTTTTTGCTATTTAGATGCTTAAACTTGAGATGTATTTTATATGTTAAGAGTATCATTATTTTTGTTATTATTTTCTTTTTTTCTTCTTTTTCTTTTTTTTTTAATGATTGTATAAATATGATTTAGAATATTTGATCATGAAAATGACATGTTCAATTAGAATGTTCTCAGACAATTCATTCTCATGTGAGGCTGTGAGAGCACCTGATATACATATAGGAAGCAACTATGTGTGGTCCAATGGTAAATATCTTGAACTGACTGGACTAAAGAGTCTAAATGTGGGCAACCCAAGGAATATTAACTGGCCAAAAAATGTCAAGATGTGGCACTCCTGGTGAGGAAAAAAGAGATCCAAATTTTCCATATTTAAAAATAATAATAATAATAAAAAATAAATAAATAAATAAATAAATAAATGGCCAAATTGTTAAGACATAAGTCTCCCCATCTGGAATCAGTGGTACAATCTCAGGACTGCAGATCTTCTTTTTAATCTGATGAATATTATGTTTGGGTGTGAACTTTTTTCCCTCCATTCCCACCTCTTTTTTTTCCCTTTTTTTTTTCTTTCATATACTTGTTAAAAAGGAATTGGAATTTAAGTTAATTTTGGTCACACCATTTTCTGTAGGCATGCAAGGCAAAAAAAAAAATGCTGACAATAATATCCAAGATAAACCCTTAAATTTATGAACCAAAACTTGTATGCACAAGCATCAAATCAGTGGGTAATATGTTAGGGTCCCATCTGGCCACACCTCATTGTCTGGGGGTTAGCATTGTCAGGCCAAATATGCAAAAAATTTCACTTATCAAACCCTTTAATATGGGATGGGGGGGGGGGGGGGGGGGGGGGGGGGAGAATTTTACAATTTTACAATCTTACACATCTGTCTTCAATTCATGTTTACTAGTGTATAACCTGCCATATTGGTGCTGGTAATACCAAAGTACCTGTCCTAGGATGGAAACAACAGAAATATCTTAAAATAATTTGAGATTTTTTGTGTGGTTAGTTTGTTCCCTGTCACATACCAGACAGAGCTCAAAAAGAAGAAAAGAAGAGCAGAAAGTGGTTTGGGCACAGTATTGCTGACCTATGTGTTCACACAATTGTGGTTTGTAGTAGGTGGGTCGTTTACTCGGGTATAAAGTTGTAACCCCAACAAGAAAATTTGGGGGGGGGGGGGGGGGAGGGGGAAACAGGCCCTCAGGTACTTGCCAAGCTCTTAGTCCATGCTTGTTCTAGCTTATGCTGTAATAGGAAGATAGAGCAGTAGATTTCATAGTATTTAGTATCCTTTGAACTCACTTAGGATATAAGTTCTTTGCTGTTATACATAGGGAGTGGATGAGGGGGTTGTGGGACCTTAGCCCATGTCTAAAATAAATATTATGAATGCACCCAGTAATTAGGACGTCTATAGCATAGTGTGCAAGTTGTCAAACATGCTTGGTATATATATATATAATATATATTGTATATATATATATGCACTCCCATAGTCACTAATGTTTACTAATTGAAGGGTTAAAATATTCAAGGATTTGTTTATACAAGAATATGCCATGCATTACTTTGTTTTCATAGAAAAAAGCCTTTTGTCCATGGCCATGTGAATAATGCATGGCCTCAAAAGCAGGGACAGAAGAATTTAGTTTCTTCTTAGCTTTCCCTTCACTGGTTTCACCCCTCTCTCTC